>JAJQQW010000001.1:65810420-66150420 GCA_025583905.1 Ia io | reverse complement strand
TTTAATAGTGGATTCTTGCAATATTTTGAAGGGTTAAGTAGAGATTCTTTATTATAGTCTCACTAGAGGCTCGGTGCACGAAATTCGTGCACGGAGGGGGAGTGTCCCTCAGCCCAGCCTGTACCCTCTCCAATCTGGGACCCCTCAAGGGATGTCCGACTGCCCATTTATGGGCAATTGGTTATCCCTCTCACAATCCAGGACTGCTGGCTCCCAACTGCTTGCCTGCCTGCCTTCCTGATTGCCCCTAACCACTTCTGCCTGCCAGCCTGATCACCCCCTAACCACTCAGCTACCAGCCTGATTGATGCCTAATTGCTCCCCTGCCAGCCTGTTTGCCCCCAACTTTCCTCCTCTGCTGGCCCCGTCACCCCTAACTGCCCTCCCCTGCAGGGTTGATCACCTCCAACTTCCCTCCCTTGCAGGCCGGGTGCCTCCCAACTGCCCTCCCCTGCTGGCCATCTTGTGGTGGCCATCTTGTGTCCACATGGGGGCAGGATCTTTGACCACATGGGGGCAGACATATTGTGTGTTGGAGTGGTGGTCAATCTGCATATTACTCTTTTGTTAGATAGGATAGAGGCCTGGTGCAGGAGTGGGGGCCAGCTGGTTTGCACTGAAGGGTGTCCCAGATAAGGGTGGGGGTTCCCTTGGGGCATGGGGCAGCCTGAGAAAGGGGCCTGTGGTGGTTTGCAGGCCAGCCACGCCCCCTGGCGACCCAAGCGGAGGCACTGGTATCTAGGATTTATTTACCTTCTACAATTGAAACTGTAGCCTGGATTGGAGCCAAGCCTCTTGCATGCTCCAACGACAGCCATTTCTGTTTGAGTTAATTCACCTTCTATAATTGAAACTTTGTAGCCTTAAGTAGAGGCCTGAACCCTTCCAGGGTGTGCGGAAAGCTTTGCTTTCTCCGTTACCGAGGGCAACCCTGGCCTGGTCTCTCCAGTTCCGTGGCTGCCGCCATTCTGTTTGAATTTGTTTACCTTCTATAATTGAAACTTTGTAGCTTGAGTGGAGGCTTAGGCCTGTCAAGGGCAGGCGGAAAGCTTTTTTCCCTCTGATGCCTGGGAAACCTTGCTCTCGGTGGCTGTAGCCATCTTGGTTGGGTTTATTTGCATACTCGCCCTGATTGGCTGGTGGGCATGGCTTGGGCTGGTGGGCGTGGCTTGGTGTAGCAGAGGTATGGTCAATTTGCATATTTGTCTATTATTAGGTAGGATTTTTACTTAATCCTATTGATATGATTAGTGGTCTATCAAATGAATCAAATTTTAAATCATGAATACCACCTGGTAATTCCTGTTTGAATTTGTGGTTCGGGATTTGAGAGGTGACAGCCATGAAGCCCAGTACAATGAAGGGTCTGTAGATGGCACAGGTAATTTTATTTTGGTTACCCTTGCCTTTAGTCTATTGCTTTGTACAGATCTTGGATACAAGTTTCTAGGGTTTTTTATTGTTAACCAGAGATGGGAAAACAGATCCCCAGGGTTAGAAAGCCTGACACAATGGAGAGCGTGCTGAGTTTGTTCCAGAGAAACGGAAGCATTGAAAATCAGAGAGAAGTCTGTGATGGGCAGAACTACAGAATAACAAGCACCTTTACAATAGTTGTTTTGAGATTGGAGTATACCTCGGCTCCTTTTGTAATGGCCTGAGATATGTGAACAACAGCATTATCTTTCCATGCCAGAGCAAGACTAAAAGATCATAATTATAATCATGGTGTAAGATTTAAGGAAAGGATGATCAGTGAAGGGAGGAGGAATGGAAAGAAATGTTCTTAATCTGACATATTGGGTGGAAGCTGTCTACCTCAATGTCTGTTACTTCTCTCCCTAGTCAATTTGATTTTGAAGTTATCTGTGTTTACACAGAACAAGATGCCAGGAGAGACATCTTCTGTTAGTGAAAGATGCACCCAAGATTTGACACTGTCATTTGGCAGTGGTGTCAGTCATTAAGACTTATTGATACAGATTTTCACATGAATTTCACTTTTGAAAAAGCACTGAGTAAAAAAATAAAAGACTGTAAATGACAAAAGACATAAAAATACACATTGTTATATATCTGATGATGTTACCAGGAAACCACTGAGTGGGCTCAGGCTGCCTGTCACTGTGTCCAATAAGGAAGACAGGGTTGAATCATGTAATGTGTTTATTGAGAAGGCCAGCCAACCAAAAAGACAGGGCTCTTACAAGCACTTAAATCTTGCCTTACAGCAAGGTGCAGGGGAGGGGATTATAAATGGGAATGAGCTAGGGTGAAGCTGGGAATGGAATGCAGCTATGTGCAACCTTGGAGGTCCACAGAAGTCAACTATTGTTCTTAGTCATCATGTAACAAGATGATATTTTGACTCCTGGTGGGTTGGTCTGACCATGATTATTGGTTCTGCTTGCTGGATTCACAGCTGAGTCACCTCCTTAATGGCTTTGCACAGGACTTGAAAAAGAAACTTAAGAAAAATTTAACCCCCTATTCACATAAGTATATGTGTTCTAAGATTTAAAATAATATGATTATTTTTCAGATTAATTCAGGTGCTCTAGCTATCAGATTATAAGTCACCCTATCAATGAGACATCATCCTAGCTAATAAAAAGATAATATGCAAATTAACCATCACTCCATCACAAAGATGGTGGTGCCCAGAGCCACAAGATGGCAGCGCCCAGTCCTCTCAGTCCCTCTGAAGTCCCCCAGTCCCGGAGGGGGGCGGCCGCTGAGAGTGGGGAGCGTGAGTGGCCTGGTGGAAAGCTTGCTTTGTCACCATGGCGACGAGGCAAGTGTTCCGTGCCCAGCTGCAGATTGGCCTCTGGCCAGGCTGGGGTGCGGAATGCTTGTGTCACCCCGGCAACAAGGCAAGCATTCTGCACCCACCCGCAGATGGGCCTCTGAGCCGCAAAAAGCCTCTGGGCAGTGGGCGCGGAGTGGCCAGGCCCCACAGAGAGCTACTGGCACACAGATTCATGCACGGGGATACTGGTTATAATATAATTGACAAGGAAACGATTATTTCTATGATATATAACATCTATATACACTGAGTGGCCAGATTATTATGATCTCTGAACACATAATAATCTGGCCACTCAGTGTATATCCTATATAATAAAAGGCTAATGTGCAAATTGTCCCTTCCACCAGGAGTTCGACCAGCAGGCAGGCCAACCAACGGCCCATGTCCCCTCCCCCTGGCCAGGCTGGCCGGACCCCACCCATGCACAAATTCATGTGCTGGGCCTGAATTGTATATATATATACATATACACTGAGTGGCCAGATTATTATGAGTAGCTACCCACCTTCCTCAGGTCTTCACCACCCTATTGACTGTGTCCATGGGCTATTCATATAAATATATAGGTTCTTTGTTTTATCTTTTCTCATCACCCCAAACCTACATCAAGGTATTCTAGTCTGTCCCATGCCTCCATGCTTTAGGTCTTATTTTTTTGGTCAATTCCTTTTATTCATTAGATTCCATAAATAAGTGAAATCATGTGATATTTGTCTTTCTCAGATTGGCTTATTTCATTTAGTATAATATTCTCCAGGTCCATTCTGTCCCAAAGAGTAAGATATCCCTCTTTTTTATAGCTGCATAGTATTCCATTGTGTAAATATCCCACAGATTTTTTTCTCCATTCTTCTACTGATGGGCACATGGGCTGTTTCCAAATGTTAGCAATTGTAAATAATGCTGCTATGAACATAGGGGTGCATATATTTTTCCTGATTGGTGTCTTGGGATTTTTAGGATATATTCCCAGAAGTGGGATCCTTGTGTCAAATAGAAGTTCCATTTTTTAAATTTATTTTTTTAAGTTCTTTATTGGTTAATGCATTACATAAGTCTCCCTTTTTCCCCATTGACTTCTCCCTGGCTGCCCCCAACACCCAGAACATTCCTTCACCCCCGCTCCGTCTGTGTCCATTGGTTATGTTCATATACATGCATACAAGTCCTTTGGTTGATCTCTTACGCCCCCAAGCCCCCCCCCTTCCTTCATAGGTTGGGCAGTCTATTCAATGCTTCAATGACTCTGGTTCTGTTTTTGTTCATCAGTTTATGTTATTCATTATATTACACAAATGAGTAAGATCATGTGATATTTATCTTTCTCTGACTGGCTTATTTCACTTAGCATAATGCTCTCCAGGTCCATCCATGCTGTTGCAAATGGTAAGAGTTCCTTCTTTATTACAGCAGCATAGTATTCTATTGAGTAGATGTAGCAGTTTTCTAATCCACTCATCTGCTGATGGGCACTTAAGCTGTTTCCAAATCTTAGCTATTGTAAATTGTGCTGGTATGAACATTGGGGTGCATATATCCTTTCTGATTGGTGTTTCTGCTTTCTTGGGATATATTCCTAGAAGGGGGATTACTGGGTCAAATGGAAGTTTCACTTTTAATTTTTTGAGGAAATGTCATACTGTTTTCCACAGTGGATACACCAGTCTGCATTCCCACCAGCAGTACAAGAGCATTCCTTTTTCTCTGCATCGTCACCAGCACTTGCTGTTTGTTTATTTGTTGATGATAGCCATAATGACAGGTGTGAGATGATACTTCATTGTTGTTTTGATTTGCATCTTTCGGATCATTAGTAACTTTGAGCATGTTTTCATATATCTAGGCCTTCGGTATATCCTCTTTCGAAGGTGTCTATTTAGGTCCTTTGCCTATTTTTTGACTGGATTGTTTATCTTCCTTTTGTTAAGTTATATGAGTTTCCTGTAAGTTTTGGAGGTTAAACCCTTAAAGGAGATAACATTGGCAAATATGTTCTCCCATGCAGTGGGCTTTCTTGTTTTGTTGATGGTTTCTTTTGCAGTGCAGAAGCTTTTTATTGTTATGTAGTCCCATTTGTTTATTTTCTCCTTAGTTTCCATTACCCTAGGAGCTGTATCTATAAATATATTGCTACAACAAATGTCTGCCATTTTGCTTCCCATGGTTTCTTCTAAGATTTTTATGGTTTCCCTCCTTACATTTAAGTTCTTTATCCATTTTGAGTTTATTTTTGTGTATGGTGTAAGTTGGTGGCCTAGTTTCACTTTTTTGCATGTATCCGTCCAATTTGCCCAACACCATTTATTGAAGAGACTTTCTTGACTCCATTGTAGGCTCTTGCCTCCTCTGTCAAATATTAATAGAGCATAATGGCTTGTGTTGACTTCTGGATTCTCTGATCTGTTCCACTGGTCTATATGTCAGTTCTTGTGCCAGCACCAGGCAGTTTTGAGAACAGTGGCTTTGTAATAAAGGTTGATATCTGGTATTGTGATCCCTTCAACTTTGCTCTTTTTTCTCAAGTTTGCTGCAGCTATTTGGGCTCTTTTTCTATTCCAGATGAATTTTTGGAGAGTTTGTTCTAGATCTTTGAAGTATGCCATTGGTATTTTAATTGGGATTGCATTGAATCTTTAGATTGCTTTGGGTAGTATAGACATTTTAATAATGTTGATTTTACCAATCCATGAACATGTTATATTCTTCCTTTAGTTTATGTCTTACTCTATCTCTTTTTTCATCATCCTGTAATTTTCTGACTACAGGTCCTTTACCTCCTTGGTTAAATTTATTCCTAAGTACCTTAATTTTTGTGTTGCAATGGTAAATGGAATTTTTTTTTATTTCCTTTTTCTGTGAGTTCATTATTGGTGTATAAAAAAGCTGTAGATTTCTGGGTGTTAATTTTGGATACTGCTACATTGCCGTATTCATTTATTAAGTCAAGTAGTTTTTTAATGGAGTCTTTAGGGTTTTCTAAGTACAATATTATGTCATCTGCGAATAATGATAATTTTATTTCTTCTTACTCAATTTGGATGTCTTTTATTTCTACTTCTTGTCTGATTGCTATGGCTTGCACTTCCAGTACTAAGTCAAACAATAGAGGTAAAAGTGGGCATCCCTATCTCATTCCTGTTCTTAGGGGAAATGGTTTTAGTTTTTGCCCATTGACTATGATGTTTGCTGTAAGTTTGTCATACAAGGCTTTTATTATGTTGAGGAATGATCCCTCTATTCCAGGCGTCCTCAAACTATGGCCCACGGGCCACATGCGGGTGTTTTTGCCATTTTGTTTTTTTACTTCAAAATAAGATATGTGCAGTGTGCATAGGAATTTGTTCATAGTTTTTTTAAACTATAGTCCGGCCCGCCAACGGTCTGAGGGACAGTGAACTGGCCCCCTGTTTAAAAAGTTTGAGGACCCCTGCTCTATTCCCACTTTGCTGAGAATTTTTATCTGGAAAGGGTGTTGGCTTTTGTCAAGTGACTTTTTTTCATCAATTGATATGAATATGTGATTTTTGGCTCTCAATTTGTTTATGTGATCTATCACATTTATGGATTTGTGGATATTGTACCATCCTAACATCCCCAGAATAAATACCACTTGGTCATGGTGTATGATATTTCTAATGTAATGCTGGATCAGATTTATTAGAGTTATGTTGAGGATTCTGGCATGTATGTTCATCAGTGATATTGACCTGTCATTCTCTTTCTTTGTAGTGTCTTTATCTGGTTTTGGGATTAGGGTAATGCTGGCTTCAAAGAAAGAGCTAGGAAGTGAGCCTTCCTCTTGAATTTTTTTGGAATAGTCTGAGAAGGATAGATTTTCGTTCTTCTTTGAATGTTTGGTAAAACTCCCCTCTGGCAGCATCTGTCCCCGGGCCTTTGTTTGCTGGGAGTTTTTGATGACTGATTCAATCTCCTTCGTAGTTATTGGCCTGTTTGAGATTTTTGATTCTTCTTGGTTGAATTTTGGAAGGTCGTATTTTTCTAGGACTATGTCCACTTCCCCTAGGTTGTTTAGTTTGTTGGAATAGAGTTGTTAATAGTATTTTATTTATTTATTTATTTATTTATTTATTTACAATTCTTTGTATTTCTGTTTGGTCTGTTGTTATTTTGCCTCTTTCATTTCTGGTTTTGCTTATTTGGGTCCTCTCTGCTTCTTGGTGATCCTGGCTAGACGTTCATCAATCTTGTTTATCCTTTTAAAGAACCAGGTCTTGGTTTCATTGATCTTTTTTATTGTTTTTGTTTTGTTTTGTTTTGGTCTTATGTCATTTATTTCTGCTCTGATCTTCATTATCTCCTTCCTTCTGCTCATTCTGGGCCTTTCTTATTGCTCTCTTTCTAATTCTTTAATTTGTTGAGCTAGATAATTTATTACCAGTTTTTCTTTTTTCTTTTCTTTCTTTCTTTCTTTCTTTCTTTTTTTTTTTTTTTTTTTTTTGAGGTAGGCCTGTAATGCGATGACTTTCCTCCCAGGACTGCTTTCACTGTGTCTCATATTTTTTGGATTGTTGTGTTTTCATTGTCATTCATTTCCTGGATTTTTTAATTTCTTGTTTGATCTCTTTGATAACCCAGTCATTGCTTAATAGCATGCTATCAAGCCTCCAAGTGTTTGACTTTTTTATTGTTTTTATTGTAGTTGAGTTCTAATATTATGCCATTGTGATATGAGAAGATGCTTGATATGATCTCAATATCTTGAATTTGGAGAGTCTTTGCCTGTGACCCAATATGTGATCTATCTTTGAAAATGTCCCATGTGCACTTGAGAAGAATGTATATTCTGTAACTTTGGGGTGAATTGTTCTGAAGATGTCAATTAAGTCCATCTGATGTAGTGAGTCATTTAGGATAGCTGTTTCTTTGTTGATCATTTGTCTAGAGAATTTATCCAATGATGTCAGTGGAGTATTGGAATCCCCCACTATTGCTGTTGATCTCTCCCTTGATATCTTCCATAAGTTTTTTATGTATTTGGGTGCTCCTGTTTTGGTTGCATATACACTGAGTGGCAAGATTATAATGATATCTGAATGCATAATAATCTGGCCACTCAGTGTGTGTGTGTGTGTGTGTGTGTGTGTGTATAATCTCCCCTGGTCAAGGGGACAATTTGCATATTAGCCTTTTATTATATAGGATATACACTGAGTGGCCAGATTATTATGCGTTCAAAGATCATAATAATCTGGCCACTCAGTGTATGTTTACCAGAGTTATATCCTCTTGTTGTATCAATCCCTTTAGTATTACGAAGTGGCCTTCTTTATCTCTTGTTATGGCCTTCTCTTTGAGGTCTGTTTTGTCAGATATAAGTACTAGTATTGCTACCCCAGTTTTGTATTTTTTTTTTCCATTTCCATTTGCCTGAAATATATTTTTTCATCCCTTCAGTTTCATTCTGTGTGAGTCTCTTGTTCTGAGGTAGGTCTCTTGTAGACAGCATACATATGGGTCATGTTTTCTGACCCATTTATCCACTCAATGTCTTTTTATTGAAGCATTTAGTCCATTTATATTTAAAGTTATTATTGACTAGAGGCCCATTGCACAACATTCGTGCACTTTGGGGTGGTCACCAGCCCAGCCTGCACCCTTTCCCAATCCGGGAGGCCTCCTGGGATGTACCACTGATGGCTAAAGCCCACTCCCGAGTGGGCCTAAGCTTCAGTCAGACATCCTTAGCCCTGCCACGGAGGTAGGAGAGGTCTCACCATCACCACTGTGCTCACCAGCCTTCAGCTTGGTTTGTGGCTGAGCAGCGCTCCCCTTGTGGGAGCACACTGACCACCAGGGGACAGCTCCTGCATTGAGATTCTGCCCCCTGGTGGTCAGTGTGCGTCATTGTGATCAGTTGTTCCGCCGTTTGGTTGATTTGCATATTACCCTTTTATTACATAGGATAGGTACTAGTTTGGAGCCATTTTTATTTTATTTTTTTTGCCTGTGTTTCTTCTTCCTCCCTACCTTTTTTTTTTTTTTTTACCTTTTTTTTTCCTTCTTTTTAAAACAGTCCCTTTAGCATTTCTTGCGTTGCTGGATTGGTAGTGATAAACTCCCTTAGCCTTTCTTAGTCTGTGAAGCTACTGATTTCCCCTTCAATTTTGAATGATAGCCTTGCTGGATAAAGTATTCTTGGGTTCAGTTCCTTGCTTTGCATCACTTTGTATACTTCCTTCCATTCCTTTCTGGCCTGATGTGTTTCTGTTGAGGAATCAGTTGTTACTCTAATGGGAAATCCCTTGTAGGTAACTTTCTGTCTCTCTCTTGCAGCCTTTAAGAGTCTCTATTTGTTGTTAACATTTGCTATTGTAATTATGAAGTGTCTTGGTGTGGGTCTTTTTGGGTTTATCTTGTTTTGGACTCTCTGTGCTTGTGTGACTTTTTTCTTCCCCAAATCAGGGAAGTTTTCTGACATTATTTCTTCAAATTGGTTTTCAAGCCCTTGTTCTTCTTCTTGTCATTCTGGCACCCCTATTATATGTATGTTGCCTAATTTCATGTTGTCCCAAATCTCCTCCAGGCTCTCCTCCTGTCTTTTGATTTTTTTCTCCAACATAAATGACATGGGTTTCACTCTTATGGGCTCCCACCTGATGTTTATGTGTTCCAATTCACTCTTACTCTCCCCCACTTTACATACTTCATCTCTTTCCACATGCTTATCCCATGAATTCAAGCTCTAGCACGAGTGGTAAAAGCAATAATGTGTTTTCACAATCATATAGGGTCAAATATCTTTATCAAATCTGTTTCTACCTTTTTATATTTATCTATTGATTGATTGATTAATCAATCTATCATGATCACTGTTTAACTTTCTATCTGAGTGATTCTGTTTTTCTGATAGAATGCTGAATTACGAAAACATGGATCTTGGATGTGAATGCAGCAGGGCTCTTCAAGAGTTTATACTCTGCTACACTAATATTTGTGAACACAAATGTGGAGATTCCTAGAAAAATAGGCTGTATCCATCTCAGAAATATTTTTATAATTCTTAATTGCCTGGTTATGTTCATGTATACTATTCATGGCTTTGAGCATGTAATTTCTTTTGTTTTTACTCAGTGTTTTAAGATATTAAATGAAAATATTGAACTTGACTGAGGGCTCTAAACTTGACATGCATAGACCTGGGGATGGCACATGAATCTCCATTTTGTGCATGTGTGCACACGCACATTTTTTTTCTGTAGAGTTTATATTTTTCACATATTTAAAGAATATCTGTGACCTTAAATGGTTAAGAAAAATTATCTAGTTACTCTTTCACATTTCTTCCTGCTCCATCATTTTTTATATACATAACATATCAAGATAAAAAACAAAACTAACTGAATGGCCCTAGTTGGTTTGGTTCAGTGAATAGAGTGTCTGCCTGCATATTGAAAGGTCCCAGGTTTTTTTCTGGTCAAGGGGACATGCCCGGGTTGTGGGCTTGATCCCCAGTGGGGGTGTGCAGGAGGCAACCAATCAATGATTCTCTCTCATTATTGTTTCTATCTCTCTCTCCCTCTCCCTTTCTCTCTGAAATCAATAAAAAATATTTTTTAAAATACTAACTGTACATACAAAAATAGAAATGTTTCATTTTGATTAATTTAGTCCTGGACACACATCCTATATAATAAAAAGGCTAATATGCAAATTGCCCCCTCGAGAGTTCAACCGCTCTCTATGATGTGCACTGACCACCAGGGAGTGGCATAAAATGAAGGAAGTCCCGGGCCAGCAGTTGGCAGCTGGCAGCTGGCAGCTTGGGGAAGGAAGGTCCCAATTGGTCCTGATCACCGGCCAGTCCTAGGGACCCTACCCACGCACTAATTTTGTGCACTGGGTCTCTAGTAACTAAATAATAATGAAGAGTTCCTATTTTCCTTTGAAACCTCTTTCATACCTGATATTTGCATTATGGAGTAATGTAAACAACTTCCAATTTTATATCAAACAATGCAATTTTTTTTCTGAGCTTCACTTACATATGTCTAACTATCTACTTGGCATCTCTACCTAGATATTTCAAGGGTACCTAAAAACCAACATTTCTCCAACTGAAATGACAATGTTTTCCTCATCATCCCCCTCATTCCATACTTTAAAAACCTATTATTGCCGAAACCGGTTTGACTCAGTGGATAGAGCATCGGCCTGAGGACTGAAGGGTCCTGGGTTCGATTCCGGTCAAGGGCATGTACCTTGGATGCAGGCACATCCCCAGTAAGAGGTGTGCAGGAGGCAGCTGATAGATGTTTCTCTCTCATCGATGTTTCTAACTCTCTATCCCTCTCCCTTCCTCTCTGTAAAAAAACAATAAAATATATATTTTTTAAAAACCTATTATTTATTTTAGTGAAAGACACCCTTTGGTTATCTTGAATAAGCCATACATTTCAAAATTTTGCTTATACTTTTCTCTTCATTACTCATCATAATTTTGAAAGACAATTATCCATGAGTCTCTCATATTTTCTGCATGACTGGTCAACAGTTTCACTAACCGCCTTTGTTCTGGACTATTTTTTTTCAAGTAGGTTTGTATAGCTATTTATCTTGGATGATAAAAATTATATTCCTCCAGAATGAAAAGCAAGTTTGTCTGTTGTCCAATGTAATAAAGATAATTCTACCATCTAGGACAAAAACTTGTCAGGTTTACAGCACATTACAAAGATTTGGGTTTATTAGATTTGGGGTTCCTTTGTTTTCATACAACCAACTGTATGTATAGGCACATTTCACATTGCTATGGAATTGCATGTCCGAAAATTGGTGCAAATGTTAACACTGTGCTTATTGCTAGTGCCATAGTAATAAGTACTTTCCCATAATAAAGTTCTTTGTCTCTAACCCAGGAGTCTCATGTTTTCTGCCAGCAGCCATGAAACTATAGCAGGCTGATTGTAATCTTGCAAAATTGTTAAAATCTCAGACCCTTTACAATGCTTGATACAGATCACCTTTCATATCAAGTTGATGTTAAATATTGGATACTCTCTCCACTTTTACTCATCTTGATTATTACTTTTTTACTGTAAATTTCCATCATATGTTGTATGGATTATTTTAAAAGTCTTATACTAGAAATTTCCAAACAACTCAATAGCTTTTCATTGCACTTGGGACAAGTACATAATAATTTATATAAAACCAAAGTCTTTGGGATTTCTCAGGAGATGGCTGCCGATGGGAAGGCAGACTGCAAGATAGTGTGTGAGTGAGAGAAAAAAGGGAGAGTGTGTGGTCGCACAGGGAGTGTTTGTTGGTGAGCTGAGGGACAGCTATACTCCAGGGGACTGTGGGGGAATGCTGGACGGGGTTCCCCTGACCGGGCAGCCTCCACTGCTGCTGGAATCCCTCCCAGAATGACTGGCTCTCACGCAGATATCATGCCATCTTGAAGGGGAGAGTGGATGTTATTGGAAGCCTGAAAATCCTAGGCATCTACAAATACGGCACCCAGCGAACAGCTGTGAACCCGAGAACACTGGTCCCCAAGTGGGGCGAGCACAAGGATTCAGAGGAGCTCTGCGCCTCCTCATGGAAAGGTCAGATTTCGCCTGGGATAAGGTGAGGTCTGTGGTCCAGAAAGGAGAGAGAAAAATGCAAATGGCAGGAGCTGGAGGACCTGGGGATGTCTGCACCCAGAAAAATCCATGGCTGTTGGGGCTGGCATGATCCATGAATGTGGAAGGGGGTCCACAGAGCTGCTCACAGAAGGGAACTCTAAAAAGCAACCGATAGGTGAACTGGGTGCAAAAGGGCAGCCTAAAAATTTTAAAAGTGCGCTGGCTGCTTAGACCCAAGGGGAAAAAAGACTGCACAGACTTATGCCGCAGCGCCAGAGTTCGCACACTTACTCTGTCTCTTTCTCTCTCTCTCTCTCTTTTTTCTCTTTAAATCCTTGCTTTTGATTACTAAGCCCAATACATAGGATCACCCAACTGGGGACACTCTAAGAGACTGCAGGAAAAAGTTGTTTTTGTGGAACCTGGGCATCAGAGAGGGGAATAACGATCACAGCCCATTACCCCAAACCAGTATTAAGTGCCACAGGGAAAACAAAACCTAAACACTAGTTAGAGAGGACCTATAGACCCAGAGGTCAATCCAGAAACACTGCCACCCAAGGGCTGAATCACAAATTGACTCTTGTGTAAACATAAATAAAGGAGTATAAGAAATAGAGAAGTACCGCCTGCTTGAAAATCATGACTGTGTCCTACGACACTGAGGAGCAGTGGAACACAGGGAAATTCAATAAAGTCCATATTAGGAAACAGACGTGCCAAACAGAACAGTAGAGGAAGTGAATGACTTTACTATTGCACATTTTTATTTTTATTTTTATTTTTTCATATTTTACTTAAGAAACTATTTTTTTCTTTTTTCCTCACTTATTTTACCTTTTTAATTATTACATTTTTATCTTCAATCAGTATTATTACTACTACTATTTTACCTTTTTTAAAAAAAGTATCATTTTATTTTATTTTTATTTTACTTTGGGATTAGTGTTCTACATTCTATTTTCATCTTTCCTTTAGTATCATTTTACTCTATCTCAGCTTTACCTTTATGTCAACAATCCCTTTCTCATTTTTCGCCTTTCATTGTCCTGTTTCTCTTACCCTATTCCTGCTCTAGATTTTCCCTATTCCTTCTTTTTACCCCCTGTTAAAATTTCACACTACTTATATATCTAATTTCCAATCCCCTGCTCTAAGTCCATACACACCTCTCTCTTCTCTTTCTTCACTATCCAATTGTTTTTTCTCTCAGTCCTTTTATTATTGTTAGTTGATTGTTGATAATATCGTTTTTTTATGCTTGTTTGTAAGATTGCTTCACTTTTTCTTTTTGTTTTTTTTGTTTTGTTTTGTTTTGTTTGTTTTTTGATTCTGTTTTCCCTCACCTCGATTGATATTAGTTGTTGTTTGTAGTTTGCATTCATCTCTAGGTATTTGTTGCTGGCATTTGTTGGGATTAGTGGCTGTTCTATTGGAGTTTCCCCCCCATATAAATAGTTTTTTTCCCCTCTTCTTTCTTATTCTCTTTCTTATCGCTCTTACTTTTTTTTTCCTTTTCCCAATTTCAATTTTGCATTCCTTTTTTTTCTCTTCTTCTTTCTTTCTTATTCTGTAATATGCTTTTCTCTGGTGGTTACCATTATTTCGGGTTATTAATATCGTGAATATATTTGTGTTCAGTGCCTTGTGCATTGTGCCTTGTTGTGTTGTATTTTGTGCCTTTAAATCAATGCAAGAGAGAAAGAACTACATAACAAGACATGCAAAGAATAGAGAACATGGGGAGACAAAGAAACAGCTTGCATATGAAAGAAAAGCAGGCATCACTAGAAAAGGAAGTAAATGAAATGGAGGCAAGCAACCTGTCAGAGAAAGAATTCAGAGAAATGGTTATAAGGTGAATGAAAAGAATGGAAGGCAAATTTAACAATATGTCTAAGAACCAAGAGGAAATGAAGAAGAACCTAGAAGAAATGAAAAATTACATTGCTGCTATAAAGAACTCAAGAGAAAGCATCAACAGTAGACTAGAAGAAGCAGAGGACTGCATCAGTGAGCTAGAAGGCAAGGTAGGGAAAAATACCCAAGTAGAGCAGCTTCTAGAAAAAAAAAATTAAAAAGCAGGAGGAGAGCCTAAGGAAACTTTGGGACAACACAAAATGAAACCACATACACATAATAGGGGTACCAGAAGGAGAGGAAACTGAGCAAGGAATAGAAAACCTGTTTGAAGAGATAATGACAGAAAACTTCCCTAATATGGGCAATAAAAAGCCCACACAAATCCAAGAAGCTCACAGAGTCCCCAAAAAAAAATGAACCCCAAAAGACTGATGCCAATGCGGATTATAATTAAATTGGGAAACAACAGCGACAAAGTAAGAATATTAAAAGTGGGCACAGAGAGACAGAAAGTTACCTACAAAGAATCCCCCATCAGACTAGCGACTGATTTCTCAACAGAAACACATCAGGCAAGAAGGGAATGGAATGAAATATACAAAGCTGTGCACAGGAAGGTTCTGAATCCAAGAATACTGTACCCAGCAAGGCTATCAATCAACATTGAGGGTGAAATCAGGAGCTTCACAGACAAAAAAGGACTAAGGGAGTTTATCACCACCAAAACAGCAATGCAAGAAATGCTAAATGGTCTGCGATAAAAAGAAGAAATAGGAAGCGAAGAAGGAACACAAGGGTAAAGAATAAAATGGCGACAAACAAGTACCTATAAGTAATGACTTTAAATGTAAATGGATTAAATGCCCCAATCAAAAGACATAGGGTAACTGAGGGGATAAGAAAACATGACCCATATATCTGTTGTCTACAGGAAACCCACCTAAGAAAAAAAACACGCGAAAAGACTGAGGGTGAAGGGATGTAAAAAAGTTTTTCAGGTGAATGGAAATGAAAAAAAAGTTGGGGTAACAATATTTATTTCTGACACATTAGATCTCAAAGTGGAAGAGATAAAAAGTGATAAGGAAGGCCACTTCATAATACTAAAGGGAGCAATCTAACTAGAAGAAATAACTCTGGTAAACATATACACATTCAATACAGGAGCAGCCAAATACATAAAAAAAACTCCTGGAGGATATCAAGGGAGAGATTGACAGCAATACAATCATAGTAGGGGACTTTAGTACCCCACTATCACACATTGGACAAATCCTCTAAACAAAAAATCAACAAAGAAACATCAATCCTAAATTGCTCATTAGACCAGATGGAATTAATTGAAATCTTCAGAACATTTCACCCCAAAGCCACAGAATATACATTCTTCTCAAGTGCATATGGGTCATTTGCAAAGATAGACCATATATTGAGTCACATGCAAAGTCTCTTCAAATTCAAGATGATAAACATCATATCACACATCTTCTCAGATCACAATGGCATAAAACTGGAAATAAACTACAAAAAAACCCACAATCAAATACATGGAAACTAAATAGCATGCTATTAAGCAATGACTAGTTTATCAGAGAGATCAAAGAAGGAATAAAAAACATCATGGCAACAAATGATACTGAAAACACAACAATCAAAAATCTATGGGACACAGCGAAAACAGTCTTGAGAGTGAAGTTCATAGCTCCATAAGCCTACTGCAAAAAACAAGAAACAATGGTAATGAATTACCTAACCCTACAACTCAAACAGTTAGAAAGAGAGCAACAAACAAAGCCCAGTGTAACCAGAAGGAAGAAAATAATAAAGATCAGAGTGGAGATAAACGACATAGAGACCAAAAAAAAAAAAAAATTCAACAAAACAAAGAGCTGGTTTTTAAAAGGATAAACAACATTGATGAACCTCTAGCCAGGCTCACCAAGAAGCAAAGAGAGAGGACCCAAATAAACAAAATCAGAAATGAAAGAGGAAAAATAACAACAGACCTCACATAAATACAAAGGATGGTTAAAAAATACTATGAAAAACTCTATTCCAACAAACTTGACAACCTGGAGAAAATGGACATATTCCTAGAAAAATACAACTTTCCAAAACTCAATCAAGAAGAATCTGAACATCTCAATAGGCCAATAACTATGGAAGAAATTGAAGCAGTCATCAAAAAGCTTCCAGCAAACAAAAGCCGTGGGCCAGATGACTTCACAGGGGAGTTTTACCAAACATTAAAGGAAGAACTAAAACCTATCATCCTCAGACTATTCCAAAAAATTCAAGAGGAAGAAACACTTCCAAGCTCATTCTATGAAGCTACCGTCATCCTAATACCAAAACCAGATAAAGACAACACAATGAAAGAGAATTACAGGCAAATATCCCTCATGAACATAGATGCCAAAATTGTCCACAAAATTCTAGCAAATCAGATCCATCAGTACATCAAAAAGATCATACACCAGACCAAGTAGGATTTATCCCAGGGATGCAAGGATGGTACAATATCCACAAATCAATAAACGTGATACATCACATAAACAAATTGAGAGATAAAAACCACATTGTCATATCAATTGATGCAGAAAAAGCATTTGAAAAAATCCAACATCCTTTCTTGATAAAAATTCTCAGCAAGGTGGGAATAGAAGGATCATACCTCAACACAATAAAAGCCATATATGATAAACCCACAGCCAACATCATATTCAATGGGCAAAAACTAAAACCATTTCTCCTAAGAACAGGAATAAGACAGGGATGCCCACTCTCACTACTCCTGTTCCACATAGTACTGGAAGTATTAGCCATTGCAATCAGACAAGAAGAAGAAATAAAAGTCATCCAAATTGGAAAAGAAGAAGTAAAACTGTCCTTATTTGAAGTTGACATGATACTGTACATAAAAAACCCTAAAGACTCCATCAAAAAACTATTACACTTAATAAATGAATTTGGCAATGTAGCAGGATACAAAATTAACATCAAGAAATCTATGGCACTTCTATACACCAATAGTGAACTTACAGAAAGAGAGACTAAGTATGCAATCTCATTTACCATCGCACCAAAAAAATTAAGAGACCTAAGAATAAACATAATAAGGAGGTAAAAGACCTATATACAGAAAAGTACAGGACAGTGAAAAAAGAGATTGAGGAAGACATAAACAGATGGAAGAACATACCATGATCATGGATTGGTAGAATCAACATCATTAAAATGTCCATACTGCCCATAGCAATGTATAGATTCAATGCACTCCCCATTAAAATACCAACAGCATATTTCACAGACTTAGAAAGATCTCTCCAAAAATTCATCTGAAATAAAAAAAAACCCAGAATAGCTGCAGCAATCCTTAGAAAGAAGAACAAAATAGGTGGGATCTCAATACAAGATTATAAAGCCACTGTTCTCAAAACAGTCTGGTACTGGCACAAGAACAGACATATAGACCAATGGAATAGAATAGAGAACCCAGATATCGACCCAAACCACAATGTTCAATTAAAATTTGACAAAGGAGGCATGAACATACAATGGAGTCAAGACAGTTTCTTGAGTAAATGGTGTTGGGAAAATTGAACCAATAGATGCAAAAAAATGAAACTAGACCACCAACTTACACCATACACAAAAATAAACTCAAAATGGATAAAGGACTTAAACATAAGAAAGGAAACCATAAAAATACTAGAGGAATCTACAGGCAGAGAAATCTCAGACATATGCCGAAGCAATTTCTTCACCGATACCACTCCTATGGCAATGGAAACTAAAGAGAAAATAAACAAATGGGACTACATCAAAATAAAAAGCTTGTACACAGGAAAAGAAACCATCAACAAAACAACAAGAAAGCCCACTGTATGGGAGAACATATTTGCAGATGTTATCACTGATAAAGGTTTAATCTCCAACTTTTACAGGGAACTCATACAACTTAATATAAGGAAGATAAATGATCCAATAAAAAAATGGGCAATGGACCTAAATAGAATCTTTTTGAAAGAAGACAGAAGGAAGGCCAAGGGGCATATCAAAACATGCTCAAATTCACTAATTATCTGAAAGATGCAAATCAAAACGACAATGTGGTACGGTTTCACACCTGTCAGAATGTCTATCATCAACAAATCAACAAACAACAAGTGCTGGCAAGGATGCGGAGAAAAAGGAACACTAGTGCACTGCTGGTGGGAATGCAGACTGGTGCAGCCACTGTGGAGAACAGTATGGAGTTTCCTCAAAAAACTAAAAGTGGAACTCCCATTTGACCCAGAAATCCCACTTCTAGGAATATATCCCAAGAAACTAAAAACACCAATCAGAAAGGATATATGCACTCCTATGTTCATAGCAGCACAATTCACCATAGCTAAGATTTGGAAACAGCCTAAATGCCCATCAGCCGATGAGTCGATTAGAAAACTATGGTACATCTACACAATGGAATACTATGCTGCTATAAAAAAAGAAGGAATTCTTACCATTTGCAGCAGCATGGATGGATCTGGAGAGCATTATGTTAAGTGAAATAAGCCAGGCAATGAAAGAAAAATACCATATGATCTCACTCATTTATGGAAAATAAAGAACATTATAACCGGATGAACCAAAAGTTAGATACAGAGGCAGTAAAGCATCGTACAGACTATCAAATTACAGTGGGAAGGCTTGGGAGCATTGGGGATTGGGGGGAAAAGATCAACCTAAGTACTTGTATGCATGCATATAAGCACAACCAATGGACACAAGACACTGGGGGTGTACAATGAGGGTATGTGACAGCGGATAGGGGATGCTGGGGGAAGTCAATGGGGAAAAAAAGAAGATATATGTACTACTATATGTAATACTTTAAACAATAAAAACATCAAAGTCTTTGTGCAATCTAACTCACAAGTAATATATCACTCTCAGTTCACACCCAGAATAGATATTACATCTAACTGGGTCAGTAATTGTGCCCTCTGCTATCTAAAAACTATGAGTATTATCCTTACCACTACTCTCTGGAATCCAGTGATAATGGACTTTTTTGCAATTCAAAGAAATTTTAGGCTTCCTCAACTCCAGAGCCTTGAATACACAATTTAATCTGCCTGGTATGTTCTTTTCTTTTCACACCATTTCACTAAATTAGCATTTATTCCCCTTTCAGCTCCAATTTAAAGGACACTTCCTCAGAGAAATCTATTATTAGCCTCTCTCTCTCTCTCTCTCTCTCTCTCTCTCTATATATATATATATATATATATATATATATATATATATATATATATATGTATATATACGTATATGTATATATATGTATATATACGTATATATATATACATATATATGTATATATATATTCGTATATCATATATTTTTTTCATTATGTTCTATACTTTTATATTCATAGCAAACCTAATATGTTGTAATTTTATATTTGTGTGATCTTATGTGTTATATTTCTCTCCAATTCTAGATTATAAGCTCCATGTATGGAAAAAAACTGGGCCATTTTCTTCTTGCTGATATATTCCCAATTCCTGGCACAATGCATAACATTGAGAATATAATTGTTAAATAGATACATAAATAAAAGAATAGTGAAATCCTTAGTTATTCAATATATCTATCTGGGATGACCTAAATTACCGAAGACCTATTTCTGATGTCTAGGTCAAAAATATTTTATTTCTCATTATAGATCATAAAATATATTTGAAGCAATGTGCATATTTAAGCCTGAAAATATCAAGTTGAATTCCCCGTGCCAGAGAAAGTATTTCAATATATTCCCTTAGCTCCAGACTGGGACTCACTAGTAGGATGAACACTTGGAATGAGTGAGTCAACTGGAAACTTATATTAAAATAGAAATGAAGTCATACTTAATTTGATCATCCCCTGTCAGTGTATACTCATGTTAATAACATATAAACATAAACTTAAATTTCCCAAATATTACTTCTTAACTCTTTCATAAAAGTTGCATTTGGTCAATAATTCATTTAAGTCTATTTATTTTCTCCACTTGGTTTAGTAAAATTATCATAATTGTGGCTTAAATTACCACCTCTATACTAACATCCTCATATATTTATATTTGGCTGCAACCTCTCTAATTTTAGTTGTATTTTCATATGTCTAAATGTTGGGAGTAATATTACTTGGAAGTCCAATTGTTTCCTTACTCCATATACATAAAATAAGATTCATCTCCTCAGCTCTTCAAAGAATATTTATGGGGTTTGCATTATTATTCCTTATTTCATTACTTCAACCAAGGGCAACAATATTCTCTCATTTAGGGTTAAATATCTAAATAACAAATGTTATCCTCAATTCCTATTGGTGTTCTCTTCAAAATCACTACCATTCATCCCCTTATGTTCTTCATACACCACCAACTTCCTTACTGAAAGCAAGGACTGTGCATAGGTGCAATTTCCCTTTACTGTAGTTCACGTTGCTAACTTCAATATGGAAAAAGAGTCTTAGGGAATATTCATACCTATAGCTTCTTATTTTATCTGATTTTTACCATATCCACATGTGTGGGTTTTTGTTTTTTCCTATATTTATGAGGGATCATTAAGAAAGAAAATATATGGGAGAAAAATCTAAAAACAGGGCAAAGTGGCTCTCTTTCCTTTGTACCATTTAAACTTGTTTCCTTCTCCTAATGTGGGTGTTATGTTATTATAACTCACACTAGAGGCCTGGTGCACAAATTCATGCACCAGTGGGGTCCCTAGACCTGGCCTGTGGAATTGGGCCAAAACCGGCTCTCCGACATCCCCCGAAGGGTCCTGGATTGCGAGAGGGCACAGGCCAGGCTGAGGGACCCCACTGGTGCACGATCAGGGCCAGGGAGGGATGTGGGAATTTGGCCAGCCAGTGAGGGACCACGGGAGGGCTCTAGGGCATGTCCGGCCCTTCTCACTCAGTCCCAATCGTATCAGCTAGACCCCATCAGTAAGCTAACCTAATGGTCAGAGTGTCTGCACCTGATGGTCAATGCACTTCATAGCGAGTGGTTGAGTGGCCTTAGCATAGCATTAGCATATTATGCTTTGAGTGGTTCAACGGACAACAGGATGACCAGACATTTAGCATATTAGGCTTTTATTATATAGGATTTTACTCCATATAAGGATCACACATATTATAAATTCTAAAAATTCTCATTAGACGTTATAGAATGATACAATATAATATAGGTAGCTTAATAACTACAATTCTAGTTTATACTTCTGAAATCAAAACAAACAGTTGTTTTTTTTATCTTTAAATAGTTTCAAAATTATTGGTTGAGGAATAATATTTTTCTTAAATATCTAACTTTGTTGGCTTTCTTTTACTTTTACAAATACAAATTTATTCATATCTTAGAATGTCTACAGAGTAAAGGAAAAAAATATTAAAGAATAATCTATAGGTATGCAGAGGGAAGATGAAGGAAATACAAAAACTACCAGAGAGGTAAATTTATGTATTCAACTAGAGGCCTGGTGCATGAAATTTGTGCATGGGAGGGTGTCCCTCAACCAGGCCTGCACCCTCTCCAACCTGGGACCCCTCAGAGGATGTGATCAGGCCTAAACTGGCAGTCAGACATCCCTCTCACAATCCAGGACCGCTGGCCCCTAACCGTTCGTCTGCCTGCCTGCCTGATTGCCCCTAACTGTTTCTGCCTGCCAGCCTGATCGCCCCCTAATTGCTCCCCTGCTGGCCTGATTGACACCTAACTGCTCCCCTGCTGGCCTGATCACCCCCAACTGCCCTCCCCTGCTGGCCTGATCACCCACAACTGCCCTCCCCTGCCATGACCTGCCTCCTCCACCAGGACCTGCCTCCTCCATGCAAGGCAGCAGAGACACCGGGATAGGCCTCCTCCATGCTGCGCACAGCCGCAGGACCCCCAGGCCTCACCGCAGAGAGTGGACACCAGGCCCCGCCTCTGCTGTGCATGTGGCCATCTTGTGATGACATCGTGCGAGGGTGTTGCACGAGGGTGTGACGCCACCTAGGCTTTTATTATATAGGATGTTTTATTCTGTCTTATGTCTTGCATCCATTGTGGGAAGTTCTTTGTTCTAGAAAAAATTTTGTACTTGTGAAGCTCAAGTACGTTTTATGCTAGTTTATTCTTTTGGAATCACTGTTAATATTTATCTAACAAAAAATCCATTTAACAATGACACAAAAAAAGAATATGTCTATTTTTCTTTTTGAAAAATAATTACTTCTTTAGAGTTGCATACTTAAAATGTTTTTCTGTTTGTTGTTGTTGTAAGCACATACCTTTTAACCCTTGGGGGGGAGGATTTTGAGGTATAAGCTTGTTCAAGGACAGAGAAATCAAATAATAAATTGTAAAGGCCACTAAAATTATGAATCATTATTTGACTCTCAACTATGGGTTGAATCTTTCTGGTGTTATGTTTTATAATACAGATATTTTTCAAAGCATTCCTCAGGTCTACATGCAGTAGCAAACTGCTGGTATTAATTATGACCAAATAAAATATATTTGCAATAATTACTAAAATTTGTATTATAGTTACACATTTATTCCCTATGCAGTCACCAAAGTTCTAAATGGATTTATGTTTCTTCTGCACATTTCAATTTTTCTCTATTCCCCCATTAGAACTGTACAATGTATTTGTTAATACAATTGTACATATGGTGTTTGTATTATTACTCTTATACTATAAACTATGAAAAGGTGAGGCCTCCTCCTGGCAACATAAACTATAATATTATTCATGTATTGCCTTTCTCAAAAAATATAATGATATTCTGAGAAGTCAGGAAGTAACTTTGCACAGCTGGTGTGTAAATTTTGAAATGTAACAAAATTATTTTAATTTGATGCATTCCCACCAGGAATGTCTTGGCTAAGTTTCCTAAACTTCCAGAGATTTTTATGTTGATATACCACACATCTTGGTTTTACTTTTAAGTGATTAGAAAAAAAAAAAAGAAAAAAAAATGTGCTTGTGATTTAATCTAAAATTTCCTTTGGTAATCAAAAATTTTTACCCTACATATAGAAATTCTTAATTAATGTATTGTGTTTTTCAGAATGTTTAATTTTCCCCCACTTAAACAAAGGGAAATACACATGCTCACCTAAAAATGTAACTTTAAGCTATTCTATACCTGATAATTGCACTAATAAATCGAAGTTCCATAACCACCAGGGCAATCTTTAACAATATATTTCTGAAAAATTGTTACTGGAGTAGCTGAAGTTAATTTCTCCTAATCATGTATCTGATAGCTGACTGATTCATATATGATTATTTTATTTCTGGTAGAAATCGTGCAATAGAATATTGAGGATTTACGACTGATGAGCTCATCACCTTTTTAAAAAATTTATCTTTATTGTTGAAAGTATTACCCATGTACTCTGTTTTTTATTCCTATTGACCCCCTGCACCCCACACTTTCCCTTCCCAGGCCTCCACCACTCTACTGTCTGTATCCATGGTCTATGCATATATGCATCTAAGTTCCCCTGTTAATTATTCCCCCCCACCTCCCCACCCCTACCTTCCCTGTAAAATTCTTTAGTCTGTTTCATGCTTCTATATATCTGAATCTATTTTGTTCATCAGTTAATTTTGTTAATTAGTTTTCACATTTGAGTGAGATCATGAGATACTTATATTGCTTAGCATAATACTTTCCAGATCCATCCATGCTGTTGCAAATAGTAAGAATTTCTTCTTTTTTACAGCAGTGTAGTATTCCATTGTGTAGATGTCCCACAGCTTTTTTATCCACTCATCCGTTGTTGGCACTTAGGCTGTTTCCAAATCTTAGCAATTGTAAATTGTGCTGCTATCAACATAGGAGTGCATAAATTCTTTCTAATTAGTGGGTTTTGGTTTTAGGATATCTTCCTTGAGGTGCAATCAGTTGGTCAAATGGGTGTTTCATTTTACTTTTTTGAGGAAACTCCATACTCCTTTCCACAATGGCTGCACCAGTCTACATTCCCACCTGGGTTCCCTTTTCTTCACATCTTTGCCAACACTTGTGGTTTGTTGATGGTAGTCATTCTGACATGTGTGAGGTGATAACTCATTGTCATTTTAATTTGTGTCTCTTGGATAATTAGTGACTTTGAGCATTTTTTCATATGTCTCTTGGCCTTCTTTATATCTACTTTGCGGAAGTGTCTAGTATTTAGGCCATGTGACCATTATTTTTAATTTTTTAACTTAAATTCTTTATTGTTTGAAGTATTACACAAGTCTCCTTTTTACCCCCATTGACCTCTCCCCGGTTACCCCCACCACCCAGCACATGTCCTTAGTCCCTCTCCCCCGTGTCCATTGGCTATGCTCATATGCATGCATACAAGTCCTTTGGTTGATCTCTTACCCCCTGTCTCCCTGCCTCCCCTCATAGGTTGGGCAGTCTGTTTGATGTTCCTATGACTCTAGTTCTATTTCTGTTTGATGTTTCTATGACTCTGGTTCTATTTTTGTTCATTAGTTTATGTTGTTCATTATATGCCACAAATGAGTGAAATCATGTGATATTTATCTTTCTCTGACTGGCTTATTTTGCTTAGCATAATGCTCTCCAGTTCTATCTATGCTGTTGCAAATGGTAAGAATTACTTCTTTTTTATAGCAGCATAGTAGTCCATTGTGTAGATGTACCACAGTCTTCTAATCCACTCATCTGCTGATGGGCACTTAGGCTGTTTCCAAATCTTAGCTATTGTAAATTGTGCTGCTATTAAGATAGGGGTGTATATATCCTTTCTGATTGGTGTTTCTGGTTTCTTGGGATATATTCCTAGAAGTGGGATCACTGGGTCAAATGGGAGTTCCATTTTTAATTTTTTGAGGAAACTCCATACTGTTCTCCACAGTGGCTACACCAGTGTGCATTCCCACCAGCAGTACAAGAGGGTTCCTTTTTCTTTGCATCCTCCCCAGCACTTGGGTTGTTTGTCTTCCTTTTGTTAAGTTGTATGAGTTCCTTATACATTTTGGAAATTATCCCTTTATCTGATGTATCATTTACAAATATGTTGTCCCATGCAGTGGGCTCTCTTTTCATTTTGTCATTGCTTTCTTTTGCTGTATGGAATCTTTTTATTTTGATGTGTTTATTTTCTCCTTAGTTTTCTTTGCCCTAGGAGATGTATCAGTAAATAAATTGCTAAGAGAGATGACTGTGATTTTGCTGCCTATGGTTTCTTCCAGGATTTTTATGGTTTCACAACTTACATTTAAGTCCTTTATCCATTTTGAGTTTATTATTGTGTATGGTGTAAATTGGTGGTCTAGTTTTATTTTTTTGCATGTACCTGATCTCTGAAAGTTTAAAAACCTTGTGTTACAATATCAATAGATTGAGACTAACTAAATTTTTAAAATTAAAAAATTATAATTTTAGTCAATACAATTTTATATTAGTTTAAAATACTATTTAAATTTAAAAATTCTAATTACAATTTATAGTCAATACTATTTTATAGTAGTACTAGAGGCCCGGTGCACGAAATTCATGCACTGGGGAGGGTGTCCCTCAGCCCAGCCTGCACGCTTTCCAATATGGGACACCTCAGGGGATGTCCAACTGCAGGGTTAGGCCCGATCCCTGTGGAATCGAGCCTAAACCTGCAGTTGGACATCCCTCTCACAATCCGGGACCCCTGGCTCCTAACCGCTCACCTGCCTGCCTGATTGCCCCTTAACTGCTCCCTTGCTGGCCTGATTGACACCTAACTGCTCCTCTGTGGGCCTGATTGTCCCCAAATACCCTCCCCTGCTGGCCTGATCACCTCCAAGGCTTTTATTAGTATAGATATGACCCTGCACAGAAAATTTTACTAACCCTGATTTACAATAAGGGCTTGATAATTGAATCATTAGGACCAGACACCAAGATTTTCTTTCTTTGAATAGTGGAGGGAATAATTATCTTGTCTTTAAGTTGCCTGGAAATTAAAATGAGATAATGACTTAGAAAAGTATAAAAGTATAAAAGTACCATATAAAGACAACTGTCTTTTTAATGAAGTGGTAAAATGAAAAACACTATTTTTATTCTCCCCTTCCTTCCTTTACAGCTTTTATTTAAACTTTGAAATTTATAAAAATTTCACTCCAATTTTCATTTCTTTACATTCAATATTATTTTGTATTGGTTTCAGGTTTTATATTAGTTACAGAATAGCAGTTAGACAATCCTATACTTTACAAAGTGTTCCCCGATATTTCTAGTACCCACCTGGCATCATACCATCATTACAACACTATTGACTATATTCCCTATTTAAATGACAATGGGTTTACAGGTTCCTTTCAGTCTTTCTTTTGTGTTGCTCGTCCTTCCTTTTCTTTCTCACTTCTTCCCTCATTTTCTTTATATAGTATCTCAATTGGCCATCAAAGCTCAGTGAAGGCACTGGGACACGCTTCATCCATTTTACAGACCAGGAAATTGAGGCCAATTCCAGTTGTCTGTGGCACTTGACTCAGCACACATGAAGCCCTCAGAGCCATGCTCTCTGCGCTTCCTAAGGGTCAGCCACCCGGCAAACAGAATAAACCTTCCAGTCAGGCTTTCGAGCCTCTTTCTCAAACACCTCTTCATTGCGGATGCTCCACATTCTTTCCTCTCCCCGCCCCCTGACCCCCATTCTTTACTGCCCCCGCTTCTCCAGAGCAGGTGGAAGGCTTCACACTCACTGCCTAGACATGCTCTGCCATGGGGCAGGGCACCGTGGGCTTGCTTTTGGGTCAAGGCAGGAGCAGGTGTCACTGCCTCTGAAGTGTGAAGGCCGCCTGAGTGAGGCCCGTTAGCACTGGGAGCTTCTCTGAATTACATCAGTCAGTCCAGTCCCCTGCAGTGCAGCAACCCTCCACTGAAGTGGCACCACACCTCAATCCCCGCCTCAGGGGTGAGGGTCCTTGCCCCTCTGCTCGGAAGTCCTTCCATGCCCCTTGATCCCTGGTTGGGCCCACCCGCGTCTTGGGGCCACTGCAGAATCTCTGTCTCTCTGCAGAGGAGGCAGATCCCTGCCCTCGGTCTCCACGAAGCTATGAATCTCAGCAACCCCATGCCTGCAATGTGCCCAGGGACCCCCGGGAGTGGCTAGGGTCCGGCCTTGCTTCCCCTGGGCGGCGATCTTCCCAGGGACCCCTACGAGAGGCTAGGCAGGTTTCACCCCCGGCTTCACCGCCCCCGGCTAGGGTCTGGCTTCACCTCCCCCGGCGGCGATGTTCCCAGGGACCCCCGGGAGCGGCTTGGCGGTCTGGCCTCACCTCCCCTGGGCAGCAATCTTCCCAGGGACCCCTGGGAGTGGCTAGATATGTCCAGCCTCGCCTCCCCTGGGAGGTGATCTTCCCAGGGACCCCTGGGAGTGGCTTGGTGGGTCTGGCTTCACCTCCCTAGGGCAGCGATCTTCCCAGGGACCCCCGGGGAGCGGCTAGGTGGTCCGGCTTTGCCTCTAGGGGCTGCAATGTTCCCAGGGACCCCCAGGAGTGGCTAGGCAGGCACTGCCCCTCCTGGGGCCTGTAATGGACCCGGACCCTCCTGTGCTGTCTGTCGCTGCCCACCCCACCGCCTCCCCGGCCATGGATCGGTACCTTGTGGACGGTGTCTGGCACTGCCCACAGGGCCTCCTCCGCCCCATGGACCCATACCCCCAGAAGCAGGCCATGGTGCTGCCCGCCCTGCCTTCATATGCAAATTAACCACCACCTTTGGTGAGTTAATTTGCATACTCACTCACTCTGATTGGCTGTGGGCATAGCGAAGGTACAGTCAATTTACATATTTGTCTATTATTAGGTAAGATAAAATAGTGGTTAGACAATCATATACTTTACAAAATGGTTCCCCTCTATATTTCCAGTATGCACTTGGCACCATACATTATTACTACCATATTATTGACTTTATTTCCTATGCTGTACTTTACATACCAATTAAAACTTTGTAACTACAAATCTATACTTCTCAACCCCTTCAGTTTTTTCACACTAACCCCTCCCCTTGGCAACCATAAATCTGTTCTCTGTATTTATGAGACTGTTTTTGTTCTGTTTGTTTGTTTGTATTACTCTTTAGATCCACATATAAAGAAAATCATACGGTGTTTTTCTTTCTCTCACTGACTTATTTCACTTAGCATAATACACTCTAGGTCCATCCATGCTGTCATAAATGGTAAGATTTCCTTCTTTTTTATGACAGAATAATATGCCTTTGTAAAAAAAATATATAACATTTTTTTTCATTTTACTCTTTTTTAATATGTATTTATTAAATTGATTGGGGTGACAGTAGTCAACCTGAACAAGTAGGTTTCAAGTGTGTATTTCTATGTTATAAGATCTGTATATTGCACCATGTACCTACCACCCAAAGTTAAATCTTCTGTCACCTTATATTGAGACAAACCATTTTTTTACTTGCTGTAATATTGATGGGCACTTGGGTTGCTTCCATCTGTTAGCTATTGTCAATAATGCTGCAATGAACATAGGGATATATATATATATATATATATATATATATATATATATATATATATATATATATATATCTCCTTTCAAATTAGTGTATTGGGTTTCTTTGGATATGCAATCAGATGTGGAATCACTGGGTCATAAGGCAGTTAATTTTTAATTTTGGGAGGATCCTCCATTCTGATAGTGTCTGTACCAATCTTCTTCCTCATCAACAGTGCATGAAGGTTTCCTTTTCTCCACATCCCTGCCAACACTTGTTTATTGACTTAATAATGACAGCTATTCTGAAGGTGTGAGGTGACATCTCATTGTGTTTTTAATTTGTATTTCTTTGATGATTAGTGATATTGAGCATCTTTTCATATGTCTATTTGCTATCTGTATGCTCTCTTTGGAGAAATGTCTATTCAGGTCCTCTGCCTATATTTTAATTAGATTGCTTGTCTTTTTGTTGTTAAGTTTATGAGTTCCTTATATTTTTCCAATATTCACACCTTATCTGATGTATCATTGGCAAATATCTTCTACCTTTAAGTAGGGTGCCTTTTCTTCTATTTGATGATTTCCTTCCCTGTGCAAAAACTCTTTAGTTTCATATAGTCCCATTTGTTTGTTTGTTTCCCTTGCCCAATGAGATATATTCAAAACAAATATTGCTAACATAAATGTCAATGAGTTTACCGCTTTATTTTTTTCTTCCAGAAGTTTTATGGTATCAGGTCTTACACTTATGTATTTAACTCATTTTGAGTTTAATTTTGAATCTTATATAAGAAAGTGGTCTAGTTTCATTTTTTTTCATTTATTAAGTTCAGTTTTCTTAAAACCATTTATTGAAGAGACTGTCTTTACCTGATTGTATGTTCTTGACTCCTTATTATAGATTAATTGACTAGTAGGTTTGGGTTTATTATTGGGCTCTACTCTGTTCTATTGACCTATGTGTATGTGTTTTTGCCAGTGCCATGCTTTTTGATTACTGTAGGTTTGTACTATAGTTTGATATCAAGTAAAATGATTGCTGTTGCTTTCTTAGTTCCCCCTTCTGATAGTTCATTATTGATGTATAAAAATGCAACTAATTTATGAATATTTATTTTGTATCTTGCTACCTTACTGAATTTATCTATCAGTTCTAGAATTATTTTGGTGGAAATAATGATATTTTATTTCTTCTTTTGAAATTTAAATACCATTTATTTCTTCTTCTCATCTGGTTGTTGCACCCATGACTTCCAGCACTATGTTTAATAAGAGTGGTGAAAATGAATATCTATATCTTGTTCTTGATCTTAAGGGAAATGCTTTTAGTTTTTTTTCCCCAATGAGTAAGATATTAGCAGTGGGTTTAGAATATATGGCCTTTATTATATTGAGGTATGATCCTTCTATTCTCACTTTCCTGGAGTTTTAGGATAAATGGGTACTGGATTTTAACAAATGCTTTATCTACATATATTTATATGATCATATAATTTTTATTTTGTTTATGTGGTGTATCACATTAATTGATTTGTGGATATTATATCAACTTTGCATCCATGAATAAATCATTCTTAATTATGGTGTATGATCTTTTCAATGTATTGCTGAATTTGGTTTCTTAATATTTTTTGAGGACTTTTGCATCTATGTTCATGAGGGATATTGGTTTAAAATTTTCTTGCTTTTTAGTGTCTTTATCTAGTTTTGGAATTAGAATAATTCTGGCTTTGAAAAAATGAGTTTTGGAGTCTTACCTCCTCTTGAACTTTTTGAAATAGTTTGAAAAGCATAAGTGTTAGTTCTTATTTGAATGCTTGGTAAAATTCACCTACAAATCCATCTGGTACAGGATTTTGTTTATTGAAGTTTTTTGTGTTGTTTCATTTTTTTACTAGTGGCCCAGTGCATGAAATTTGTGTGCATTAAAAGGGAATTAATTAGAGGAAATATTTTAATATTGCTATTTGCCCTTTCTCTAAAATAGAAGTGTCAGAGATGAAAGAAAATTAGTAAAACGTATATAAAAATCTCCCTCCTGTCAGAGTCTGGGGCCCACCGCAGGACCCAGAGTCAAGTCCCAGCCCACCTGCATGTGCCTCAAAATACCGTGAGAAGCAGACCCAGCTGGCCCCAACCCCATCAAGCCCTGCCGGGTGGGGTGTGCAGCCTCAGGTACCCCATCAAGCCCTGCTGGGTGGGGGGCACAACCTCAGCTCCCCTGGCCAGGCGCCAGACAGGGGGGGTGGGCAGTCTCAGGTCCTCTGGCACAGCCTCAGGTCCCCCATTCTGGTGCCGGGGTGGGTGGTGTGGCCTCACTTCTCCCGACCCCACCTCAGGTCCCCCAGCCCTGTCATGAGGGCACAAGGGCGCAAGGTTGTGACAACCATTTGCATATTAGCTCTATTATATAGGACTAGAGGCTTGGTGCACGAAAATTTGTGCACTGCGGGGGAGCATCCCTCAGTCTGGCCTGCTCCATCTCACAGTCCGGGGGCCCTCATGGGATGACCTAAGCTTCAGTATGGCTTCCCTCTGGGGGAGGCGACCAGCCAATCAGGTATATAGATACTTCCTGGAAGCTGCATGGACTCCTTCCTAATTTCTTTCCTCTGTGTTTGGAGAATAGGGGACTAAAAGGTGGAGACAGAACTGTGGCCAGCCCTGAGGCTTTTGTAGGCAGCAGAAAGAGGGAGAGGGCTGGGGAAAGTCTAGCCACGGTTTCCTTCAATTATCCTCCCTTCCTTTGGGACCCTCCCTCCGTTTTTTCCTTGTCATGGTGAACACTTGGGCTTCAGACTGACCAGAGCCCAGCGACAGTGGGGTTCAGCCCCCTCACTTCTCAGCTGAACGTACAGCTGCCTCACATTCCACGCGGGGCTGTTTTCAAGTGGCTAAAGCATAGGAAGTTCATGCCTCCCAGCCTCTCCCTTCTTGGTTTCCTCCTTGGGTCTGTTGCAAACTTCATGGAGACACTGAAGCAGCTCTGCCCTGGTAGTTCTGCACCAGCCCCCACCCGGGCCCCACTGGGCACTCTTCCTCAAGGTCTCCGGGTCTACAGTCTGCGCTCAGGGAGGTCGCCTGGAGCCAGTTCCCCTGGGCAGGTGGGGCAGGGAGGTTAGCTTGGAAAGCTGGAGGAAGATGGCACAGTAAAAGTTGGTATGAACCAGTGCCTGCTCAGCCAGACTTCCTAAGCTCCCCACCGGGCCCAGGTTGGGCCCCTTCCCCATGCCTGGAGGATCCCAGCTGAGGTCCCCTCCCTGCATCCGGTGCCCTCCTCACCGTTCCACCTTTGGGGGTGAGAGCAGCTCACCCATGATGCTCTGGACCCTACCAGCCCAGTAAATTGCGGCGCAGGCAGTGTGGCCTAGGGCGCCAGTGACCACGAGCCTCCTTCCCCTCACTGAAGCATGGGCCAGGGTAGCAGCAGCTCACAGCTGCCCCCCGGTGCTATGCATGTAGACACTACTCACTGCTGAGTCACCATCCGGCCTGGGACCTGAGGGGGCTGGTGTGGCCTCAGGCTCCAGCTGGCCCCACCGAAGCCAGGCTTCGCTTGGCTGGCTGCCCCTGCCACCCGAGGGCTGCATGCACCCCACGGGCCTTGTCACCCTCATAAATGGCCATGGCCTGGCTGTCCTGTCCCAGGAAGTGGCCATCCTGATTGCCATGGCTCACTCCCCTGTGCAGTCAGGCCTGCCTGGCATGCATGTAAACAGGAGCTGGACTGCCGAGGGGAGGGAGGAAGGATGTGTGGGCCAGGGTGGAAGTGGGGAACTTGGCAGTGTAAACATGCCCCCCTCATGCTGTGCTGGCCCCTCGCACCACATTCCCGGACCCACAGGCACCCCTGCCCGGTGCCATGCTCTTGGGCCTGGGTTGGGGGTGAGGGACCTGGGGCTGTGGCCTGGAGGTGGCCCTCACTGACTTGGAGTCACAGTGGTCGGTCAGGGAGGGATGTTGGGTGCCATGAGGCAGCCTCACACAAGCCCCCGATGCTGCAAGTCCCTGCCTCTCTCTCTCTCTCTCTCTCTCTCTGAGAGGTCAGCAGTTCAATCTGCTTGGCATGCTGCACACACCCTGGCATCTGGTCGAGCCTTCAGTCATTATGGATGTTACAGACTCTGGGTTTTTATATATTAGGATTACTGCAATGATTTTATTAGTTGCAATCTGTCCAGATTTTCTGTTTCTTCTTGATTAATTTTAAAAGATTATATGTTTGTCAGAATTCATCCATTTATTGCCCGGATTGTCCTATTTGTTAGCATATAGATTTTTATAATATTTTCTTATAATCCTTTGTATTTCTGTTGTTTCAGTTGTCACTTCTGTTTGATTTCTGATTTTATTTATTTGGATCCTCTTTTTTTTTCCTTAATGAATCTGATTAAGATTTATCAATCTTTTTTTCTTTTAAAGGACGAAGTCTTGGTTTCATTGGTCTATTTTATTGTTTTTTTAAAAAAATTTAAAATAAAATTTTATTATTATTGTTGAAAGTATTACAAATGTCCCATATTTTCTCCCCATCTCCACCCTGCTTGCCTGCAGGCCTTCACCACACTATTATTGATTTTTTTATGCTCCACTGTACTTATTTTTGCCCTGATATTTATTTTTCCTTCCTTCTACTCACTTTGGTCTTTGTTGTTCTTTTTCTAGTTTCTTTTTTTTTTTATAATATATTTTATTGATTTTTTTACAGAGAGGAAGGGAGAGGGATAGAGAGTTAGAAACATCGATGAGAGAGAAACATCGATCAGCTGCCTCCTGCACACCTCCTACTGGGGATGTGCCCGCAACCAAGGTACGTGACCTTGACCAGAATCGAACCCAGGACCCTTCAGTCCGCAGGCCGACACTCTATCCACTGAGCCAAACCGGTTTTGGCTCTAGTTTCTTTGATAATGTTTTTTGTTTCTTGAAGTAGGCCTAATATGCTATGAATTTCCCTATTTAGACTGCTTTTGCTATATTCCATAGATGTTGGGTTGTTGTGTATCCATTTTCATTTGTCTCAGGGAATTTTATGATTTCTATTTTTTTATCTCATTTTTAACCCATTCATTGTTTAGTAAAATGTTACTTAGTCTTCATGTGTTTGTGTGTTTTTCAGTTTTCTTTCTTGTAATTGATTTCTAGTTGCATAACATTGTGGTTATAGAAGATGCTTGCTATATTTTCAATCTCCTTAAATTTACTAAGATTTTTTTTTGGTGTGTCCTGACATGTGGTCAATCATAGAAAATGGTCCATGTGTACTTGAAAATAATGTATGTTCTGCTGTTTAGAGTGAAACCCTCTGAAGATATGAATGAAATTAATCTGGTCCTGTATGTCATTAAAGTCCATAGTTTATTACTTATTTTCTGTCTAGAAAATTTATCTATTGATGACAATGGAGTATTAATCTTCCTTACTATGTCTGTATTACTATTGATTTTTTCCTTTTATGTCTATTAAGTTTTGCTTTATGTATTTAGGTGATCCTTTGCTGGGTGCATAAATGTTTAGAAGTGTTACCTCGTCTTGATGGTTTATCCCTTTATCATTATGTAGTGTTCTTCTTCATGTCTTATTATAGCCTTTGTTTTAACGTCTACTTTGATGTTATAAATATTCTTACCTCAGCTTAATTTTTTTTTAAGTTTCATTTTAGTGGAATGTCTTTGCAATCCTTCACTTTTGGAATGTGTGCCTCTTTCATTCTGATGTGATACTATTTTATTTTAAAAAATATATATTTTCATTGATTTCAGAGAGGAAGGGAGGGGGAGAGAGAGAGATAGAAACATCAATGATAGGAGAGAATCATTGATTGGTTACCTTCTATGTGCCCCACACTGGGGACCAAGCTCACAACCTGAGCATGTACCCTTACTGTGAATCAAACCATGACCTCATGGTTCATAGGTCAATGTTCAACCACTGAGCCATGCCAGCTGGGCTGAGGTCTTACTATTTTAGACAACATATATATCAGTCTTGTTTTCTTATCCATTAAGCTACCTTATGTCTTTTTATTGGAGCATTTAAGCCATTTATATTAAAAGTGATTATTACCCTGGCTGGTAAGCTGAGTGGTTAGAGCATCAGCCCACACACTGAAGGGTCTTGGGTTTGATTCCTGGTCAAGGGCACATATCTGGGTTGCAGGTTTGATCCTGGGTCTAGTTAGGGCTTATGCAAGAGGCAACCAATTGTTGTGTCTCTGTCACATCAATGCTTCTCTTTCTCTCTCACTCTCACCCCCTCCCTTCCATTCTCTCCAAAAATAAATGGGGAAAAATTCTTCAGGTGAGGATTTTTTAAGTCATTATTGATAAGTGCATATTTATTGCCGTTTTATTCTTTATGATTATGTTTCACTTTTTTTTCTTTCTTGTTCTTAAAGAAGTCCCTTTAACATTTATTGTAATATTTATATTGTGGTAATGGACTTCCTTAGCTTTTTCTTGTCTAGGAAGCTCTTTACTTTTCTTTCACATTTAAGTGATAGCCTTGCTGGGTTGAGTATTCTTGGTTGTAGGTTTTTTTCTTTTCATCACTTTGAACACTTTGTACCAATCCCCTTTTGCCTGAAATGTTTCTGTTGAGAAATCAATTGACAGTCTTTTAGCAGCTCCCTTGTAGGTAAATAATTGTATTTCTCTTGTTACCTTTAAGATTTTTTTTGTCCTTAACCTTTGCCATTTTTAATTATGATATGTCTTGGTGTGGGTCTTTTTGGATTTATCTTGATTGAGACTCTGTGCTTTCTAAATTTTTGTGTCCTTTTCCTTCAACTGGTTAGTAATGTTGTCAATTATTATTTATTCAAATATGTTCTCAATCTCTTGCTCTCGCTCTTCTCCTTCTAGTGTCCCTATGATGTAGATATTGTTATGTTTCATGTTGTCCCAAAAGTGCCTTAACAATTTTAATTTTTAAAATTCTTTTATATTTTTGTTGTTCTAATTGGGTGTTTTCTACTACCGTGCCTTTGAATTCACTAATTCATTCCTCTGCTTCATCTAACCTATTGTTGATTACGTCTAGTTTATTCTTCATTTCAGATATTGTATCCTTTATTTATGACTGGTTATTTCTTGTGGTTTCTGTTTCTTTTTTTATGCTTATTATTTTTATTTAGGTTCTCACTGAGTTCATACATTCTTCTGCTAAGTTCCTTGAGCATCCTTATAACCATTGTTTTGAACTTTGTATGTAGTAGATTACTTGCCTCCATTTAATTTAGTTTTCTTTTTTTCTGGTATTTTTTTTTTTTCTGAGGCTATCCTCTGTTCTTTCATTTGGGGCAAGTTTCTTTGTCTTCTTATTTTGGCTTCTTCTCTGTATTTGTTTCTTTGCATTATGTACATCTGCTAGGTCTTCCAATCTTAGTATGGTGGCCTGATAATGTAGGTATCCTGTGTGGCTCAGTAGCTCAGTATCACTGATCATCAAAGCAAGGTGCTCCAGGAATGTCCCTTTTATGGGTTACGTGAGCCACTCTGTTATAGTTGAGACTTTATTGTTGCCCATCCATACATACAATTGACCCTCAAGATGACTGACAGTGTATGAGCTGTTTGTATGTACTGACCACAAGAATCATAATTTGCCTCAATAGGGTTCAGTACCTGCAGTGATCTCCCTTTGGATATGCCACTTGTGAAGCTAATTGGGTCCTGCTTTGATGTTGTCTGAAGTTCACTATTGGGTATGTTGGTACTGGGACCTCTTGGAAGGCACTCCTATGTATGTCAATGTTAGATGTTGCCTGTGACAGTCTAGGGAAACTTTTGGGGATTACAGAGCAATCAAGAGTTTGTGGCTGCTTCTGCTTGGCCTGAGTATACATGGGGAAGGGGCAAGTTGCACACCAAGATTGGCTTCCACCAGCACAGAGCCTGGGGGTAGGTCTGCAAAATGCTCAAGGCACCCTGAAATTAGCTTCAGCCTGACTTTGACAGCCAACCTCTAGTTAGGCTTGGTCACTGGTGGTACACCAGTTATGTCAGATTGGTTCTCAGTGAGTCACAAGGTAAGGGTGAATGTTGTGCACCAGTTTGATACAGATTCAAACTCAATGCCAGTGCTGGGTCTGAGACCACTCAACAAAACTCTCAGGGTTTGCCAAGGCCAGCTGCCACACATCATGTATCTGTAAACCTTGGTGGTAGGGTGGGGTCTCAGGAATTTGTTAGGGTGTGGCCAGCAGATTTCATCAGGCCCAAACAGACAAAGATTTCTGTGTGAAGTAGGGCTTGTCACAGGAACAGTCACACCAGTTGAGTGTGAGATAAAAAATGGTCCCCACCTCAGAGCCACACAACTCAGTCTGTTCCAGTTTCTATCCAGACCTCCTTGAAAGGTAGCACTGGGCAGGGCAGGGCTGTCAGAACTCAGGAAAGTGGGGCTACTTGATCTCTTTTGAGAATATGGTGTCAGTCAGATTCACAGGAAGTATGAGAAATGGTTCCTGCCCCAGAGCCAAACAGCTCAGTCTCTGACATACCCTGAATCTGCCTGGGCCTTTATACCATAGGCACAGGCAGTTGAGTCTACCGTAGCACATGAGCTATGCTGAGGGAGGTGATAGGGTGACAGAGGAAGGTGGGACTATTGCATACTACTGGCTAATGTCATATGGAGGGGTGTGCTCCACTCAAGAAAGATGTCCTGCTTGGGCAGTGTGGGAGGGGGACTCAGCACAGGGACCCTGGTGGATTTTCTTCAGATCTCTCTCAGGAGCCATACAACTCAGTCTGTCATTGCAAGACTCTATCTTGCTCTGAGACTCCTTCCCTCTGCCAGAGACCTTGTTGAGTAGCTAGAAATAAGATTTTGTGCACTGGACCTTTAAGAGGGAACTCGGATTTCTAGCAGACACCTGTCTCTCCCTGGTGGAAAGAATCCCCGCTGATTTGTATAGCCACATGTTATTAGGTTCCTCCTCTGACTCTGGTACCCTAAGCAGGGAAGCCTGGCTTAGAGTTGAGACATTTTGCTCCTCAGGGTGGAACTTTGCAGGTGAGACATCCTTCCAGATTCTCAGCTGCTGCATATGGTTGTGGGGACAGCCCTTTACACATCTCTACTCTTCCTACCACTCCAGATGAGGTTTCTTTTGTAAATGTTTAGTTATAAGATTTCTGTTCAGCTAGTCTTCAGTTGGCTATTCAGATGGCTTGTAATTCCAGTTTGGTCCTAGGAGGAGGGGAACACAACTTCCACCTACTTTGCTGCCATCTTGAATTTATATGAGACCAACTAAATTTAATATGGGCTTTTCTTTCTCCTCCTATTCTATTTAATTCATTTCTGAAGAGAGCTGTGTCAAGGATACACTTTCCCAACTATCTTCTGCTACAATGCCTCATAATACTGTTCATGTATGCCTAGTGCTTGAGTCATTCATATATCTTGGATTCTTTTAAAATTTCTAATGTTTGCCGAAACCGGTTTGGCTCAGTGGACAGAGCGTCAGCCTGCGGACTCAAGGGTCCCAGGTTCAATTCCGGTCAAGGGCATGTACCTTGGTTGCGGGCACATCCTCAGTGGGGGGTGTGCAAGAGGCAGCTGATCGATGTTTCTCTCTCATCGATGTTTCTAACTCTCTATCCCTCTCTCTTCCTCTCTGTGAAAAATCAATAAAATATATTTTTAAAAAATTTTCTAATGTTTAATTATCATGTATTTCAGGTAGCTAAATTATTTAAATTTCCATTGTAATTACATTTTTAAATTTTTAAATCAGTATAAATAAGTTTCAAAACAATACAGTGAGTACTATAATGAAATCTAGAAAACCTGAAGTCAGTTTAAGAGTTAATGCAATTTCATAAAAAAATTTTAAAAAATCAAACAATTAATCTTACATTTTCCATGTATTATAAGGATAACTATAAAGGCAATATAACATGCTATTTTCCAGTTTATGAAGTGAATAATGTAGTGTTTTTCCGTCTGTGAATGGCTTATTTCACTTAGCATAATATCCTAAAAATTCATCCCTTTTGCCCAAACCAGTTTGGCTCAGTGGATAGAGGGTCAGCCTGCAGACTCAAGGGTCCCAGGTTCGATTCTGGTCAAGGGCATGTACCTTGGTTACAGGCACATCCCCAGTAGGAGGTGTGCAGGAGGCAGCTGATTGATGTTTCACTCTCATCGATGTTTCTAACTCTCTATCCTTCTCCCTTCCTCTCTGTAAAAAAATCAATAAAATATATTAAAAAAAAAAGAGTTGTCTCCATTGTACCATATGCTTCTTTTTAATGGTTAAATAATATTTGGTTGTATGTGTATACCATATTTTCTGTATCTATTTATCCATTAATTATAATTATATACCAAATTTTCTTTCTTCACTTAACATTAAGGTTTATACTTCTTGGGTATTATGAACAATGTTGCAGTAAATAAGGGGGTGTAAATAGTTTCTCAAGATTCTGAGTACCATTCTTTTGTACAAATACCCATAAGTATGGTAGTTCTATTTATATATATAAAAGCCTAAGCGACTATCTGACCATCTGACCAGTAGCTATGATGCACAATGACCACCAGGGGGCAGACGCTCAATGCAGGAGCTGCCGAGCTGCAATTACTTGGCAGCTGTGGTTCTCGGGTGACACACCCAGAACCAGAGAGGAGGGAGCCCAATTCCAGCATCACCTGAGAACTGCCCTCTTGCAATCCAGGACCTTTCAGGGGATGTTCCAGACCAATCCTCGCAGGCCAGGCTGAGGGACCACACCAGTGCACGAATCCATGCACAAGGCCTCTAGTTATTTATAATTGTAAAACTTCCATAATGTAATTTATGGTGGCTCTGCTATCTTATATTTCCACCAATAGTACACATGGGTTCCACTTCTCTACATTTTCACTAAGAGTTATTTTCTATCTATACTAATAAAAACATAATATGCTAATTAGACCAGAGAGCCAAACGACCTTCCGGATGTCCATCCAGATGAAACCGGGGCTGAGAGGGCCAAACCCCTTTGCACAAATTTCGTGCATCGGGCCTCTAGTTTTTAAATAATTGCCACTATAACAAATGTGAAAGGATAGTTCTTGTGGTTTTGCTTTGCATTTCTCTGAAGATTAGTGACATTGAACATATTTTCATATTACCTATTGGCCATTTTTATGTTTTTCCTAAAGAAATGTATCTTTGCCAATTTTAAATTAGATTAATGTTTTTTCACTATTGAGTTATAGGAGTCCTTTACACTAATTTTGGAGGCCCAGCATGTATGTACGGTTAGGGTCCCTAGGCCATCTTCAGCCCGCTCACCAGTCCCTGCCACTACCCCTTGGTTCTCTGTGGTTCCCTGATGGCAACATGGCTCCAGTTCCCCAGAGCCTGTGGGCCGGGGAAGGGATCAAGAGGTCACTGTTCTGCACTCTCCCCACACTGCTGCCACTCACCTGGGTTCACTGTGGTTCCCCAATTGCCAAGCTGAAATTGGAGCCTGAGGGCTGGGGAGGGAACAAGAGGCCGACCATTCCACCCCAGCTCTCCAGTCCCACCCCGCTGCCACTCACCTCAGTTCCCTGGGGTTCCCTGATCACAGTATGGCTCCGGTTCCCCAGAGCCTGCGGCTGGGGGAAAGGGACCAAGAGGTCGCCGTTCCGCCTACTTTCCAGTCCCACCCTGCTGCTTTGTTTGTTGTGGTTCCCCGTTTGCCATGCTTCAATCAAAGACTGCAGGCTGGGAGAGATGGGACCGAGAGGTGCTCAATGCACCTAATGGTGACTGGTCGAATGGTCGTTTCGGTCATCATGGTCACTGCCTTTTTATATATAGGATATTTGGGGTATTCATGCTTTATCAGATATATGGTTCGCAAATATATTTTTCTCATTCTGTAAGTTGCCCTTTTACTTTATTGCTTCTTTCCTTTGATGTGCAGATTTTTAGTTCAATATAGTCCTATTTACTGAATTTTGCTTTTGTTTCCTGTGCTTTCTGTGTCACATGCAAGAAAACATTGCTAGGGCCAATATCATGAAGATGTTCTCCTATCTTTTTCTTTTAGAAGTTTCTAGTTTTATATTTATGTGTATAATCCACTTTGAGTTAATGTCCATTGTGGTATATAATAAAAGTCCAATTTCATTATTTTAATTGTGCATATCTAGTTTTTCAAATACCATTTATTAAAAATAATATCCTTTCCTTATTGTGTATTTTCATAGTCTTGTCAGAGATCAGTTCACTGTGTAAATATGGGCTTTCCACACTGTTCCATCAGTCTCTATGTCTGTCTTTATGCTAGTACTAGAGGCCTGGTGCAAGAATCATGCACAGGGGTGGGGGAGGGATGTCCCTCAGCCCAGGCTGCACCCTCTCCAATCTGGGACGTCCCTCTCACAATCCAGGACTGCTGGCCCCAATGGCTCCCATGCCTCTGCCTGATTGCCCCTAACCGCTTCTGCCTGCCAGCCTGATCACCCACTAACCACTGCCCTACCAGCCTGATCGATGCCTAACTGCTCCCCAGCCAGCCCAATTGCCCCTAACTGCCCTCTCCTGCTGTCCTGGTCACTCCTAACTGTCCTCCCCTGCTGGCCTGGTCGCCTCCAACTGCCCTCCCCTGCAGGCCTGGTCCCCCCCAACTGCCCTCTCCTGCAGGCCTGGTCCCCCCCAACTGTCCTCCTCTGCAGTCCTGGGTCTGCCCCAACTGTCCTCCACTGCAGGCCTGGTCTCCCACAACTGCCCTCTGCCGGCCCCATCACCCCTAACTGCCCTCCCTGCTTGCCTGATTGCCCACAACTGCCCTCCCCTGCAGGCTTGGTCCCCCCAACTGCCCTCTTCTACTGGCCTGGTCACCCCCACCTGCCCTCCTCTGCTGGCCTGGTCATTCCTAACTGCCCACAACTGCCCTCCCCTGCAGGCCATCTTGTGGTGGCCATCTTGTGTCCACATGGGGGCAGCCATCTTTGACCACATGGGGACGGCCATTTTGTGTCTTGAAGTGATGGTAAATTTGCATATTACTCTTTATTAGATAGGATTATACTGTCTTGATTAATATAGCTTTGTAATATATTTTCCAATCAGAACCTGTTTTTCTTTGTTTTCCTTTTTCAAGAATTTTTGGCTATCGAGGTTCTTTGTGGTTTATAAAAACTTTAGTATTGTTATTTTCTGTTTCAGAAAAACTACCACTGAGATTTTGATAAGGATTTTATTGAATATGTAGATCACTTTGGTTAGTAAGTGCATTTTAGCAATATTTTATATTTCAATGCATGGGATGTCTTTATATTTATTTTATATCTTCTTTAATTTTAGGTATGTATTACAGATTTTAGTGTACAAATTTTCAACTCCTTATTTAAACTTATTACTAAGTATTTTATTTTTTATGCTTTTAAACATGTTTTCTTAATTTTTTCAGTATGCCCAATGTTAATGTATTAATATGAAAATAATTTTTTAAATTATATTTTATTTTCATTGTGATTTTATATTCATAGTATAGTATAAACAGATTTACTTGGTTTTCTCTTTGTGGAAAGAAGACCCTGAGGATAATTTTCTGAGTACATAAATCACTTTATTTCCACTCCTGCTTTCATTTTTACAATATTTGCTTTCAAAAATTTGTTTAGCAATGCACATTACATCATATAAAATATATTCTAATTTTGAATCAAGTGATGTAACATACTATTTAAAAAGAAAAATAGTTGTATATTTTATTGAGATTATAATTGACAGATATAATCCTGATCCTGTGATATCATCAATAAGATGTCTACAATTGGTAAATAGAATATATAGTGCACCAACATGACATAGAGGGAAATACAATTTTTAATAGAAAGGTAATTAAATCATTTTTAGAAAAATTAAGAAATAATACAATGCATTTGTAAAACAAAGGCACAATTTATAATGATGTCTGAAAAATGCAACTCATTTTTGTTCATTTACTTTGTATCTTGCACCACTGCTGAATTTGTTTATTAGCTCTCACAGTTTCTTTTTTGGAATCCTTGGGGTTTTCTACATCCTACCTAATAAAAGAGTAATATGCAAATTAACCATCACTCTGCTACACCCACCAGCCAATCAGAGCAAGCATGCAAATTAACCCCAACCAAGATGGCTATGGCCACAGAGAGCAGGGGAGAGGCTTGGGTTTCCCTGGCAATAGAGGAAGCCAAGCTTCTGCAGCCCTGGCTAGCCTAGGCCTCCACTCCAGGGTACAAAGTTTCAATTATAGAAGGTAAACAAATCCAAACAGAAATGGCGTCAGCCAGCCATGGAGCAAGCAGGGGACTTGGCTCTGCTCCAGGCTACAAAGTTTCAATTGTAGAAGGTAAATAAATTCCAGATACCAGGGCCTCCGCTTGGGTCGCTGGGGCACGTGGCTGGCCTGCAAACCACCACAGGCCCCTCGCTAAGGCCACCCCATGCCCCAAAAGAACCCCCACCCTGATCGGGGACACCCTTCAGGCAAACCAGCTGACCCCCACCCGTGCACCAGGCCTTTATCCTAAATAATAAAAGAGTAATATGCAGATTGACCATCACTCCAGCACACAAGATGGCTGCCCCCATGTGGTTAAAGATCCTGCCCCCATGTGGACACAAGAGGGCCACCACAAGATGGCCAGCAGGGGAGGGCAGTTGGGAGGGACCAGGCCTGCAAGGGAAGGCATTTGAGAGGGACCAGGCCTGCAAGGAAGGGCAGTTGGCAGCAATCAACCTGCAGGGGAGGACAGTTAGGGGTGACCAGACTGGCAGAGGAGGGAAGTTGGGGGCAAACAGGTTGGCAGGAGAGCAGTTAGGCATCAATCAGACTGGCGTGGGAGTGGTTAGGGGGTGATCAGGTTGGCAGGCAGAAGCGCTTAGGGGCAATCAAGAAGGCAGGCAGGCGAGCAGTTGGGAGCCAGCAGTCCTGGATTGTGAGAGGGGTTTCCGACTGCCCACCAGGATCGGGTCTAAACGGGCAGTTGAACATCCCTCGAAGGGTCCCAGATTGGAGAGGGTGCAGCCTGGGCTGAGGGACACCCCCTCACCCCATGTACGAATTTCATGCACCGGGCCTCTTGTATAAGATAATGTCATCTGCAAACAGATAATTTTACATATTCCTTTCTAATTGTGAATGCTTTTATTTTATTTTTTTCATGCCTAATTTCTCTGGCTAAGATTTCAAGTACTGTGTTGAATGGACTGGTATGAGTGGGAATTCTGGACTTATTAATAATCTACCAGAAAAATAATTCAGATTTTTATCATTGAGTATGAAGTTACTTTTAGGCTTTTAATATATGAGTTCTATTAGTTTGAGGTAAATTTCTTAAATACCTAGTTTGTTTTTTGTTGTTGGTATTTTTAGTTTTTATCATGACACAGTGTTAAATTTTTCAAATTCTTTTTCTGTATCTATTGCAATGATCATGTGAGTTGTATTCTTAACTAGAGGCCTGGTGCACAAAATTCATGCATGGGGTGTTTGTGTGTGTGTGTGTGTGTCCCTCAGCCCAGCCTGCACCCTCTCCAATCTGGGACCCCTCAAGGGATGCCCTACTGCCCATTTAAGCCCAATCCCACGGATGGTAGGACATCCCTCTCACAATCCAGGAATGCTGGCTCCCAACCGCTCACCTGCCTGCCTGCTTGATTGCCCCTAACCACTCCACTGCCAGCCTGATCAATGCCTAACTGTTCCTCTGCCGGCCCAATTGCCCCTAACTGCACTACCAGGATGGCTTGGTCACCCTTAACTGCCCTCCCCTGCCAGCCTGGCTGCCCCTAACTGTCCTCCCCTGCAGGCCTGGTCGCCCCCAACTGCCCTCCCCTGCTGTCCCGGTCACCCCTAACTGCCCTCCCCTGCCAGCCTGGTCGCCCTCAACTGCACTCCCCTGCAGGCCTGGTTGCCCCTAACTGTCTTCCCCTGCTGGCTCGATTGCCCCTAACTGCCATCCCCTGCTGGCCTGGTCACCCCTAACTGCCCTTCCCTGCTCTGCCTGATCGCCCACTATTGCCATCTCCTGCCAGCCATCTTGTGGTGGCCATCTTGTGTCCACATGGGGGCAGCCATCTTTAACCATATGGGGGCGGCCATCTTGTGTGTTGGAGTGATGGTCATTTTGCATATTACCTCTTTATTATATAGGATTCTGTCAGTGTGGTATATATTATGAATTGATTTTCTTATGTTGAATCATCCTTGCATCTGAGAGGTAAATGCCACTTGATCAAGTAGTATTATACTTTCAATGGGCTGATGGATTCAGTTTGCTTGTATGTTGTTGAGGATTTTTATACATGTTCATTGAGGATATTTGCCTATAGCATTCTTTTTTCATATTTTTGTCTAGCTTTGGTATCAGGGTAATGCTGGGTTCACAAAATGAGTTTGAAAGTATTTCATTCTCTTCAAATTTTATGAAAGAATTTATAATGGTTGGTATTTATTCTTCAAAAGTTTGGCAGAATTCACCAGTGAATCCATCTGGTCATGCGCATTTTTCTTGAGGGCGAAGATCTTAATTTCCTGATTTAGTTGCCTTACTACTTATATGTCTGTTCAGAATTTCTATTAATTCATGACTGTCTTAGTGTGATTTTTTTAAAGGAATTTGTCCAATTTCTTGAAATGCAATAATAATCTCTTATAATTCTTTTTCCCCTTAGTATCACATGTAATGTATTTTCTTTCATTTCTAATTTTGATGTTCTCTCATTTTTTATTAGTCTAGAAAAATATTTTCCAATAAAAAAACAACTCATAATTTAATTTAATTTCCCATTATTTTTCTATTCTCTATTTCATTGGTTTCTGCTTTAATCTTTATAATTTTATTATTTTTGCTACCTTTGTGCTTAGTTTTTTTCTTTTTCAATTTTTTTTCTTGTATAGATTTGTTTATATAAACTCTTTTTTAAAATGCAGATGTTTATGGCTAGAATCTTCTCTCTTTATACTTCTTTTGTTACATCTCATAAGTTTTTGTATGTTGTATTTTCAATTTTTTTGTCACAAGGTATTTTCTAATTTCACTCAGTTTGTTCTTTGATACATGGTTGTTCAACACTGTGTTGATAGCTTCCATATGTTTAATTTTCTAGTTTTGCTTCTGTTATTTATTTCTGGTTTCATTCCACTATGGTTGGAAGAGATATTTGTTATGATCAAAATATTCTGAAATGTCTTAAAGTTTTTTGGTGACCTAACATATAATCTTCCCTGGAAAAATTTGTGCATATTTGAGGAGAATTTGTACTATTCTGCTGTTTGGTGACATTTTTTGGATATGCCTAAAACAATAATTTGGTCTATATAGTTGTTCAAACCCAACGTATCCTTGTTTATTTTCTGTCTGGATCTTGTATCCATTATTAATAGTGGGGCATTGAAACCTCTTACTACTATTGTGTTGCTATCGATTTGTCTCTTTAGCTCTGTCAATGTTTATTTCATATATTTAGTTTCTCTGATGTTTTATGTATATTTATTTCTGGTTGTTACATCTTGGTAAATTGATTTTTTATCATTATATAATATCCTTCTTTGATTCATGTGACAGTTTATGACTTAAAGTCTATTTTGTCTGTTCTCTTGATTGACATTTTCCTTAAATATCTTTTCCCTATTTTTTTTCATTTTCAGCCTAAGTGTCTCCTTAAATCTACATTGAGTCTCTTGTAGACAACATATAGTTGGATCTTGATCTCTTTATCTCCAGTCACTCTATGTATTTTCATTGAGAAGTTTAATCTATGTAATTTATTTATTGTTAGAAAAAGACTTACCATTGCTTTCATGTTAATTGTTTTTGTCTGTCTTGTACCTCTTTTGTGACACTTTTTTCTTTTATTCTGTCTTTCTATATGTTTTCTTAAAGTTTTGTAATGACATGCTTTGATTTTTTTCTCATTTTTTTTATCTTTTAGATATTTTATCTGTAGTTAACATGAGGCTTACATAAAATATTTCTAGTTATCACAATTTAAGCTGATAATAACTTAAAATGCATACAAAATTCTATATCCTTATTTAATATTCCACACACACTTTCTGTTATTAATGTCCAAATTTTATTCATGACTCAGATTGATCATTATAAAAACTAGTTGTATTAATATTAAACTATAGAGTGAAAGGCTATTTTCTGTTAAGTGTAAGTTTGCTTGGTGTTTAAATATTCCTAAAATACAGACTTTAGATGATTGGTTGCCTTCTTGTGCAAATGGCTATTATGGGTTTCTATTACTTAGTAATTGAATTCAAATATTCTCAATTTGATGATCAGATATTTATTCTATATAATTTCAGTCTATATTTCATTTCTATACTTCATTGATATACATAGTGCTCCCACCAAACTCAGCTACCCATTATTTACTTTGCTTGTCATGCTTATAACCCTTCACCTTTGCATGACTGAATTGTGTCTTCCCCAAGTACCAATAAGCAAGAAATACTTTTTCTGCCCTTGATTTTTATCTAATTATTATATCTGTCTAATTCTAGAGCAAGTTGGTAGGGTTTTGCACTGATTGTTTTGCTTAAAAAGTATTTGTCAAACTAAGTTTATGTTTCCCACACTATTGTCTTTAGTACTGTGGTTTTCATCTTTTTTTAATGACATGTTCTCTGTTCTGTAAAAATCTTCTGTTTCCTTTCTTCAGATCTGTGTCCTTGTAGCTTCTAAATTATTGCTTGATTAAACACATAGTAGTCTTGGTGAAAGCCTGGTTGTGATACTACTTTGGTCTTGTACACTTAGAAGACATTGGAGCAGACTATTGCCCCTATAGGCCAGATTTAGAGTAATTTTTCAAACTCTTAAGTTTTGGAAGCCTGATAACTGAATAAATTTACTAATATTTTATTTTTAAAAATGAAGGTCTTTTAAGGAGTAGAGTGAAGAACTGTATAAGCTTTTAAATGATCTCTTACAGTTATTTTCTATGACTTACTAGTATAAGCAAGCTGTTAATTGGATGAGAAAGTCTATTAGTTTCTGAATATTTCTATCCAAAAATAGAATTTGAAATATAGTTTGAATTGATAGGATAAATATTTACGTATTTATCTTAATATTTTGTTAATACACGCAGAAACATACAATCACAAAACAATACACACAGATGAAATGCTATTATGTGATGTATTGAGCTAAGCATTCAGAAACCGGAAATGTTAAGCTCAATCTGAAGTAGTCTTAACATAATCAGTTTAACATAAATACTCACTATATTCGGATAGCAAACTGCATCCTGGGGGCTTTTATAGGTTTACATCATTGAACTTAGCTTCTAATTCATCACCTTTATCAAAGTATCAAGGTCTGTGTGCTATAAACATTGTGTTTTGTAAAGCAAACCAAAGTATAATTGTAGCTTATTGAGTTGTCTTCCAGAGCCACAAAATAGGTTTGCTATTTGCAGCTAATGTATCTGGCATTTAGACTTAGGTTAAAAGTTAGAGGTCTGCTGCTCTTTCTTCAGGGAACACAAATTAAATCAGACAGGGAATATACTGCTTTGTATCTTGGAAAAGATGAGCAACTTGATTTTATAGACCAAGAAAGAATAATAAGAATGCTTATTATATGGGCAAACTTCATTCATTCTCTTAACATTTACTGACAAATATTTCATGTTATATATTATGGAAATTTAATACATTGAGAAGATAATGTAAGTATAATCAATGACTTATACTTTAAATAATTATGGTACACTTTTTGATATATTTTTATATGTTTTGAAATCTTTCCATGCTTAAACGTTTGCTTTTCTTCTTCATTACCTCTTTCTTGATGCCCTTCCACTCTTTGAATTATAAAATACTGATAGTTTCAGAGGCATTTTTTATGGTAGACAGAATAGTTTAAAGTGAACATATTTGTTATACAACAATATCTATATAAATAATCAGTCACAAACTCTTCTAATCCCAAATTAAAATATACAAGTATAGAAAATATGACTTCCAACACAGTAGAATGGTAGACATTTATGAAAGTGGGATTATTGGGAGACTTTTATATGATGTTTTCTGAAATAAAAAGGTATTTTTGTTTCTGAACAAATTTGGGTAGCTAGTGGAGAAACTAGGTCCTTAAAAGGAATACCGTCTTCCACCAAAGACAACTCCTTAATTAAAAGTTGCAGCTTTTTTCTTTTCTTTTTTTTTTCCTCTTCTGTACATGATTCTTAAAAAGGTTTAATGCATGTCAGGTATAGGGTGAAAATATTTTATATTAATTACTAGAGGCCCAGTGCATGAAATTTGTGCATGGGAGTGGGGTCCCTCAGCCCAGCCCCTTCACCCTCTCCAATCCAGGACCCCTTGGGGATGTCCAACTGCCGGTTTAGGCCCCATACCTGTGGGTTGGGGCCTAAAGTGACAGTCTGACATCCCTCTCACAATCCAGGACCACTGGCTCCTAACTGCTTGCCTGCCTGCTGGCCTGATTGCTATCTAACCGCTTCCCTGCCAGCCTGATGGCCCCCAACTGGCCTGCTCTGCCAGCCTGATAGCCCCCACCTGCCCTGCCTGCTGGCCTGATGGTCCCCAACTGCCCTGCTCTGCCAGCTTGATGGCCCCCAACTGCCCTCCCCTGCCAGCCTGATTGCCCCGAACCACCTCTGCCTCAGCCCCCACCACTGTGGCTTTGTACAGAAGAAAGTCGGACATCTAGAAGATGTCCAGTTACTTGATCTAATTAGCATATACCCTTTTATGAGTATAGATGGTTATTGAGCAGTGCATTTTGGGCAACATGAGTATAGATGGTTATTGAGCAGTGCATTTTTGGCCTTATGACTCAGAGACCAGAGACTTGACAGGAAGCTGGGAGGTCCGATCTCACTCAGCAAAGGATGGGCCTGGGATCATGGGCAAGACCTGGACTGTGTTTAGGTTCGAGGAGCCTCCCTCCTCCAGGCACCACTTGCTCAGTGGCCTCCCGCACACACCCCGACTCGGGTTCAAACCCACAACCTTTCAATGTACAGGACGAAGCTCCAACCAACGAAGCCACCCGGCCAGGGCAGTTATTCTTGGCTTTTCGTTTCTTTTCTTTTACTTTTTTATTTTATTTTTAACTCTTTTTATTAAATCTTTATTGTTGAAAGGTTTATGTAGGTCCCCTTTCCCCCCATTAACCTTTTCCAGGCTACACCCCACACCAGGCCCTCACCATCCCATTGTCTGTGTCCAGGGGTGATGCATATATGCACACAGGCCATTGGTTGATCTCTTCCCACCCACCTACACTCCCCCGCCTTCCCTCTGAGGTTCCACAGTCTGTTCATGTGTCTGTGTCTCTGCGTCTATTTTTGTTCATCAGTGTATTTGGCTCATTAGGTGTTAAAAGTGCTCTGGTTGTGATCACTTGGGTTTTCTAAAGATGCAGTCATATCATGTACAAATCTTTTTTATTTTTCCAAATGTACTTGTGGACACATTGGGAATATAGATAACAGAAATAGTCTGTGAATAAGTTGGGAATAGGATGCTTTTTCTTTCATGACGTTGTGTACATGATCCTGTGCTCCCGCCGTGTTGAGAACACCGAGTACTATGGCTGCCGGGAGGCTCACATTGGCAACTCATCCACATAGAGCCATAGCCTCCCTCTCCATCAGCCGCAGCTCCCAGAACAGATGCATGCACCCCTCAGCAGAGGTGGGGGCACTTGGCCACCTCCTGCAGGCTTGCCCCCTGTCATCACCTGGTGGGGCCCACCTTCTGCATATCACCCTCTTGTTCCTACTCCCAGGCCTTTCCATGCACTTCCTCTCACCCCGCCCCCCCTCTCCTCCCATCATGTCAGGAGCCCCAAGTGCCGTCCCTGTGAGGTCTGTGACACTCCCTACCAGACCATTTCATCTTATTCTTCCATGGCGTCCAGTGTTTCTTCTGCCTTGTTAACTTGGTTTGAATCTGAACGGAAATGGCTTCATCTTCTATTCCATTTGTGTCCTTTCCACCCCTAGGTTAATGTTGTGTCTTTAGTATGTGGCTATGAGATGTCTCTGCAACTGAGCTGGGAGACCTTTCACTTTTCTCTTTCCTTTTCTTTCATCTCAGGATAACTGAGCTCTGAGGTTTGCCTGGGACCAAAGGCCCTGGGAACACAATGCTGAGCCCTTTGAACTAATTTTATTCCTTATTGTATTATTTGATTCTTGGGGTTAAATTAAACATGAAAATATACTCTTGGATATAGAATCTGAGTTATTACCCAGAGATTTCCACGGGAGTTGACACTAAGTTATGAGACCCATGTGTTTATTGGTCAGTTTCCTCAACTATGGAATGAAGGTTGAATCTGCCCCTCATATCTTTTGGAGGTTGGATATGATGCATCCAGAGGGATTAACTGGCAGATGGGAGAATAAAATCAGAAGTCAACAGACACTTGTTTCCTTTACCTGGACAGAGTTAGAAAAACACAACTCCATTTATCATAACACCAGGAAGGGCTATGCCTGTGGGAGGAAGTTTAGGGAACCAGGGCTGCCCCCTTGTTCCTGCCCCACCCTCCCTCCCTCTATCCCTGCACTGACCCAGCCACCTGGATCAGCCCCTCCCCCATCATGGAACCACTCAACTCAAGCTCTGGCCCCACCCATCACGCAGGGAAGGGCATGCGCAGTTTCTTGCAGACACTGAAGTAGCTGTGGAGTAGGGAGGTGGTGGTTTTTCACCCTGAGGAGGGTGTTTGTGCTTTAAAGCTGATGCTATCCATCCACCTCCCAACAGTGAAGGCTGAAGGCTCTGAAGTCCTTTTTGAAGTCTCTGCTCCAGAGCTTCTCACAGCAGTGAGCGTCCCTGGAGGCTGCATAGTAGAGGAGCCATGTTCCTTTCAGAAGAAACTGAGGATTGATCAGAGACTGCCAGCTGGAGGGAGGGACCTGAAGGTCTGCCTTGCACCCACTCTCCAATCCCCAATCCCGCTCCACTGCCACCCAGCCCAGTTCCTCATGGCTCTCCATTGGCCATCCAGCGATGGGATCCTGTGGGCCGGGGGTAGGGGAGTTTGGGGAAGAGGGACCGAGAGGTTGCTTCAGGCACTTCCTGGTGACCAGTCGTGCCTCTGGTCGTTTACAACATGACAGTCCCTGGTCTTTTATAATGTAGATATCCATGATATAGTGAATTGTTTATAATTTGTAGATGAAGGAAACTTAAGTTTGGAAATTAATTGGCCATAGAAGCATGATAGGTAAATGATCCAGTCACTTTCAAACTTGAAAACTTTAGGTATCTTTTTTTATCAGTGCAAATAATATAGTTCAGACAATCAGATTTTTCAGGGCATACTGTTTTTGTTATAACTAAAGAATATATTTTTGAATTGTTTTGTTTTCTAACTTTGTAAGTATACATTTTTTTCTGATGTATTATAATTTTGAGTCTTCCTGGATGCTTTAATATATATATATATATATATATATATATATATATATATATATATATATATACACACACACACACACACACATATATATAGATAGATATAGATATAGATATAGATATATAACTATAAATTAATGTATATTAATATAAACTTTATTAATTATTGATATATAAAATTTATATATATGTGTATATATATATATATAAGATTTAAAATCTGAAGCAGTAGTATTTATGATCAATCTTTAGCAGTAAGATATCAGATAACTTTTCTGAAGTTCTGAATATTCTGTAAAAAAAGAAATGGATATAAAACAGATGGTTTTACTTAAGTTCTTGGCAACATTCTTTTTCATTTTTTAAAACTTCCAAGAGTTCATTATTGTGGTTGTATGATTTGGAGTAGATATTTGTTAGTTTTAATTACTGAGAATATATGATACTACCCATGGGTGTTAGATTAATAGCATCTGAAAATAATCATCTTAACTTTTATATCACAGCCCTGGCCAGTGTGGCTTAGTTGGTAGGTCATTGTCCTTTGCATCACGAGATCACTGGTTCCCTTACAGAACACATGCCCAGGTTCCTGGCTCAATCCCCAGTAGGGGATGTGCAGGGCAGTGGCCAATTGATGTTTCTCTATCTAAAAATAAAATTAAAAACATAAAATATTTTCTATCAGAGAAAAGCATTTCCCTAATCATGTTGACTAGACCAGCATTTACTCTTGGCAGCACAATCTTGATGATAGGCAGCTATAGAATGTTTTTCCTGCATTTATGGCTACTTTCTAGGCATCTTGGATCAAACTCTCATGACTCATTTTTACCTCTTCTTTTTTTTAAGCAATTAGAAAAATAATAAAAATAAAATATGGATTGGAATGGTAAATGTGACTCTGAAAAAAGTCTTACCTCCAGATTACTTAAAAGATGGCCACTATAGATTCCCAGCTTGAGTTTGCCATCTATTTCTGGATTGAGCACACACAGTTCCATTTCCATGCACCTCAGCCCCTCCCATTGCCACACACACACACACACACACACACACACACACACACACACACACACCAATACTCACACATAAAACTGTTTCTAATGGACAAAATATAAGAATTCTGCTAGGCTAATATGAGTCTGTCATTCCACAAGAGTCATATTTACTGTAAAGCTAATAAAGCTTAACATCAGAGCTCCTCACTTCATTGACCATTTCTAAAGTCCTGAAAGGGTCATGCAGATGTATTTCCATGGGTTGTATGTTCTTATTTAAAGTTTAACAATAAAGTAATTTAACCAAAAATTTTAAGACTGCTATTGCTTTTCATTTCATATTCCTCTCAGTTACACCTCCTTTCATGTTAGAAAAGCAATGAACATTTTTAGACCTAGAGGAATATGATTTAGGGGTACATTTAGATATGTTTTTAATGATATCAGCCATTTATTTATATATTTAAACTAGAGGCCTGGTGCATAAATTCATGCACAGGTGGGGTTCCTTCCGGACAATCGAGGTTGTCTCACCCAGTTCTGATAGGGGCCTCTCAGGGCCTGCTGGAAGCTGGGGGGAGGGGAGGTTGGCTGGCTATGGGAGGTTGGAGCATACTGACCACAAGGGACAGCTCCTGCATTGAGTGTCTGCCTTGTGGTGGTCAGTGCGCATCATAGCTACAGGCTGGTCCTCCGGTCATCTCGTCATAATGTTAGCTTAGGCTTTTATATATATAGACTAGTGGCCGGGAGGGGGGTGGCGATTCCCTCAGTCTAGCCTGCACACTCTCCAATCAGGGACCCCTTGGGGGATGAACTGCCAGTTTAGGATTGGGCATAAACTGGCAGTTGGACATCCCTCTCACAATCCTGGACTGCTGGCTCCAAACCGCTCACCTACTTGCCTGCCTGATCACCCCTAACTGCCTCTGCCTGCCTGCCTGATTGCCCCAACCCCTTCGCCTACTTGCCTGATCTCCCCTAACCTCTCTGCCTGCCTGCCTGATCTCCCCTAACTGCCCTCCCCTGCTGGCCTTATCTTTCCCTCAACTGCCCTCCCCTGCTGGCCTGATCTCACCCCCTTCTACCCTCCCCTGTAAGCCTGGTTGCCCCCAACTGCCCTCCCCTCCAGTCTGATCTCACCCCAAACTGCCCACCCCTGCCAGCCTGATCACCCCTAATGGCCTCTGCTTCAGCCCCCACCACAATGGCTTTGTCCGGAAGGAAGTCCAACATCTGGAAGATGGCCAGTCAACCCAGTCTAATTAGCATATTACCCTTTTAGTAGTATAGATAGATTATATAGGATAGGATTTCTTAAAGGGGAGGAAAGTCTTTTTCATCAGGAGAAGATGCTCTTGGCAGACAAAAATACATAATCTCTATATCTGGACTGATAGCCAGCCATATGCACTATACTGCCAAACAAATCATTAAAAAATTGAACCACTTTCTTACACCTTACACCAAATAGCTGTTGCCCTTAAAATCCCTCCTCAGCCCCCACCTTAGGTTCTGCTTTATCAGCTCACCCAGATTAGGTTCTGATTGGTCGGTTTCTATGCCAGTCAGCGTCAAAAGCTCTGCCTCCTAGGCAGCCATTGGCTCCTCACACTTCACCCAGATTTGGTTCTGATTGGTTGGTTGCTATTCCAGTCAGAGTCTCTGGGCCTATCAACAGGCCTGATCAGAGAGGCAGGGCTGATTAGCAGCCCCAGAAGAGGCCCGAGAGAAATAGAGGTGTGGTTGCTGGCCAGGCCCAGAGCAAAAGAGAGAGGCAAGTGCTGATCAACAGCTGCCATGGAAGCTACGGATCAGACCCTGCTTCTCTCTCCAGGCCTCTCTTCAAGCCTGATCTGCAGCCACCTCGGCAGTCAGTGCTGGGTCAGGGCCCCAAAAGTGGCAGCAGTCAGTGCTGGGTCACCATGGCAACCCAGCACTGACTTCTGGTCGGTTGAGCCTTCAGTTGTTTTGGATGTTATGGACACTGGGTTTTTATATATTATGATTAGGATTATTGCTAGTCAATGTGGAATATAATTGGCTTCCCAGAATATGACTATTTCCTGCTGTGCCAATTCATTGTGCATCATGACATGAAGTTGCAATGTCAGAAGTCACATTGTGATAATGATCTTGGCCAAAAGTTCTCAATGCTTGAAAGTCTGTGAGTAGTGGAGGATAAACAAACTTTGGAATGTGTGTAACCAAAGTTAAGCTTTAGAATCTTATTCCAAATCTTATTTTTTATGTATGAAAGAGACTTTGTAAGCATTTTTAAAAATTGACCACAGTCTCATAGTTTATCACAAACTGTGATTTGTAAGGTTGAAATAAAATTTTTTAAACTATGCTAAGGGTAAAACTGAATTATTACTCTCTACTTTCTATAGAAAATGTCACAAAATATTTGTACTATGAAAAAGTGATCAAAGAGTATGTAGCAAAAAATGTAGGAAAATAATATAAAATAGATGTGTTAGACAGTTAATTAAAAATATGTTCATTTTCTGGATTTTGTAATGTTTATGATATTTGTCAGCTTTTATAAATTTGTAATTTCATGTTATTTTTTTGCTTTTTCTAAAGAAACATTCACTTTCATATCTGATTTTTTTTCATTTCTTTGCTTAAAGAGACCTCCCTCAAATCAAATAAGTCTCAAACTCTACAATGCCTGGATCTACCACTGCACCTACATATGAGATCACTTTTGTTTGTTTCTCTTGTATTTATTTTTTGTATGGCTAATATTTTTTCTTTACTTCTCTCTAGAGTTTAGTTATGCATGGTTCTGTGAAATTTTTGTATTGCTACAGATCCTGGGATGGAAAGATTTCTATAGGATTTTGAATCTTGCACCTGGATAACATAGCAACAGCACAGCAACTTTACGTCGGTTTTTAGCATTGCTGACCACAACAAAATGTTTAAATTATTCCTGAATGATTGGATCTGAGTCAATTTTTTTGAAATATGTTTTCAGTGCATAGAGCAGATGCCTAAAACTGAAGTTCTTCGGCAGCAATTTTTTTTTTTTGGCAAGCTAGAGAGTATTTCAGTTTTCAACCTGAGAATTCAGCTTAGCAAAATTAAACTTAAAAGAAGAAAGAAAGAGAGAGAGAGAGAAAGGAAGAAAGGAAATACTATACTGCTTTCCATATATTTGGTATTGTCACTCTATCACAAACAATGATGATTATTTTTTTCAGCTGTAAATGATTGCCTTTGTGTTATAGGAAATGTTAGATTATAATGGTTAGATAGGTGTATTATACATGAGACAGAAAAAAAGCAACGACATCACAACAATGATCAACATTTGAAATATTTTGTTATTTATTAGTCATGTTGTGGCAAAACTTTTTTTTTTTTACATAGGTGCACTTTATTTGTAAATTTCATTTACAGGACCACTAAGCATTGAGTACTATTAGAAAAAGTTTCACTTTTGATAACTGAGCCCAATATTACAACAGTTCTATAATTTAGGTTTTCATGCATGTGTATGTCTCTTAATTTTCCAATACAAATTTCAGGTTTCAGCAGTTTTCATTATTGGAAAATTTATACTTGAATATAGACTCATTTTTTATTGATGCAATGCTTCTTGGTTTCCTGTTTAAATGTGGTTGGTGAAATTGGTGGTGGACTTATTATGGTTTTGTTTTAATATATTTTATTTAAAAATTTTAAAGCATTTAAAAAGAATAATCCAAAAATTTGTACAACTCTGTAATGTAGGTATGATATTTGACCTCTTACTTGGAAATGTGGACAATTTAGAAGAAGAAAGAATCACTTAGCAAAAAGCATAGGTAAGAATGATACAACAGTATTATAAAAGCACTAGAGGCCCGGTGCACAAAATTCGTGCATGGGGGTGGTGTCCCTCAGCCCAGCCTGCACCCTTTCCAATCTGGGACCCCTTGAAGGATGTCCAACTGCCCGTTTAGGCCCAATCCCACTGGGAGGGCAGTTGGGGGGACCAGGCCTGCAGGGGAGAACAGTTTTGGGGGACCAGGCCAGCAGGGGAGGACAGTTGGGGGGGGGGAACCAAGACTGCAGAGGAGTGTAGTTGGGGGGACCAAGCCTGCAGGGACCAGGCCCACTGGGATCGGGCCTAAACGGGTGGTTGGACATCCCTGTAACAATCCAGGACTGCTGGCTCCCAACTGCTCGCCTGCCTCTGCCTGATCGCCACTAAGTGCTTCTGCCTGCCAGCCTGATCACCCCCTAACCACTCCCCTGCCAGCCTGATCAATGCCTAACTGCTCCCTGGCCAGCAAGGTCACCCCTAACTACCTTCCCCTGCAGGCCTGCCCCCCCAACTGCTCTTCCCTTCAGGCCTGGTCTCCCCCAACTGCCCTCCTTTGCCGACCTGGTCACCCCTAACTGCCCTCCCCTGCAGGCCTATTTCCTCCCAACTGCCCTCCCCTGCAGGCCTGGTCCCCCCAACTACCCTCCCCTGCAGTCCTGCCCCCCCCCCCAATTACCCTCCCCTGCTGGCCTGGTCCCCCAAAACTGTTCTCCCCTGCAGGCCTGGTATCCCCCAACTGCCTTCCTCTGCTGGTCTCTTCACCCCTAACTGCCCACAACTGCCCTCCCCTGCAGGCCATCTTGTGGTGGCCATCTTGTGTTCACATGGGGACAACCATCTTTGACCACATAGGGGAATTCATCTTGTGTCTTGGAGTGACAATCAATTTGCATATTACTCTTTTAATAGGATGAATTAGTATAGCTAGAATTCATTTGTTTATTTATTAAATACTAGAGGCCCAGTGCATGGATTTGTGCACCAGCACAAGAGGGGTCCTTTGGCCTGGCCTGCACCCTCTTGCAATCTTGAACCTCTTGGGGGATATCAGAGAGCCGGTTTCAGCCCAATCCCTGCAGGCCAGGCCAAGGGACCCAACTGGAGCACGAATCTGTGCACCGGGCCTCTAGTATGCATAGAAGATCTTTGGTTAATCTCTTCCTGCTCTCCTCCCTCCCCCCTTCCCTCTGAGATTCATCAGTCTGTTCCATGTTTTCATGACTGTGCATCGAACTTCTGCCCCCTGGTGGTCATTACACATCATAGCTACCAGTAATATGGTCTACCAGTTGGACGGTTGCTTAGGCTTGTTTTAATATATATGTTTTTATTGATATTTTTAGAGGGAGAGGGATAGAGAGATGGAAAACATCAATGAGAGAATAATATCATCAATTGGCTGCCTCCTGCATATCCCCTACTGTGGTTCGAGCCTGGAACCCAGGTAGGTGCCTTGACCAGGAATCAAACCCAAGACCATTTGTTTCCTGGGTTAATGCTCAACCGCTAAGCCACACCAGCCTAGCAGTATGGCTAGAATTTAGGGACAAGGAAGTGGTTTCTAGTTAGGCTTAATAGAGCAAAATTTTAGACTGTATGATTGAATGGGAAAGAAACAAAAAAAGACTCAGGCCAATTTTTAAAGGCATCTTCTAGCTCACATCAAATGGTCTAAAAGAAAGTTTGGAGATAATTTTTGTGTGTGTGAACTTTAATAGGATAGAAATTTCTCATAAACAAAAACTTCCATTGTAGTTACCTTGGATAGTTCCTGGTTATTCAATCAATCAATAATTCATTAATTAAATTATTATATACAAGCTACTGCTCCAGGGGTTATACTAAAATAAAATAAAAAAGACAGTTTTTTAAAAATTAGCTATCAGAGTAGATGAGACAAACGATGTGTTCATAAATAACCACAAACAAGGTGGAATGTAATAAATGTCATTAGAAGACAAAATATAATAAACAACCTGAATTCAGGTGAAAAAAAATTATTTGCAGCAGGATGATAAGACAAAGGGCTGAAGAATGGAAAGATTCATGAATGTGAATCAATGAAAAGTAATTCAGTCACGGTAACAGTGTAAGCAATAGCACAGAGTAAGCAAAAGCATAAACCATATACATTTGTACTGCTTGTCAGACATCCAATTGGAAATTAAAAGTAGGGAATGGGGTCAAGAATTAAAGTGGAAAGGGATTTTCTCAAGAAAAGAAGAGGAGGTATATTTCTGAGAATTGCACAATAGAATAAGAATGGTAAAATATTTTAATTGAAATTAAGAGATGTCATTGTAAAGAAATCTTATCTTTTCAAAACTGATTCTTAATATAATAGGAAGCAAAGCAATTCATTTACTGAGTATGGACAGAGATGGTGGTGAGGAGGTGTAGAAAATATTAGTAATAGGTCCTATCCTAATATACAAAGAGCCAGGGTCCATCACGACCAAAACAACTGGATGGACAACCGAAAAGCAGGCTGGTGGCAGGAGGGAGCTGTGGGCCCCAGGCTGCTGGGTGTGGCAGCAGGAGGGATCTGTGAGCCCCAGGTCACCTGGGTGTGATGATGAGAGGATTCTGTGGGCCCAGGGCTACCTGAGTGTGGCAGTGAGAGAGATCTGTGGGCCCTGGGCCAACGCGGTGTGGTGGCGAGAAGGGTCTTTGGCCCCTGGCCACTCAGATGTGGCAGCAGGAGGGATCTGTGGGCCCCGGGCCACTGCGGTGCTGTGGCGAGAAGGATCTATGGGCCCCGGGCTGCTGGGGCATGGTGGCGGGAGGGATCTATGGGCCCTGGGCCACCACAGCACGGTGGCGAGAATGGTCTGTGGGCCCCAGGCCGCTGGGTCGTGGCAGAACTCTGGGTCTCGCATGATTGGGGGTGTGGCCAGCCTTCAAACTGGACCCTGACAGGAGGGAGGAGGGAGCCCCATTCCCAGCAGAATCGGCCATTGGACACCTTGCTGTCAGCGGCCTGCCAGCCAGGAATCCCATTCACCTGCATTCTGGACCCTGACAGGAGGGAGGAGGGAGCCCCATTCCTCGCAAGAATTGGCCATTGAATAGCTTGCTGTCAGCAGCCTGCCAGCCAGGAAGCCCATTCCCCAGCACCCCAGACCCTAACAGAAGGGAGCTCCATTCCTTGTGGAATTGGCTGTTGGTCAACTTGCTGTCAGTGGCCTGCCAGCCAAGAATCCCATTCACCTGCACCCTGGACCCTGACAGCAGGGAGGAGGGAATATGTCTAAAAACCAACTATTGTCACAAAGTACCTCTGAAGCCGAAAGAAGCCATTGTTGGCAAAAGAATGAATCTGAAGGCCAATTATTGGCACAAGATATCTCTGCAGCCAAAAGAAAGCATCATTGTCAACAGAATATGTCTGAAGAGCAAGTATTGGCACAAAATACCTCTGCAGCTGAAAGAAAGCAGCAGCGTCAACAGAATATGTCTGAGGACCAACTATTGGCACAACATTCCTCTGAAGCGGAAGAAAGCCAGCATCAGTGACAGAATGTATCTGAATACCAATGATTGGCAGAAAGTACTTCTGCAGCCAAAAGAAGACAGTGTTATTGACAGAAAGTGTCTGAAGACTAATGATTAGCACAATGTACCTCTGAAGATGAAAGAAGCTGGCATTGGTGACAGAATGTATTGAAGACCAACTATTGGTACAACGTATCTCTGCAGCCAAAAGAAGCCCGCGTCATGGACACAAAATGTGTGAAGACCAACATGTTTCTGAAGTTGAAAGAAGGTGGCGGCGATGACAGAATATGTCTAAAGAACAGTCATCAACAAGTACTACCAATACTTGTAGGAACTACCTTCACAGCAAAAATGGAGTAAATGAGGATGCAATTATCAATCATAGTTGTAGTGGAATGACTGTTAGATGTCAATTTTGCCTATCACTAAATTTCTCTGATGAAAATCCATCTGATGGAAAACTTACTCAATATTGTAGCAAAGATAAAGTTTGTCCAAATGATATACATTTTCCAGAATGCCCAGCATATTTAAAAATTTTAATGATAAACAAAGATTCTGACAGTAAAAATGTCATGGAAAATATTTGTTCAATAAATAGTTCTTTTGCTTTTGCTTCAATATTTCATCACCATCAGGATATGGGGCATACTGTTTTTAGAATACACTGACAAGTTTACATCCTTTGGATGGTGTTTCTCAGAAGTTTGCTCAACTCTATATTTTAGATACAGCTGAAGTGACAAGTAAAAGATTAGCAATGCCAGAAAACCAAGGCTGCTCAGAAAGACTCATGATCAACAACCTTATGCATGAAATAAATGAATTAACAAAATCATACAAGATGCTACATGAGGTAGAAAAGGAAGCCCAATCTGAAGCAGCAGCAAAAGATATTGCTCCCACAGAAGTAACAATGGTGATTAAATATGATCATAACAGTGATCCAGGTAGATATAATTCTCCCCATGTAACAGAGGTTGGTGTCATATTCAGAAACAAAGATGGAGAACCTCCTTTTGAAAGGGACTTGTTCATTCATTTTATAATAGATCCCAATAATCCGAATGCCACTAAAGTGAAACAAATCAGTATTCTGTTTCCTACATTAGATGCAATGACATATCTTATTCTTTTTCCACATGGTGAAAAAGGCTGGGGAACAGATATTGCATTAAGACTCAGAGATAACAGTGTAATCAACAATAATACTAGACAAAATGTAAGGACACAAGTCTCACAAATGCAATATTATGGATTTCATCTCTCTGTGTGGGACATGTTCAATCCTATTTTAAATGCAGGAAAATTAACTCAACAGTTTATTGTCGATTCATATTCAAAAATGGAAGCCAATTGAATAAATTTCATTAAAACAAACCAATCTAAGTTGAGAGTTGAAAAATATAGTGATTTGATAGATTATCTCACATATAGATCTGAAAATAACAATGTGTCGATTCGTAAAATGATAATACTTCCATCATCTTTTGAGGGTAGACCCAGAAATATGCAGCAGTGATAGCAGGATTCTATGGCAATTGTAACAAAGTTTGGCAAACCTGTTTTATTCATAACCATGATGTGCAACCCAAAATGGGCAGATATTACAATTTACAACTCTGGCAAAAAGTTGAAAACAGACCTAACTTAGTGGCCAGAGTTTTTAATATTAAGCTGAATGCTCTTTTAAATGATATATGTAAATTCCATTTATTTGGCAAAGTAATAGCAAAAATTCATATCATTGAATTTCAGAAATGCAGACTGCCTCACGCTCACATATTATTGATATTAGATAGTGAATCCAAATTTTCAACAGAAGATGACATTAACTGTATAGTTAAGGCAGAAATTCCAGATGAAGATCAGTGTCTTTGACTTTTTCAAACTGCAAAATCAAATATTGTACATGGACCATATGGAATACAAAATCCAAATAGTCCATGTATGGAAAATGGAAAATGTTCAAAGGGATATCCAAAATAATTTCAAAATGCAACCATTGGAAATATTGATGGATATCCCAAATACAAATGAAGATCTGGTAGCACCATGTCTATTGGAAATAAAGCTGTCAATAACACATGGATTGTCCCTTATAACCCATATTTGTGCCTTAAATATAACTATCATATAAATGTTGAGGTTTGCACATCAATTAAAAGTGTCAAATATTTATTTAAATACGTCTATAAATTCCCAATTGTGCAAATATTCAAATTTCTGAAAAAAATATTATCAATCATGACGAAGTACAGGACATCATTGACTCCAGGTATGTGAGCACTCCTGAGGCTGTTTGTAGACTTTTTGCAATGCAAATTCATGACCAATCTCATGCAATCACAAGATTAGCTATTCATTTGCCAAATGAACAAAATTTGTATTTTCATAACAATGATTTTGCTGAAGTTATAGATAGGGCTAAAAGGTATGACCCGACTTTGATGGCTTGGTTTTTATTGAATAGAGAATATTCTGACACAAGTAATTATTATTACTGGGAGATTCTACAACATTATGTGTTTAATAACGCTTTGTGGTGAAAATGCCAAAAGGATGGAAATAAAGTATTAGGTAGACTGTTCACTGTGAGCTTTAGAGAACCAGAAGGATATTACCATAGACTTTTGTTTCTGCATGTAAAAGGTGCAATAAGTTTTGATGATCTGCTAACTGTAAGAGGTGTAATTTATGATACATTTCGTGAAGCTGCTAAACATCGAGGATTATTAATCGATGACACTATCTGGAAAGATACCAATGACGATGCAATCATCCTTAATATGCCCAAACAACTACGGCAACTTTTTTCATCTATATATATATATATATATGTGTTTGAATGTCCTTCTGATGCAGACAAATTATGGGATGAGAATAAATCTCATTTTATTGAAGATTTTTGTTGGAAATTGCACTGAAGAGAAGGTGCCTGTGTGAACTGTGAAATGCATGCCCTTAATGAAATTCAGGAGGTATTCACATTGCATGGAATGAAATGTTCACATTTCAAACTTCTGCACTATCCTTTGGTAATGAACATAAATACATGTGATGAAATGTTTGAGAACAGGCAGAGGTTTTGATAAATTCTCTGAATGATGAACAGTTGGCAGCCTTTCAGACTATAACTTCAGCCATCGAAGATCAAACTGTACACCACAAATGCTTTTTCTTGGATGGTCCAGGTGGTAGTAGAAAAACATATCTTTATAAAGTTTTAATACATTATATTAGAGGTCGTGGTGGTACTGTTTTACCCACAGCGTCTACAGGAATTGCTGCAAATTTACTTCTTGGTGGAAGAACCTCTCATTCCCAATATAAATGACCATTTCCATTAAATGAAACTTCAATTTCTAGACTCGATATAAAGAGTGAAGTTGCTAAAACCATTAAAAAGGACCAACTTCTTATTATTGATGAATGCACCATCGCATCCAGCCATGCTATAAACACCATAGACAGATTACTAAGAGAAATTATGAATTTGAATGTTGCATCTGGTGGGAAAGTTCTTCTTGGAGGGGATTTTTGACAATGCCTCAGTATTGTACCACATGCTATACAATCAGCCAAACGTGTTTAAAGTACTGTAATGTTTGGGGATGTTTCAGAAAGTTGTCTCTTAAAACAAATATGAGATCAGAGGATTCTGCTTATAGTGAATGGTTAGTAAAACTTGGAGATGGCAAACTTGATAGCAGTTTTCATTTAGAAATGGATATTATTGAAATCCCCTGTGAAATGATTTGTAATGCATCTATTGTTGAAGCTACCTTTGGAAATACTATATTTATAGGTAATGTTAAAAATATATCTAAACATGTGATTCTTTGTCCAAAAAATGAGCATGTTCAAAAATTAAATGAAAATAATTTGTATATACTCAATGAAGATTTTTCACACATATTTGAGTGATGATTCCATTGATTCAACAGATAATGCTAAAAAGGAAAATTTTCCAATTGAATTTCTTAATAGTATTACTCCTTCAGGAATGCGTGTCATAAATTAAAGTTGAAAGTGGGTGCAATCATCATGCTACTGATAAATCTTAATAGTAAATGGGGTCTTTGTAATAGTACTAGATTTATTATCAAAAGATTGCAACCTAACATTATCGAAGCTGAAGTATTAACAGGATCTGCAGAAGGAGAGGTTGTTCTGATTCCAAGAATTGATTTGTCCCCATCTGACACTGGCCTCCCATTTAATTAATTTGAAGACAATTTCCCGTGATGCCAGCATTTGTGATGACTATTAGTAAATCACAAGGACAAACTCTAGACAGAGTAGGAATATTCCTACCTAAACCCGTTTTCAGACATGGCCAGTTATATGCTGCTTTCTCTCAAGTTCGAAGAGCGTGTGATGTTAAAGTTAAAGTTGTAAATACTTCATCACAAGGGAAATTAGTCAAGCACTCTGAAAGTATTTTCACTCTTCATGTGGTATACAGGGTGATATTAGAATAAGTTTAATCCATTTGTCAGTTATTGTTTGTATCAATGTTTTTTTTACATCATGTTTTTGTTGTTTTTATATCATGTTTGTTGTTGTTATAACATGTTGTGATTATTTATTAATGAATTTATATATTATTTTCACATACATTTTACTAATTTTCTTTCACCTCTGACACTTCTTTATAGAGAAAGGGCAAACAGGAATATTAAAATATTTCCTTTAATTAATTTTCTTTTAATGTGGCCAAATTTCATGCACCAGGCCACAAGTGAGAAATATAATACTTAAAGATAAATTAAACATTTACTGAAACTGTTAAGAGTCAATATGAAGTAGAATAAAATAAATTTGAATTGAAACAAATTGGTCTGTCCAAAATTAGTTGTTTCTCTCTCTTCTCTTTTTCAATTAACGGAAATTAGTTGCTGAAGCCAAGAAACTTGGGGGTTTTATTTGTCCTCTTCCTCTTTTCACCCTCTACCAAGAGAGGTAAATTGTTTGATGTACCTCAATTAGTTTGAAACATTTCACTTTTATTAGTTCCCATTGTTATGACCCTAGTCCAGAGCATTAATAAGATTTGCTTGGTTTTGGTTTAAATATTAATTATTTTAGGATGTTTTCTTTAACTATCCTGAATCTCTTTATAAACATTTTCTTAACACACTCCACTAGTTCTGGAAACATCACCATACAGCAGCTTCTTCATCATTTAAGAGATACCAGTGACCTCTCACAAAGGCTAGCAGGTTCTTAGTGGCATGCTTCCTATCCTTTTATTGGTCTGAAAATCACCATCTACACACTGGCAAGGGGAATCCACAAAGGTTCTCATTTTTCCTGGTGACAGCAATCCTGATGGCCTCCAAACACAAAAGAGAAGAGAAAGTCCCAGAGCAAATATGTCTGCCTGGAAAGAACCCTTACTCATCCCTCAGCACTAAGACTCCCAGCCTTCCCAGTATAGTTTGCTTTAGAAATCATCAGGATTAATCCTACCATGTCCTCCTTACCTATTTTCATCAATCACTCCAAGAATTTCAAGATTTTTGGGTCTCTTCTACCCATCCAATCTTTTATATCCACATTTATCTCACTTCCCCTAATCTGTCCACATCCACTCAATTCTCAAACCCACTCATTGGGACTGTGGACTGTAAAAGTAATTAGTAAAATTTCTATATCTTCTACCTCTGTTGTAAATGTTTCACTTATTTCCTTCCTGGGAACCCTCTCTGCTGCTTTTACTTTTTCAATCGCAAATCTCTCAAATGGTGAATTTTGTTTATTTGTTGCTAGGTATTTTTGTCATCCTGTTTTTTATTGCCAAACTCCATGTTATTGTTCTTCCATACATAACTTCTGTGCTAGATTCAGGCCATCAGTCTATTCCAACAATTATTCCTTCCTTGTTGCAGATACCGATTGAATTCATTTCCTAGGGATGCAATAATAATGCAGCAACAGCTGAATGACTTAAATAACATAAATTTATTGTATTAAAGTTCTAGAGACTAGAAGGCTAAATCAAGGTGTAAGCAGGGCTTCCTTTGAAACCTATAGAGAAAAATCCTTCCTTATTTCTATCTTGTGTTGTTTTCTGATAATCATTGTCATTGCTTGGCTTATAGAAACAGCACTCTGATCTCTCCTTCTTTATTCAAATGGTCATCCTCCCCATTTGTGTCTTTCTCCTCTTTTTATAAGGGCCCAGTCACATTGTATTAAGGACCAACCTTGCTCCTAAATGACCTCACCTTTACTTAACTATTTCAGGTAATGTCACATGTTGCAGTAATGGGGGTTAGGACTAGAACATATATTTTGGGAGCACAAAATTCAAATCCTAACATTCATTTTCTATTATCTCTTGAATATTTTATTGTCTCTCCAGCACTACTCTTGATCCTTAGTAATGCTATCTAATAAAAGGGTACTATGCAAATTAACTGTCACTCCACTGCAAAGATGGTGACACCCATAGCAGCTGGGGCTGGACACTGGCATTGTAGCCCCGGCAACAAGGCCACCTTCCCCCGCCGCCCAGGGGTGGAGGGAGGGCCTCTGGACAGTGGGCACACGCCAGAGGTGGGAGCGGCTTGGAGCACACCCCAACAACCCCAGCAGACAGGGCGTGGCAACAAGCGAGCAGTGGAGAGCTACCAGCGGTGGTGGGTGTGGTGGCAGGGCTGCTGGGAGGCCAGCTTTCGGCTGCTGGGGCCTGCAATGAGGCGACTGGTGGTGCGGGCAACTGCGGGGGTGCGGGCAACTGCAGGGGTGCGTCTGAGGCTGGGGCAGTGGGAGACATCAGGCTGTAGCCCAGGAGGCGAGGTGCTGGAGGACCTGGCCACCGCCGCCCCAGCACTGAAGCCACTTCCTACGAGATGTAGCCTAGCCTAGGTGTGCGGGAAGCGGGTTCAGGGAACTTCTCCCTTTGCGGTGCCCAGAGCCCTGCTCTGAGAGGTGTGGCCAAGAAAGGCCGAGTTGGTTGATCAGGAGCAGCAGACCTGCCTTAGGCCGCTTCTCCTTGGGAATTTGGAGAAGACCCATTTCCAGTCCAGAGGCTGACGTGAACCTTGGGTGGCTTTTGAAGAATTATTGTTTTGCTTGGGAATATGGTTTGTCTGTAGAAGGCTGGGAAAGAACAAAATCTGTTACCAGTCCTCCTCCAAACAGATACCCCCTGGAGCTGAAAGCCTCAAGAGCGAGTGCTCTCATGCCCCCATCTCTGGTCCTACCAGCATCTGAGACAGATCTGGTGAGTAGGAGGCCACGCTGCCTGTCGTCAGTCCGAGGGAGGCATGTCTGGGAGTAGTGAGAAGGGGCATCTTAAAGAAGCGTCTCTATCATTAACGGTTTCATAAATTTCTCCACTTTGGTAACAAGACGTTTACTTTTTACATATTCAGAAGCAGGCTATTTCCTACATGCTCCAATAGGTAGGATGCAGCCCCTTGCTCTATACCAGTCACAGCTGAAAAAAAGAGATGCCCATTAACACATACCCTTCCCCCACAAACTTCAAAAAGTTGGGTGAGCTTCCTTTCCAGGGAGCTAGGACTGATTTTGGGGTCCCAGATACACTGGACCTGTTCACTGTGGAGCGATCTACCTGCTCAAATGACAGGGGCAGGATGAGACAGAGGATGTATTTGAGTTTTGTTCTGTTTTTCCAAAATTGCCTGTTACAAACACTTCTGCAGTAGTCCTCAATTGTACTCGAAGTACTGTATTTCCTCCATTTGTACGCATACTCCTTTCTTCAAATTTTAACATTTTTGAAACCAGGATACATCTTAACAGAGAGGTTAAAAGGACTTTTTAGCTGCTAGGCATCTACGTGGGTATCTATTTATATACAGAGCCAGGGTCCTACTGAAGGCTCGACCAAGTGGGCGGGGACTGCGGAGCAGGCTGAAATCTGCGAGCTTCCTGGTGGCCTAGGGTGCAGAGCAGGAGTGTGGGCGTGTGGGTGTGTGCATGAGCGTGGACCCGAGCGACACACTCACACACCCACACCCACACAGGGTCCTCAGCGTGCCACCCATGTCTCCCTGGACCTCACCCTCCAGCCGGGATTCTCCTGGTCCTGCCTCCAGTCCGTGCGGGCGGGAGTCAGTCTGGGGAAACTTTCTCAGACTTGCTTGGTACTGGGACTGGATGCATTGGAGCTCACAGGCTCCATGGAGGTTCCTGGTGGCCAAGGGTGCAGAGAGGGAGTGAGGGCGTGCAGGTGTGTGCATGAGCGTGGACCCGAGCGACACACATTCACAGGCCCACACCCACACAGGGCGCTTCCCTGGACTTCACTCTCCAGCCCAGATCCTCCAGGTCCCGTGCCCTGGGATCACTCAAGTTCAGCAAGCGTTTGCGATTTGCCCAAGGCGCTTTGAACAGTTTTCTCTTAACCCATTTGTGGGAGTGTAATCTGATTTAAAACCAATGGACTAAACAAAAAGAAGCACTTTCTAGAAAGTCAATTTGGAAATGTGGCTTTGGGCCAGGAGTTCCATGTCTTAAGTAAACAGTCAAATAAGCAATTATGTTTACTGTCTTTGTTGATGCCAGGGGAAACCGAAAACAACCTTCCCCACAATAAAGAGTTAGTGAAGTAAACCATAGTAATGTCAAACAGTCAGGGATAATACTGTAGCCATTAAAAATTATGTCTGTATATCCAATTCGTTGACATGAAAAGAAGGCCATAGCCAAATACTAAGTGGAGGGCAGGGGAAGCTCAGAAGAGGGCATGTATATTTATATGTATGTAAATTTTATATGTCAGGGAAATAATAGTTTTAAAAACAGTGATTCTTCCTGAGCTCTGCAATTGTGAGTGTTAGCAAATTGTGTTTCAGGTGTGACAGGTGTCCTTTGGTGTCCCATACACACAGACATCCTTGCCTGTGGGATAGCCTGAACCTTTGCCGCACCTGCCCCTCTCTGCTGTGGCAATGGCCCAATCAGACATTTCCTTTTATAGGGCTGGTTTCCTTTTCTCCTTTGCCCAAACCACACCTTTCTAACAAAAGAATATTAACCAAGCAATCCTAACAACAAGTTTTGTTTCTGAGTGCAACTTATGCCCTTTTATGCAAATGTTGTTGCTTTCAAGCCTACCAGGTTGTATTTCAAAACTTATTTTTCTGCAACTTGACCATTTTTTATTCACTTAAGATATTCTGGAGTATTTTAAATACATATAGAAAAGTAGAGAATAATATGACAAATACTTATCTATAGTAATAAAAAGGTAATATGCTAATTAGACCAGACATCTTCTGGACATCCTTCTGGAAAAAGCCATGGTGGTGGGGGCCAAGGCAGAGGCAGTTAGGAGTGACCAGGCCAGCTGGGGAGGGCACTTGGGGGCGACCAGGCCAGCAGGGGAGGGCAGTTAGGGGCAACCAGGCCAGTAGGGGAGGGCAGTTGGGGGCGACCAGGCCAGCAGGGGAGGGCAGTTAGGGGCGACCAGGCAGCCAGATAGGTGAGTGGTTAGGAGCCAGCGGTCCCAGATTATGAGAGTGATGTCCAAACGGTGGTTTAGGCCCGATCCCCTGGCAGTCGGACATCCCTTGAGGGGTCCCGGAATGAAGAGGGTGTAGGCTGGGCTGAGGGATCCACCCCTCATGCATGAATTTCATGCACCGGGCCTCTAGTTTTAGTATAATTGTTGATGATCCTTTCAGTCCTCTGTTCTTTCAGTTCTTTAACCTCCTCTTCTTTAATAAATCTGCACTTCATCTTAACTCATTATCTTAATCTTACTACACTTGATCTTAGCCAAAAGGCAGAGAAACGATCAGTCTTTTACTCGTATCATCAAATCCAAGAACTTGTCACTATCAATATCTATACCACTCTGTAACCTTGGCTTTATACATCCTAGTCTCTAATTAATAAATCCTCTTTTTCTAGCTCACTCATTCTAATATCCGAGTTACAACAATTATTCAACAGTACCAGGATTTATAATCTGTTGGTGTGACCAACTTTTCACTGTCTCTCACATCATCTCATGTCCTCACTTCTTTTCTTCCAAGGGTAAATACCATGGTCAATTACTATTATCACTTTTTTAGTATACTCCACTCTTTTTTTTTCTCTCTCATTTTGTTTTACTCAATTCATCAAACTCCAACCCTGGATGAACCTATCTGCTCAATCTTATAAATTCAAACTCAACTGGAGAAAAACCAATAAAAACACTGATAGACTATTTTAAATATATAATAATGAATTTAAATTGTTTTTCAGCATTTTGTATCAATCATACTATATTCTCTGCTCTATTCACTCTCCTACATTTCAGGCAACTATTTCATACATTCTCTTGTGATAGGCCTCCAACAATTCTCCCTCATCAATTTCAGCTAATGTCCCTAGTTCATAATACACTAAGAAAACAGAAACAATCAGAGGAAAACATTTACCAACTTTCAACACACCTATCAAATTAATTGCATGTGAATGGATCCACTCTACCTTTGCACTTTTATTGTGGATGAACTGTATGTCTCTAGCAAATGCCACCATTTCTTGCTTGCTTACTTAATCCCAACCACTGTTGCTTATTTAAGGTCATCTATCCCACAATCTCTTCCTCTCCCTCCCACATCACATACATTTTCATTTTCTATCAGACTATTTATATTTACACTCAATGTAGTTTATTATTTCATCTCCAACTTATAAAACAATGTATGTATTATGGTAGTTACCCAATACATATTTTTTGAGTGGATGAATAGGTAGATTTCTGCCCAAATCTGAATTTTGTGATATAATAGAAGGTTTAGGTAAGGGCCTCTTTTTTGAGGGGGAGGGATATCAATTTAGAGATTGAAGCCAGATCATAATTAACAATTATATCTGGGAGAAATAGTTATTTTCAAAACCAAAACTCACAGATATTTAATGCCATTTACAAGAATAATTACTAAAATTTACTAATTTATTTTTTCTGTCCCTCTCATAGTGAACTCAACACAATTTAGAAAATACTTGAGAGGAGGAAAGAAAGAGTAGAAGGACAATATATAAATGAGATGGTATATTGCCATCTAATTGAGAGTTCGCAGTAATTGAATCTAGTGGAGAGAAATAAACCTGCTTTGTCAGGAATAAGCATTTGAAGCCAAACATTTTAATGATTAAATTTTGTTGTTTATGAAATCAACTCCTTAAATGTGAGTTCACTTGTAGAAATATTACCATCATTTTATAATTCTAACACAATTATGTAGAATTTATTAATAATGGATATTGGCTGTCTATTTTCTTTACTTACCAATCTGCTCTTTATTACTAGTGTAGTTTGTGATTTTTTTGAAATTTACTTTTGAATCTTTGGCAATAAAGAAGCATGCTATTTTAAGAAGCCAAAATTTATATTTAGAGGAACAACTTTATTAGTAACTATTCTGATTTAACCTCTTACCATTGGTAATGTTTTATCATGACTTATTAATAGTATCCTATAATACCTGTGCCTTCTATAATGGAATTTGATAGATAAAAACATATTAAAGAAGCTCATCTTGATGATACCAGGTTAGGGAGTTAATGTATTTAGTGATGAAGGAAATTGTTGACTTCCTAAAGAGACACTTGAGCTATTTACTTGATTGAAGAGAAAAAATAGCTTGGCTTCTTGCAGTCCCTGTATGGCAAGTTATTCTTTAAAGGATAGCCAGAGGCTGCCTACTCTGCTCTGGATGAAACTAATTTTAGATAACAACAATAAAAATATATAGGAAATCTACAATGTCATTTAAAAGCTATTTTTTTACACCTTGAGTCTATACAAAATTTAAGTTCAGAAAAGAATTTTAAACACCTTGCTTATAATTTTGTTAGCCTTTACATTAGCATGACTATTTTTAGGCAAATGAAGGGATCATTGCTGAAATAGTATACAAAAAAAAAAATACTGTTTTTAAGAATAAATAGCAATGCTATTAAAAGCTGTATCACAAGGAGGAGATGATGAATCTACTGAGCATCTTGGTCCAGATGTCCCATAAACACTGCTCAACTTTGTATTCAGAAAATATAGTAGGATGCCAATGAGTTTATTATAGCTTTTTAAGATACAGGATAACAAGAGTCAGTGATATTTATTGCTTATATTTAAGGGTAACAGCAACATAACTGTCCTTATGCCACTTGTAACCATAATTTAATGTAGAATTTATATAGCCAAACTTTTATTAATGACACTATTCACAGTACTTTTACTGCACCGTTTTTGGAAGCTACATTTTTATGCCAGCAAGTGGAGTGATTAAAACAGATTTTTCTCTAGCAGATTTATTTATATCAGATAATTTTATAATATATATTTATATAAGTAGCAGAATATCATATATTGTTTTTCCTACATCAATATCCAAATGTTAGGGGTTATTTAAAGAGAATCTGGGAATATAAAATGGAATGTCTTTATCAATATTGTAATGATATGTGAATAAGTGTATTGCTTATGGTCTATGAAAAGGGGGATATTAATAGACACTCATGAAATAATTTTACTCTTAGAGGTGTGGGTGTACATGTATGTGTATATATACACTTAATATATACGCTTATATAGTGATTAACACTACATGTAATACATACTAAGCATTAATTAAATATTGAAATAGAGATGATTAGAGTTTTTAAAGTAAAAGAGAAATAGTAGCTATACATGTGATATCAAATCTTTTGGATGAAAAATTATTTCAATTGTTTACTTACTAATAATTATTTTGCTCTTTATCATGCTCCAAATTCAGATGTATTCACAGAATTTGCAAAACAACTATTTGAATAAAATTTCTATCCTTAGCTGAAAATTCCTTCAAGTTTTGATAAAACAAATGAGTCAAAAAGCAGATGCAGTGAACTCTGTTTATGCCCCTCAGCAAATTCACTTGGCCCCAACTACCTCAGGGGACATCAGTTATTCACTTAACCAAGTTCCAGCTGTCACCCTCATTCTCTCATCTCCTAACTCTACCAGCTGTTTCAGCTTTCTTCTGGGCCTCATCAGACCTGTTATGGCCAATTGCAAAGGTAAATCTGCACTTGGGAAACAGAAATATCCAAACTTTTTTAAGGCTACTCTTTATGGGATGTGTACTAACACAGATAAACTTCAAATGCCATCATAGTTCCTGAGTTAGAGTTGGTGATAAATTGGGTCCATTAGTTCCATAGACCTTCACTGCGATTTTCCCCCCAAGGCCTCCAAATGTCAAATTGGGATAAATAAACTTAGCAGCTTGCATAAACTGTACGTTGATGCTGGAGTAAATGCTTTTGTGCCAGGAAATGTTCAAGTGAAAGCCCTGAAATTGTTCCACTTCAAGCACACACACCAAAAAAATTAAATCAGAATCAATACCAAAATATTGGAGGAATTGTGCAGGTTAAAAAGCAACATCAAATACTTTTAGGGTATAGGGATAATGGGTTCCCCTATCATATCTTTTTGGTTCAATAGTCTGTTCCCTGAAATATCCAGATGATAGATTACCATAAACAATGGTAGCTTCAAATTACAGATGCTGTGTGAAATACGATACCTTCACTGGAGTTTATCAACAGGGACCCAACAACTGGGACCGTCATAAGCACCTAGCAGTATCTATGGTAGATAAGAATACTTTGTGGTATCGTTGGCAAACCCCAATATGACTATTATAGAACAGCCCTCTAGTGTTCTGGAACAAGACTATGTTTTGTATAGGAGAGATTGACTCTCCATTTGAAAAACAGATCCTGTGTACTCCTGGGTCAGTGATAGAGATTGAGCACTCAGCCATGGAACATAAACTGTCAATTATGAACAGATTCACCATATCCCAAGATCTGGTAAGCACAACAGCAGTCCATTAAGTGATAGAAATAAAACATTCAGGACCAGACTAGAGTAGGTGTGAAAAGGGTGGGGAAATTGTATAAATTGATGGCCCAGAATCGTATATTACATAACTCTATTACACTAAATCCTTTCTTTCAACCTAAACTAATGGCTTCACAGAGGATTCCCTAAAAATGACTAATGGAAGCAGAAATGACTCAAGTATTATTCTCAAATGGGTCAATGTGATATGATAAGACTAGTTGTAAAACACTGCATGTTATACTCACACTCAGTGATGACCTTGAAGACAAGTGGTAAAAGGACATCTTCCCAGTGGGCAGACCTGTGAGTATCACTTTTTTACTCCAAGTTGCCCACTTCATATGAAAAAGGTAGTCTGAGCTATGAATATAACACTATGGAAACATGATAAATGAATTGGCTAGTTGATGAGGAATACATAAGACTAGAAGATTGTGCAGAAAACAGTCTAGGGAGGTTGTATTTTACATTAATTCTCACCTGAATCTTCTACTACAGATTAATTTCTAAAATAAAACAAAACCCCACAAGTACCCAAGATGACCTGTCCTGGATCATAACTAGACTCTCTTCACAGGATTCTTAATACTTGCACTATAGACCCTTCATAAGAGTGGCCATGGTTGCAGGAAAGGAGGCTATTTTGGGTCCAAAAATACAGTATCCACTTTACCAAGGCTGAATTAGCCAGTGCTACTACTAAATGTTTAACTTGTAAGTATAAAAAAAAGCTTAGCCCTGACCAGTTTGGCTCAGTGGATGGAGCATCGTCCTGTGGACTCAGGGGTCCCGGGTTCGATTCCAGTCAAGGGCATGTACCTTGGTTGCGGGCACATGCCCAGTGGGAGTGTGCAGGAGGCAGCTGATCGATGTTTCTCTCTCATCGATGTTTCTAGCTCTCTGTCCCTCTCCCTTCCTCTCTGTAAAAAATCAATAAAATATATATTTTTTAAAAAGCTTATAATGTGATAAGACTTCTATATGATATGTCAGCATTTGTTGGTAAGAACAGGCAACCACTGATGGAATGTTGATCAATTAGATCCCTTCCTCTTTGTAGAGAGCACAAATTCATACTTACTGGAACACTGTATGTTCTATGTGTCTTTGCCAGCACTGCACTCTGATAGTTTGCAGAATACCTAATCCATTGACATGGTACCCAACGTGATCAAAGAATATGTATAATGGACTTATCATTGTGGGACTCACTGGTCTCAAAATGTACTTCAATTCCTAGAAGCAGCCAGCCTGATAGAATGGTGGAATACACCCCCCAAAAAAACTCAATATAGGTGTCAGTTCAAGGAAAGCATCTTGTGGGGTTTGGGCACTACCCTACAGGTTGCAGTATATGCACTGAACCAAAGACTAATGTGTAGCATTTTTCATGTATGGCACTACTAGAATTAATAGGTCCAGAAGAAAAGGACATGAGAGAAGAGTATTCCTTTTTACAACACTCCAGTGTCTTACTTATGGAATTTGTGATTCCTGTTCCCATAAATATATGGTCTGCCAGATATGTTGTCCTGGTTCCTGAGGGACTGGGGGGGAATACTTCTGCCAGGAAACAATAAAGTTCACTTAAATAAATCTGCAGTTATCACCTGGATACTTTTTATTTCTCATGCTAGTAGTCCAGTGGTCAAAGAAAGGAGATGCTCTGCTATCTAAGGTAATTGACTTTGATTACCATGAGGAACTAGAGTTGCTAATGCACAATAAGATTAAAGTGGCTTTTAGTTCTTCCATGCCCACTGATAATATGCCTGGGCCAATGTAACATCACAGCACCAAAAAACAAGACAACTAGGGCCTTCCATCCAATAGGCATAGAAATCTCTATCATACCTCCAGAAAAGCAACTCAAATCTGATGAGGACTATCAGAGGATTCAATTTCTTAAAGGTATATTGGGGAGATGATAAGTACCAATTTCATCTTTTGAACCAGTTACAGCAGTGGGAAATGTAACTGGTTTTCTAAAGTTCTAAATCTTTTAGGAAAAGTTAACTAGTCACGATCTAGAAGGATTGAACTTATACCACCAGCACATCTCACCCAGGGGGGAAGATATGATCATTTTGTTCTCACATAAATAAAGGCATCATATTATAGTGTCAGATCCAGTTATCATAGGTGATTGATAGTTTACATGTATAGTAAAAGTGGTAAGCTACGTGAGACCCAAATTATGCTTCTTCCCAGGTCCACTGAACTTCACTTGCTACTTTGATTTTCAAGCATTGATAATTGGAGATTTCCCAGAAGCTGTAGCTGTCATCTCATCTCCTAATACCATTGACTATTATAGAATCTGCTGAGGTGAAGGCCAAACTCCAACAAAGATACATCCTATTTGTTGTATCATCATAGTCTTCCAGCCTAATCTGATCTAACCTTGAGAGTTACTGGCTTTTCTCAGCATTTCTAGGTTTAGAGGAAACTATGAGCTGCAATGCTGGGTATGAAATCTGGATTGTCCAGTGACTGTAAGAAAAGTATGTAAAAACTCAGAAAAGTAAGAAAGTTCTTTAGAAAAGTTCATTGAGTTCACCTCACAACTCAAATAATGGCACAAATAGTTTTCCTGAGACAGCCATTATACCTGGGTGTTCAACAGAAATGTTTTATACATACTTTTCATTTCCTTATATAGACTCTATTAAAAAACCTCTACTTGAGGTTTGATAATTAATAATTATTATTACATTATTGGGGCACTTTTAAAAAGTTATTTATTGTTAACACTATTACAAATGTCCTCCATTTTACTCACCTTTGCCCACCTCCACCCTGCTCCCAGCACCCTTCCTCTGGCCATCACCATACTGTGGTCTGTGTCCATGGGATATACATACATGTTCTTTGGCTAATCTCTTCACCTTCACTCATCCAGACATTATTAAGTAAAGTTACCTTTTTATTTTATTTCTTTTATGAGTGTGTGGGTTTGAAAAATAAAATCACTCACTGCCTCACTTCTGCCAAAGTGTCAATAATTTTACCCACATAACTTTTGCACCTTCAGTGAAAATGTGGACACAGTGGAAAAGGGAAATAACATCTTAGTATTATTATGAGAGTAATGTTGACTTCACTGACCCCTGAAACGTTCCCAGCCTCCTCTGAGGTACTGAGGGTCACATTTTGAGAAACTTGCCTGTAGATACTACCCAAACTGGATCATGGGAAAAGATAAGGATCACTTTTATTTGTTTTCAGAAATTGTTTAAGGAGTTATATTGAATACTGTGGTATCTGGTGTTTTAGAAATTCATTATTTTTTAGGTAAAATGGTGAATATTCTCTTTCAGTTTTTCTCTCTTTTTCACCCCTATCTTCCTTTTATTCTAAATTCATGACAGAGATCTCTACTTCTGACCCAAAAATTAAGCCTCAATAGAAATTTCTTTCTACTCCAAGCCTTTGATCTCTTTTAGAAATACATAAAGTAAACAATCTCAGAACATAATTATAATCAAGGTAAAAGGAAAAGCAGATGATTAAGATTTACTTGGAAATGTACAGTAATTAATTCCTACCTCTACAGGTTTAATAAGCATTTACTGAATACTGTATGATGGGTAACACACTTTGGCAAGATAAGAATCCTATCTAATAAAAGGGTAACATGCAAATCAGCAGAACAACGAGTTGCTATGATGTGCACTGACCACCAGTGGGAAGACGCTCAATGCAGAAGATGCCCCCTGGTGGTCAGTGCGCTCCCACAGCAGAAGCACCACTCAGCCAGAAGCCCAGAAGCCAGACTCATGGGTGATGAGTGTAACAGGGGTGGTGGGAGCCTCTCTTGCCTCCAAGGCAGTCAGGCATCCCCCAAGGGTTCCTGGACTGCAAGCGGGCGCAGGCTGGGCTAAGGGACGCCCGAGTGCACGAATCCCCTGGACCAGTCCTCTAGTAGTAATACATGCATGTAAACAAAATCTCTGATTGAAAACATTTTATTAAGTAGTAAAGTATGAAATGTGGGCTAATATGAGTATTATAACAGGTAGAACACTAAAAATGTCTTTATGAGACATCCAAAAAATGAATGACTTTTAGAAAATTGAAAACATTGTTTGAGGCTCATTGCATACATGTAAATGTACTGCACGGTATACATTAATTGCTTAATTTACTCCTCACCACAATTCCATGACTAAGTATTGTCATTATCTCTATTTCACAGATGAGAAAACTGAGGTATGAGGTAGTTATGTAACTTACTCTACACTAAAGGTATAATGATATGGCCAAAATCATTTCACTTGGATCTAACTATTCTGATTTTAAATCTAGTGTCCTCTACACTATATGACAGATTCCCAATATTGAATAACAGAATAAAATCAGTAGAATTAAATTATATCCTTTAACTTCTTCATTTTAAAATTTGAAACAACTAGCCAAGAGATCAAAATTGTTTTCTAAAGTATATTTATGAGGTAGAATTAAAGTTTAATATCAGATTAATTTTTTTAAAAAATCAGACTCAACTAAATATATGCTAAGTATGTGCTATATTTCAAATACAAAGGTACTTATAGGTGACAGTAAAAAGGTGGAACAAATATGGCATGAAAAACTAAACATGTTTCTGAGCCTATATAATTTTTATAAAGAATAGCAAAAAGATCATGTATACTATTTATTTACACTATATATCATTATGAAAATATTTTAAAATACTCTCAAAAGCATCCAATATTTGTATAGATAATTTTGGTTATTTAAAGAGACAATTTTAATATTCATGTTCAAGTGAGGTTCTGGCACCTGTAATATTGAAGCTTTAACTTTGGGTTTTACAACACTAAATTTTTTAGAACACAGGTGTAGTACTGAAAACAGCCACATTAATTGGAGAATTAATTTGCTCAAGGATAATTTGCTAACATAAATGTACAAAATAAAAGTGCTTAGTGGAACAATCACTGGATAAAATTTATTCTACCATTTTTGAAGTTAGGAATTTTCATAATACTTATTTTATGAAGGTATCTAAAATTCTCAGAATTCTTAATCATCTTACACCTTTCTACATCTTTCTTCTCATCTACAGAATATAACTGTAAACCCACTGCATGCCGAAGAACTCTTACAATAGGGGTGCATTATTTATGGTGGGTAAACTTCAGAACTGACTAAAGAATAGAATTATAAAGATTATCTTTCTGCTCCCCAAGATGTGGAGAAGGGTATGGGATGATTCTTACGCCCTAAATAAAATATGAAATTGTTTCAAGGGTATAGCAATGGAGGTTTAAAGCCTGATTTGTTAATATAATTTTATTCTCATCTTGTCATATGTGTTTGAATGTGGTTTGGATGTGTACATGTGAATGAATGTAAGAGGATGAAACATTTCCCCAATAATCTGAGGATCAGATCAATCAGCTTCTACAATGCCTGAAAACCAACCACTACATATTTTAAAAATTTGAGCTGAATATTATGGTTATTCCCTTTGAAGAGAAGAATGCTGATAGAGTCGTCAATATAGGTTTTAGGCTTCTTTCCTTAATGAACAGAATTGTACATACATGCTCTCTTCCTGGATCCAAACTGGAGAGAAAAGGCAGAACTAGTCTAGTAACAGGTGAATGAAATAATGTTGGGTTTATTAAATTCCCTAATTAAAATAGCTTTCTTTGCAGCTTTGACTGGAATCATTCAACTTATTAAGTGGACATTATGATAAGTAGAAAATACTGTGTACCTTTATTACCTGGTTATTTATAATTTTAATATTTATTTAAACATTTCCTTATACAGCTTTGTGGTGTGTTTTTTTTTTCAGAACAACTTATTAAACTTTACCAAAATCAGTCTTCAGATACATACTTACAAATCCATTGTCTTTAATGATATTTGCTTGTGTTCTGCAACAGATGAATTTTCTCGGTATGCTGTTGTAACTAAATGAAAGTCTATGCTATGCAAACAATCCTGATTGCGATTTGACATTAATATTTGCTCTACAAGATTTAAAAAATGCAGTCATTCAGAACTCATGTGTTTTTTTCCCATTTTTTTCTTTATTGATTAAGGTATTACAAATATGTCCTTATGCCCCCTGCCCTCACCCTCACCCCCTGTTGTCTGTGTCCATCGCTTATGCTAATATGCATTCATACAAGTCCTTTGGTTGATCTCTCCCCCTTACCCCCACCTTCTCCTACCTTCCTTCTGAGGTTTGAGCATCTGATCGATGCTTCTCTGTCTCTAGATCTGTTTTTGTTCATCAGTTTATGTTGTTCATTATAATCCACAAATGAGTGAGATCATGGGATATTTATCTTTCTCTGACTGACTTATTTCACTTAGCATAATGCTCTCCAGCTCCACTTGTAGGAATAAATTCCAAGAAACTAGAAACACCAATCAGAAAGTACATATGCACCCCTATGTTCATAGCAGCACAATTTACAATAACTAAGATTTGGAATCAGCCTACGTGTCCATCAGCCGATGAGTAGATTGAAAAACTTTGGCACATCTACACAATGAAATCCTATGCTGCTGTAAAAAGGAAGGAGCTCCTACCATTTGCAACAGCATGGATGGAGCAGAACTCATGTTTTGCAAAATCTAATTGGAACTTGAAACTCAGGCTGGAAATTTTATTCTCTCAAATTAGCATTTACCAGGTTTTATTGTGCTTTGTATCTTAAAAAATGACACCGTATGTGTCTGATTGTTTTAGAAAACTTTTCAAATGAATGTTATATAAAATTATGCTTAATCTATCATCACACTTGTTAAAATTTAAAAATGTTAATACAAGAGATTGTAATTAAAAATAAGCATAAGTTTAAAGCAAAACAGTTTATATTTGAGGAGAAATCCTTGACCCTAGAGGTTGAAATGACCTCTAGATTGGTAACGCAGAATTTTTCATGTACAAACAACCAAGAATACAGAATTTTGAAATAGTAAGAAAAACTACCATTTAAAAGTTACATGTTCTTCTGGGAATTGTGAATTGGAGATGATTTCTTCCATTTTCATAATAGAAAACAAGTTCAAAGACATTAAATTATGCTTATTTCTAGTAAATATAAATATATTTTAATAGTTATGTCATAGCTTGTAAATTCTTCTATTTTCTTTTATATATAAGGTTGACTGTCTATTTTCAATAAAATTTTCAGTCAAATATTTTTGAATGATGATTTAAAGCTATCAAATGAGGAACGGAAGATGGCGACCAGCAGGAAGGTAGGGAAAGAGAGAGTGTGAGAGTGAGGGAGTGACAGAGGAGTGTAGAAGTGTGTGGTGTGTGTGTGTGTATGAGCTAGGGGCAGTTAAATTCTGCAGGTCTTCCAAGGGGCTGCCAAACTGGGCAGTCTTAGACGGTGGAGCCCCATGTGCAACGCGGACACTTCTGAGTGGCCAGGTCGGGCACAGAGACCACACCATCTTGAGAAACAGAGCTGCTTGAGACTAGGATCCTGGCCTAAGCACCACCCAGTCTGGTCTCAGATACAAACCAGGACCTTGCAGCCACTGGGGACATTGTGACCACAGCTGCAGACCCACAGACAACAAGAATCCAGTCATCCTGGCCACAGATTTCTATGAGTCAAGGAGCCTATTCCCCTCCCTGCAGGCTCGCAGCACCATAGTAACTGATAGACCTGCCCCTCACAGGGGCTGCAGAACCACTACAGGAATTTGAGCCTGGGAGCACATGGACACTGGGAATCTGCTCCCCTCAACGCAATTGGGCTACCAAACCACAAGCCAACGCAGGGCGCCAGTGCCACCTGAATTCGATTCTAGGCAAGCGCACACGGAAGTCTGTTTTGCACAACGCAGGAGCAGACCTCCTGCCAACACAGTGCTACTGTGCAACCCGTTCCCCCAAGCACATTGGGACCCAGATTTTCCGGTCTGGAGGCAGCACTGAGCACCACTGACTTGACTCTGTTTCTTATCACGTGTTCCTGGGATCCCTGGCTCCAAATGCATTCACACTAAGAGCCAGTGAATCCAATTCTTGGTGCATGTGCACACAGGGACGCTGATTCTCAGCGAGAGGCCACACGAAGCAACAGAGACTCTGATACTCGATTTTTGGTGCAGGCACAGGGGAACTCTGACTCCTGGCATGTGCTAGGGGACTCTGATTTTTGGCACATGCCAGCAGGGTCTGAGTTTCAGAGCAGTGCAGGCAGGGTCCCTAATTCTAGGTGTGCACACGAGACTACACTGAGCCCTGATTATGCTGACCTTGGGCGAGCCTGGTTCCTACCAACCCATGGCAGCCACACGTCTCAGTTCGGAGCACTTCAGTGACACTCAGGTGGTGCGAAGCTCCCACTGCACATGGCCCAGGTCCACACAACTCGATGTTTGAACCTTCTGGTGATAGTCAGAATGGGGAGACAACACAATCCCCAGAGGAAAGAAAATGAGGAGTCACCAAGAAAGGAAATTAGTGAAATTGAAGCATGCAACATGACCAAATAAGAATGCAGAGTAATGGTTGTGCAATTCATACATCGGATGGATTAGAAAATCAACAACCTATGCAAGAATCAGGAAGAAATGAAAAGTAATATAGCTACAATCAAAAACACCATGGAAAGTTTCAACAGTAGACTACAAGAAGCAGAGGACCGAATTAGTGAGTTAGAAGATAAGGTAGAGAAACAAGCTCAATCTGAACAGCAACTGGAGAAAAAAATTAAAAAGCAGGAGGACAGCCTAAGGGAGTTTTGGGACAACATGAAACAAAGTAACATACATATAATAGGGCTGCCAGAAGGACAAGAAGAGCAGCAGGGATTAGAAAATCTATTTGAAGAAATAATGACAGAAAACTTCCCAGATATGGGGAAGAAAAAAGTTATGCAAGTACAGAGTCCCAAGCAAGATGAACCCCAAAAGACCCACACCAAGACAAGACATAATTTCAATGGAAAATGTTAAGGACAAAGAGAGAATCTTAAAGGCTGCAAGAGAGAGACAGAAAGTTACCTACAAAGGATCCCCCATCAGATTATCAAATGATTTCTCAACAGAAGCACATCAAGCTACAAGGGAATGGAAGGAGGTATACAAAGTGTTGCAAAGCAAAGGACTGAATCCAAGAATACTCTATCCAGCAAGACTATCAATCAAAATTGAAGGGGAAATCAGGAGCTTCACAGACAAAAAAAGGCTAAGGGAGTTTATCACTACCAAACCAGCAATGTAAGAAATGAAATGCTGTAAAAAGAATAAAAAAGTAAGAAGGAACAAAGGCGCAAAAATAGAAATGACTACAAACAAGTACCTTTCAGTAATAACTTTAAACGTAAATGGACTAAATGCTTCAATCAAAAGACATCGAGTGGCTGAATGGATAAAAAAAAAAAAATAGGACCCATATATACGCAGCCTACAAGAGACCCACCTCAGAACAAGGGACTCACACAGACTGAAAGTGAAGGGATGGAAAAATATCTTTCAGGCAAATGGAAATGAAAAAAAAAGCTGGGGTAGCAATATTTATATCTCACAAAATAAAGCTCAAAGTGAAGGTCATTACAGGAAATAAGGAAAGCCACTTCATAATACTAAAGGAATCGATACAACAACAGGATATAACCCTGATAAACATTTATGCAGCCAATGCAGGAGCACCCAAATACATAAAAAAAAAAAAAAAAACTCCTGGAAGATATCAAGGGAGAGATCGACAATAAAATAATAGTAGGGGACTTTAATACACCACTGATATCACTGAATAAATCCACTAGACAAAAAAAATCAGCAAAGATAGAGCAATCCTAAATGACTCACTACATCAGATGGACTTAACTGACATCTTCAGAACATTTCATCCTGAAGCCCCAGAATATACATTCTTCTCAAGTGCACCTGGGATATTTTTCAAAAATAGACCACATATTGGGTAACAAGCAAAGTCTCCCCAAATTCAAGAAGATTGAAATCATACCAAGAATCTTCTCAGACCACAATGGCATAAAATTAGAAATAAACTACAATTAAAACAATCCAAAAAACTCAAACACGTGGAAGCAGAGTATCATACTATTAAATAATGATTTGGTTACCAATGAGATCAAAGAAGAAATTAAAAACATCCTAGAAAATAATGACAATAAAAACACAACAACCCAAAATCTATGGGACACAATGAAAGCAGTCCTGAGAGGGAAGTTTATAGCTCTACCAGCCTACCTCAAAAAACAAGAAAAAATGGTAGTAAATCATCTAATTCTACAACTCAAAGAATTAAAAGAGAGCAACAAGAAAACCTAGAGTGAGCAGAAGGAAGGAGATAATAAAGATCAGAGCAGAAATAAATGATATAGAGACCAAAAAAAAAAACCAAAAAAAACAACAATACAAAAGATCAATGAAACCAAGAGCTGGTTATTTGAAAGGATAAACAAGGTTGATGAACCTCTAGCCAGGCTCACCAAGAAACCAAAACAGAGGACCCAAATAAACAAAATCAGAAATGAGAGAGGCGAAATAACAATAGACCCCACAGAAATACAAAGGATTGTTAAAAAATACTATAAACAACTCTAATCCAACAAACTAGACAACCTGGAGGAAGTGGACATATTCCTAGAAAAATACAACCTTCCAAAACTCAATCAGGAAGATTCTAAAAACCTCAATAGGCCGATAACAATGGAAGAAATTGAAACGGTCATCAAAAAGCTCCCAGCAAACAAAAGCCCAGGGCCAGACAGCTTCCCAGGGGAGTTATACCAAACACTCAAGGAAGAACTAAAACCTATCCTCCTCAGACTATTCAAAAAAATTCAAGAGGAAGGAACACTTCCAAGCTCATTCTATGAAGCCAGAATTACCCTAATACCAAAACCAGATAAAGACAACACAATGAAAGAGAATTATAGGACAATATCCCTCATGAACATAGATGCCAAAATCCTCAACAAAATTCTAGCAAATCGGATCCAACAATACATCAGAAAGATCATACACCATGACCAAGTAGGATTTATCCCGGGGATGCAAGGATGGTACAATATCCGCAAGTCAGTAAACGTGATACATCACACAAAGAAATTGAGAGATAAAAATCACATAGTCATACCAAATGATGCAGAGAAAGCATTGGACAAAATCCAACATCCTTTCTTGATAAAAACTCTCAACAAGGTGGGAATAGAAGGATCATACCTCAACATAATAAAAACCATATTTGATAAACCCACAGCCAACATCATACTCAATGGACAAAAACTAATACCATTTCCCCTAAGAACAGGAACAAGACAGGGATGCCCACTCTCACCACTCCTGTTCCATATAGTACTGGAAGTCCTAGCCATTCCAATCAGACAAGAAGAAGAAATAAAATGCATCCACATTAGAAAAGAAGAAGTAAAACTGTCCTTTTTGCAGATGACATGATACTGTACATAGAAAACCCTAAAGACTCCATCAAAAAATTATGAGACTTAATAAATGAATTCGGCAATGTAGCAGGATACAAAATTAATGCCAAGAAATATATGGCATTTCTATACACCAACAGTGAACTTACAGAAAGAGGGACTAAAAAAGCAATTCCATTTACAATCGCGCCAAAAACAATTAAGTTACCTAGGAATAAACTTAATTAAGGAGGTAAAAGACCTATATGCGAAAAACTACAGGACATTGAAAAAAGAGATAGACGAAGACATAAACAGATGGAAGAACATAACGTGTTCATGGATTGGTAGAATCAACATCATCAAAATGTCCATACTACCCAAAGCAATCTATAGATTCAATGCAATCCCCATTAAAATACCAACAGCATATTTCACAGACCTAGAACGAACTTTCCAAAATTCATCTGGAATAAAAAACGACCCCGAATAGCTGCAGCAATACTGAGAAAGAAGAACAAAGTAGGTGGGATCTCAATACCAGATATCAAGCTGTGTTACAAAGCCACTGTTCTTAAAACAGCCTGGTACTGGCACAAGAACAGACATATAGATCAATGGAATAGAATAGAGAACCCATAAATTGACCCAAAACACTATACTCAATTAATATTTGACAAAGGAGGCATGAACATAAAATGGAGTCAAGACAGTCTCTTCAATAAATTGTGTTAGGAAAATTGGACAGATACATGCAAAAAAATGAAACCAGACCACCAACTTACACCATCCACAAAAGTAAACTCAAGATGGATAAAGGACTTAAACATAAGACGGGAAACCGTAAAAATACTTGAGGAATCCACAGGCAGTGAAATCTCAGACATATGCCGAAGCAATTTCTTCATTGATACTGCTCCTAGGGCAATGGGAACTAAAGAGAAAATAAACAAATGGTACTACATCAAAATAAAAAGCTTTTGCACAGGAAAAGAAACCATCAACAAAACAACAAGAAAGCCCACTGCATGGGAGAACATATTTGCCAATGTTATCACCACTAAAGGTTTAATCTCCAACATTTACAGGGAACTCATACAACTTAATATAAGGAAGATAAACAATCCAATAAAAAAAATGGGCAATGGACCTAAATAGATACTTTTCAAAAGAAGACAGAAGGAAGGCTAAGGGACATATGAAAACATGCTCAAAGTCACTAATTATCCGAGAGACACAAATCAAAACGAAAATGCAGTATTATCTCACACCTGTCAGAACGGCTATCATCAACAAATCAACAATCGACAAGTGTTGGAGAGGATGCGGAGAAAAAGGAACTCTTTTTGCACTGCTGGTGGGAATGCAGACTGGTGCAGCCACTGTGGAGAACAGTATGGAGTTTCCTCAAAAAAAACTAAAAATGGAACTCCCATTTGACCCTGCGATCCCACTTCTAGGAAAATACCCCAAGAAGCTAGAAACACCCATCAGAAAGGATATATGCACCCCTATGTTCATAGCAGCACAATGCACCATAGCTAAGATTTGGAAACAGCCTAAGTGCCCATCAGCAGATGAGTGGATTAAAAAACTGTGGTACATCTACATACACAATGGAATACTATGCTGCAGTAAAAAGAAAGGAATTTTTACCATTTACAACAGCATGGATGGAACTGGACAGCATTATGCTAAGTGAAATAAGCCAGTCAGAGAAAGACAAATACCACATGATCTCACTCATTTATGGAATATAATGAAGAACATAAACTGATGAGCAGGGACAGATCCAGAGACAGAGAAGCATCTATCAGACTGTCAAAACTCAGAGGGAAGGTAGGGGAGGGTGGGGGTAAGGGGAAGAGATCAACCAAAGGACTTGTATGCATGCATATAAGCCTAACAAATGGACACGGACACCAGGGGGCTGATGGCATGAGTGAAGGGTTGAGGGGTTAATGGAGGGATGAGGACACATATGTAATACCTTAATCAATAAAGAAATAAAAAAATAAAGCTATCAAATGATCAATTATATTAGTGAAACCATTTAAAATTATTAAGTACATGTTTCAAATACAGTTAAAGTCTTTGGCTATAACTTGTTAGGATTCATATAGCAATGCACGTTGTCAGAAAATGCAAACACTAATGTCATTTGTGTCAATACATACTGAAGAATACCATGCTGCCACAAAGTGCTTTAGCATTTCATAGCTTATAAAAGTAGCTCTTATAGGGTCCATTAAAGGTCTTTATCCAATTCAGAATTCCAAATTTGGCAGAGGGAAGTGCCTTTCAATTTTACATATATTAATATCGTAATTTTTGTGAGGGTTAAATTCACTCTACTTATTACAGAAAGGTATACCTCCTACAGTTTCTAAAGTCTGTTTCTTTAATTATTTGTCCTACTTTACTTCATTCTTGCTTTCCATACTACCCTGGTCTACCCAGGATTTTTTTTCCCAATTTTTTTATTAAGGAATTATATGTGTACATATCTTACCATTGCCCCCCCCACCCCACTCCCATATATGCCCTCACCCCCCAGAGTTTTGCGTCCATTGGTTATGCTTATATGCATGCATACAAGTCCTTTGATTGATCTCTTATCTTCCCCACCTCTCCCTAACCTTCCTGCTGTAATTTGACAGACTGTTTGATGCTTTACTGCCTCTGTATCTATCTTTTTGTTCAAGTTTTTAATGTTCTTTATTATCCATAAATGAGTGAGATCATGTGGTATTTTTCTTTCATTGACTGGCTTATTTCACTTAACATAATGTTCTCCAATTCCATCCAGGTTGCTGCAAATGGTAAGAATTCCTTCTTTTTTATGGCAGCATAATATTCCATTGTGTAGATGTACCATAGTTTTCTGATCCAGTCATCTGCTGATGGGCACCTAGGCTGTTTCCAGATCTTAGTTATTGTAAATTGTGCTGCTATGAACATAGGGGTGCATATTTCCTTTCTTATTGGTGTTCCCAATTTCTTAGGATATATTCCTAGGAGTGGGAATACTGGGTCAAATGGGAGTTCCATTTTCAGTTTTTTGAGGAAACTCCATACTGTTCTCCACAGTGGCTGCACCAGTCTGCATTCCCACCAGCAGTGCATGAGGGTTCCTTTTTCTCCGCATCCTCGCCAATACTTTTCGTTTGTTTATTTGTTGATGATAGCCATTCTGACAGGTGTGAGATGATAGCGCATTGTTGTTTTGATTTGCATCTCTCGGATAATTAGTGACTTTGAGCATGTTTTCATGTGTCTCTTGGCCTTCCTTCTGTCTTCTTTGGAAAAGATTCTACTTAGGTCCATTGCCCATTTTTTTATTGGATCATTTATCTTCCTTTTATTAAGTTGTATAAGCTGCCTGTAGATGTTGGAGATTAATCTTTTATCAGTGATGCCATTTGCAAATATGTTCTCCCATGCAGTGGGCTTTCTTGTTGTTTTGTTGATAGTTTCTTTTGCTGTAAAAAAGCTTTTTATTTTGATGTAGTCCCATTTGTTTATTTCTCTTTAGCTTCCATTGCCCTAGGGGCAGTATTGGTAAAGAAGTTCTTTTGACATATGTCTGAGATTTTGCTGCCTGTGGATTCCTCAAGTATTTTTATGGTTTCCCGTCTTATGTTTAAGTCCTGTATCCATTTTGAGTTTATTTTTGTGGATGGTGTAAGTTGGTGATCTAGCTTCATTTTTTTGCATGTGTCTGTCCAATTTTCCCAACACCATTTATTGAAGAGACTGTCTTTATTCCATTGTATGTTCATGCCTCCTTTGTCAAATATTAATTTAGCATAGTGGTTTGGATCAATATCTGGATTCTCTATTCTGTTCCATTGATCTATATGTCTGTTCTTGTGCCAGTACCAGGCTATTTTGAGAATAGTGGCTTTGTAATACAGCTTGAAATCTGGTATTGAGATCCCTCCTACTTTATTCTTCTTTCTCAGGATTGCTGTGGCTATTCGGGGTCTTTTTATATTCCAGATGAATTTTTGGAGAGTTCTTTCAAGGTCTGTGAAATATGCCGTTGGTATTTTAATGGGGAGTGCATTGAATCTATAGATTGCTTTGGGTAGTATGGACATTTTAATGATGTTGATTCTACCAATCCATGAACATGGTATGTTCTTCCATCTGTTTATGTCTTCCTCTATCTCTTTTTTCAGTGTCCTGTAGTTTTCCGTGTATAGGTCTTTTACCTCCTTAGTTAAGTTTATTCCTAGGTATCTTATTTTTTTTGGTGCGATGGTAAATGGGATTGCCTTTTTAGTCTCTCTGTCTGTAAGTTCACTATTGGTGTATAGAAAGGCCATAGATTTCTTGGTGTTAATTTTGTATCCTGCTACATTGCCGAATTCATTTATTAAGTCTAATAGTTTTTTGACGGAGTCTTTTGGATTTTTTATGTACAATATCATGTCATCTGCAAATAAAGACAGCTTTACTTGTTCTTTTCCAATTTGGATGCCTTTTATTTCTTCTTCTTGTCTAATTGCAATAGCTAATACTTCCAGTACTATGTCAAACAGGAGTGGTGAGAGTGGGCATCCCTGTCTTGTTCCTGTTCTTAGGGGAAATGTTTTTAGTTTTTGTCCATTGAGTATGATGTTTGCTGTGGGTTTATCATATATAGCTTTTATTATGTTGAGGTATGAGCCTTCTATTCCCACCTTGTTGAGAGTTTTTATCAAGAAAGGGTGTTGGATTTTGTGAAATGCTTTTTCTGCATCAATTGATATGACTATGTGATTTTTATCTCTCAATTTGTTTATGTGATGTATCACGTTTATTGATTTGCAGATATTGTACCATCCTTGCATTCCTGGGATAAATCCTACTTGGTCATGGTGTATGATCGTTCTGATGTACTGCTGGAGCTGATTTGCTAGAATTTTGTTGAGGATTTTGGCATCTATGTTCATGAGGGATATTGGTCTGTAATTCTCTTTCATTGTGTTGTCTTTATCTGGTTTTGGTATTAGGGTGATGCTGGCTTCATAGAAGGAGCTTGGAAGTGTTCCTTCCTCTTGAATTTTTTTGAATAGTCTGAGGAGGATAGGTTTTAGTTCTTCCTTGAATGTTTGGTAAAACTCTCCTGTGAAGCCGTCAGGCCCCGGGCTTTTGTTTGCTGGAAGCTTTTTGATGACTGCTTCAATTTCGTCCATAGTTATTGGCCTATTGAGCTGTTGAGATTCTTCTTCATCGATTTTTGGAAGGTTGTATTTTTCTAGGAATATGTCCATTTCCTCCAGGTTGTCCAGTTTGTTGGAATAGAGCTGTTTGTAGTATTTTGTAACAATCCTTTGTATCTCAGCCGGGTCTGTTGTTATTTCACCTCTTTCATTTCTGATTTTGTTTATTTGCGTCCCCTCTCTTTGCTTCTTGGTGAGCCTGGCTAGAGGTCCATCAATCTTGTTTATCTTTTCAAAGAACCAGCTCTTGGTTTTGTTGATCTTTTGTATTGTTTCTTTGGTCTCTATGTCATTTATCTCCGCTCTGATCTTTGTTATTTCCTTCCTTCTGGTTACACTGGGCTTTTCTTGCTGCTCTTTTTCTAGTTCTTTGATTTGTAGGGTTAGGTAATTTATTACCATTGTTTCTTGTTTTTTGCAATAGGCTTGTAGAGCTATGAACTTCCCTCTCAAGACTGCTTTCGCTGTGTCCCATAGATTTTGGATTGTTGTGTTTTCATTGTCATTTGTTGCCATGATGTTTTTTATTTCTTCTTTGATCTCTCTGGTGACCCAGTCCTTGTTTAATAGCATGCTGTTTAGTCTCCATGTGTTTGATTTCTTTGGATTGTATTTATTGTAGTTGATTTCCAGTTTTATTCCACTGTGATCTGAGAAGATGCTTGATATAATTTCTATCTTCTTGAATTTGAAGAGACTTTGCCTGTGACCCAGCATATGGTCTATCTTTGAAAATGACCCATGTGCACTTGAGAAGAATGTATATTCTGTGGCTTTGGGGTGAAATGTTCTGAAGATGTCAATTAATTCCTTCTGGTCTAGTGAGTCATTTAGGATTGCTGTTTCTTTGCTGGTTTTTTTATTTAGAGGGTTTGTCCAATGGTGATAGTGGGGTATTAAAGTCTCCTACTATGATTGTATTGCTATTAATCTCTCCCTTGATATCCTCCAGGAGTTTTTTTATGTATTTGGGTGCTCCTATATTGGGAGCGTATATGTTTACCAGAATTATTTCTTCTTGTTGGATTTCTCCCTTTAGTATTATGAAGTGGCCTTCCTTATCTCTTGTTATGGCATTGACTTTGAGGTCTAATTTGTCAGATATAAGTATTGCTACCCCAGATATTTTTTCATTTCCATTTGCCTGAAAGGTATTTTTCCATCCCTTCACTTTCAATCTGTGTGAGTCTCTTGTTCTGAGGTGGGTCTCTTGTAGTCAGCATATATACGGGTCATGTTTTTTTATCCATTCAGCCACTCGATGTCTTTTGTTTGGAGCATTTAGTCCGTTTACATTTAAAGTTATTACTGAAAGGCATTTGTTTGTAGTCATATCTATTTTTGTGTCTGTATTCCTTCTTAACTGTTTATTTCTTCTTTTTACAGTATTCCCTTTAGCAATTCTTGCATTGCTGGTTTGGTAGTGATAAACTCCCTTAGCCTTTTTTTGTCTGTTAAGCTCCTGATTTCCCCTTCAATTTTGATTGATAGTCTTGCTGGATATAGTATTCTTGGATTCAGTCCTTTGCTTTGCAACACTTTGTATACCTCCTTCCATTCACTTCTAGCTTGTTGTGTTTCTGTTGAGTAATCATTTGACCATCTGATGGGTGTTCCTTTGTAGGTAACTTTCTGTCTCTCTCTTGCCGCCTTTAAGATTCTCTCTTTATCATTTATATTTGCCATTGAAATTATGACATGTCTTGGTGTGGGTCTTTTGGGGTTGATCCTGCTTGGGACTCTCTGTACTTGCGTAACTTTTATCTTTCCCATATCCGGGAAGTTTTCTGTCATTATTTCTTCAAATAGATTTTCTAATCCCTGCTGCTCTTCTTGTCCTTCTGGCAGCCCTATTATACGCATGTTACTTCGTTTCATGTTGTCCCGAAGCTCCCTTAGGCTTTCCTCCTGCTTTTTAATTTTTTTCTCCAATTGCTGTTCAGATTGAGCTTGTTTCTCTACCTGATCTTCTAACTCACTAATTCGGTCCTCTGCTTCTTGTAGTCTACTGTTGAAACTTTCCATGGTGTTTTTGATTGTAGCTATATCACTTTTCATTTCTTCCTGATTCTTGCATAAGTTGTTGATTTTCTCATCCATCCGATGTATAAATTCCACGACCATTACTCTGAACTCCTTTTCGGTCATGTTGCAAGCTTCAGTTTCACTAATTTCTTTTCTTGGCGACTCCACATTTTCTTTCCTCTGTGAGTTATTTCATTTCCCCATTCTGGCTATCACCAGAAAGCTCAAGCTTCCGTTTGTGTGAACCTCGGCTGTGTGCTGTGGGGACTTCGCTCCACCCGAGTTTCACTGAAGTGCTCTGACACTAGGACGTGTGGCTGCCTTTGGATGGTGGGAACCAGACATGCCCAGGGTCAGTGTCCCCAGTGTTCCGTGTGGTCTCGTGTGCACACTTAGAATCAGGGGCCCTGTCTGCACCACACTGTTGGTATGTGCCGAAAATGAGATCCTTAGCATGTGCCAGGAGTCAGAGTTTCCCTGTATCTGCACCAAGAATCTAGTGTCAGAGTCTCTGTTGCCTTGTGCAATTTCTCGTTGAGAATCAGGGTCCCTGTGTGTGCATGCACCAACAATTGGGGTCATTGGCTGTTAGTATGAATGCGTTGTGAGTCAGGGATCCCAGGCAGCTGTGTCCGGTGTGCCAAATTCCCTAAAGTGGAGCTACGTCCTGTGTGTGCTCTCTCTGCTGAGCCAAACCGGCTAGGGCACACACTCTCAAATCCCTGAAGGTGAGCTGCCTCTGTGCACTCTCCCAGAATCCCCAAAGAGGGGTGGAGTCCATCCTGCGCACCAAATTCCCCAAAGGGAAGCCCCTTTGTGCACGCTCTAAGATTCCCCGAAGGGGAGCTGTGACCCACAAGCCAAATTCCCCCCAATTCCCTGAAGGGGAGCCCTCTGTGCGCACTGACAGATTTCCCCGAAGGTGAGCTGCTTCTGTCCTTTGTGCCAAATTCCCTAAGGCGGAGCGCATCCCTGCGCAAAGCTCTGCTGCTTGGGTGAGGGATGTGTCTATCAGTTACTATGGCGCTATCCGCGTGCGCCTGCGGGGAGGGGGATAGGCTCTTTAACTCATGGGAATCTTCCGGGAAGTCTGGATTCTTGTTGTTTCTTCGTCTGAAGCTGTGATAGCATTTCTCTGTCCCCAGTGGCTGCAGGGTCCTGGTTTGTGTCAGAAGCCAGGATCCGAGTCTCAGGCAGCTCTGTTTCTCAAGATGGTGTGGTCTCCGCGTCCGCACCAGCCGCCGAGAAGTGTCCGCTTTGTGCGCGGGGCTCTGCCGTCTAGGACTGCCTGGTTAGGCAGCCCCTTGGAAGACCTGCAGAATCTAACTGACCCTAGCTCATACACACACACACCACACACATCTACACGTCTACACTAACCTCTATGGGTTCCTCACTCACACTCTCTCTCTCCCTACCTTCTTGCCGGTCGCCATCTTTTTTTTTTTTTTTTCCTACCCAGGATTTTTGTGTAATCCTAGATAGCACTGTAAATAGTCCTGGATAGTTATTCTAGCTGGACTTCTGGCCCCTAGCCATTAGAACCTATAGAGGATTGGTTACATAAGTTGTGGGTTCCAGGACAAAATGGGAAGTTTAAAGCCTGATGTTCAAAATTATTAAGAATTTCAAGATTATGACAATAGAGCATTAAGCCAAGTACAAGAAACTTCTAAGACTCCTACCTTTGAAAGTACACAGGTCGCATGCCCATGAAGCCAGTCCACAACCTGTATAATAATTATGAGTTTTCCTTTTGTTTTGAGTTCTAGATTGTTCCAATATTAAACAAAGATTACTCATGACATTCAGTCACATTTTGCATATTAACTGATAGGTAGGCTCTAACCTAACAATGTCATTTTCAATGTATGTTTATATTTATTCTAAATTTTTCAGAGTATTCATAAACTTAAAGAATCATATTATCTATTTCAGGCCAGGTAAGGTGCTCCTTTTTGTTTCTACTGTATTAAAATTTTTCACTTGTTAAAACACCTTCTGCATCATGTTATTTTCCATCAGGAAATATAAAATAGACAGTGAAGAAATAAAGAAAAAAGGTAGGCCTTAATATGAAAAATAATATATTTGCAAGAAACTGAAAAAAAAGAACTCATATTTATCATAGTATCTAGTATGTTTTTTGTGTTTTTTTTTTTTAATTCTCAACTTTTTTGAACAAACTGACCACTTAGTAAAGGTACTAAAAAATAAAACCTATTTTAAAATCAGTAAAGCTTAGAAAACAAGGAATGGTTGGTTTTTCTTTAGCAGAAATCTAATAAGCCACTACAAGTCATATACATATATATCATTCATGAAAGTGCTTGAGATTATATTACACTGTCATGTGACACATAACATTTCAGTGAAAGACAGACCACATGTATGACAGTGGTCACATAATATTATAATGAAGCTAAAAATTTCCTATTACCTAGGGTCTTCATAGCTATTGTAACATCATAACACAACACATCACTCACATGTTTGTTGTAATGGAGGTGTAAACAAATCTACAGCACTGCTATTCATATGTAAGTAACACATACAGTTATAGTAGTAGTCTATACAATCTAGGTTTAATTGCACTCTATTATATTCACACAACAGTAAAATCACCTAATGACACACTCTCAGAACGTATCTCTGTCATTAAGTGGTGCATCATTGTATAGAATTATTTTCTATTTTATTAAAATAGCAAACAGATTTTGACAATGCAAACAAACATTATTAATTTTGTATTTGGCATTTTTAAAAATTGTTGACAGTATTACAGATGTTCCCCATTTCCCCCCTTTGCCTCAGTCCACCCAGCCTCCATCCCACCCCAGGCCTTCACCACAATATTGTCTGTCCATGGGCTATGAATGTATGCCTATAAGTTCTTTGGTTAATCCCTCCCAGATCATACATTCAACATAATTACCTATAGCTTTATATAAGGGATTCTGATTTGAAAAATTGTATTTCTACTGGAAAAACTGTTCCATATTGAAGAACAATTTAAACAAAGCAAAGTTTTGTTTTTTAAATATATTTTATTGATTTTTTACAGAGAGGAAGGGAGAGAGATAGAGAGTTAGAAATATCGATGAGAAACATCGACCAGCTGCCTCCTGCACACTCCGTACTGGGGATGTGCCCGCAACCAAGGTACATGCCCTTGACCAGAAGTGAACCTGGGACCCTTGAATCTGCAGGCCGACACTCTATCCACTGAGCCAAACCGGTTAGGGCTAAACAAAGCAAAGTTTTAAGAACTCAGCTTGCATCTAAATCTGGACCTTGTCTCAACTAACTCATATTAATATAAAGCAATATTGAAGAGGAATATTATTTAACACATTTAGTTGTATGGAAGATAATGAAAGAAAAATTAAAAATAAGAAGTCCCATACAAGCCAATGTTACTCACTTATTTAATGTCCTGTCATGTTCCTTGAACTATAGATTCTGGAAAGCATCACTGATTTACAAATAGTAAAGTATTAAAAATCAAAACAGCCTGGCTGGCATGGCTTAGTGGTTGAGCGTTGACCTATGAACCAGGAGGTCACGGTTCTATTCCCAGTCAGGGCACATGGACCAGGTTGTTAGCTCAATACCATTGTGAGGCATGCAGGAGGCAGATTATCAATGATTCTCTCTCATCAATGATTCTTTCTCATAATTGATGTTTCTATCTCTCTCTCCCTCTCACTTCCTCTCTGAAATAAATAAAATATATTTTAAAAACAAAAATTCTCTCAGTGTAAAAACAGTGAATATAGAGAAGTAATAAGGCTGTGTCTTGAAAAGTATAAAACAACTTTTTACAGATTTATAGAGATATCATCAACATATAACATGTAAATATAAGATGTACAAAGTGTTGACACAGATATGTTGTGAATGTTTATGAGAAGGCTAATCCCTATTTTTGTAAAACTACTATTTGAAATTCTCTGCTATTAGATGATCCCTTATTCTGTGAGTCAACTCTATTATTTTTGGACAGCCCCTTACTCTGTAAACTAACTTTGCTTTCTAGCTGCTTGAATAATAGGAAAGATAAAATTGGCTGTCTGAATTTGTAGGCTAGTCATCTAATGTAAGGTCCAGAAAAACCCTTATTTGGGAGACAAAGGGGTGGAAAAATATAAATAGGGAAAGCTTCCTCCATGTTTTGCTCAGAAATTTGGGAGACATCTCCCTCTGGGCCCACTGGCATAATAAACAGTGTAACTCCATTTCTCTGGGCATTGCTTGGTTTTTCTCAAGTCTTCTGTAAGTATCATTTCTTCTGTCACATCACTGGTTCCCTGACCAAAAAGAAGGCCAAACATGCTAGCCTTTTGGACTCTGGTGAGTGGACCAGGTTTGGGGCCTGGGGACATGAGACAGGCCTCTGGGAGACACCCTGCTGATTATAGCAGAATTGAACGGGGGACTCCGGGTGCTCCTGGACCTCAGCCCAGGACCCGGCCAGCATGTGGAGAGAGTGAGCGGACACTTCTGGATCTGTGAATAGAATTGTAAGGTAAGGGCTCCTGTCATTCAGGCCCACTCTGAGTGAGTGTAAGGGGGAGCTTGATCACCTCCCCGGAAGTCATACGACTTCCTCAGGCAAATTAATCAGGAATCAGGTGGGCTGTTTAAACCCTGAGTTGCTGGAGGCTAATTCCAGCACATCATAAATGCAAGAAGTTCATCAAAAGGTTGATGAACATTGGGGCTTCAGCAGTACTGAATCATATTACCTACTTCTGGAATAGCTGAAAGCATTTCCCCAAACCTGAAGATCTGCATATATTATTGTCTGCTGCCAGACAGCTGAGGGCAGTTCTCCCAACCTGATAATCTTACTGTTTACCAAACCTAACCTTTGATATGTATATCTGCTTTTCTATAGGGCAAAATGTGTGAATAAAAAGCGAGGGCTCCAGAGACTCAGAGAACTTAGTTACTAGACCTAAGCCTCCTCTGGCTCCCCCAAAATGCCTCCCAAATTTATATTTCATGTCTAGTTTATTTAATTTACTCGCAGCCCCTTCTCCAGATCCCTGAACCCTTCTAGATGCAGATAACACCCTGCCATTAATGGCACCCAAGACAAGGACATCTGGAGAAGAAGATTTCTCCTGAGTGAAGAAAAGAAGTTAATCACCAGTAAAGGTAGGGTCACTGCACATAAAGCTTGTACCAAGCTTTGCATTTCATGAACCAGAGTGGGTGGAGAAGTCTTTTGTTTCAAGCTAGAATATAATGGGGAAGAATTCAGTTTAAAGGCAAAAATATCATTGGAAAGTTTTAGCTTCCATGCTCAAGGATAAATAAATTAAAATGTCAAAAGGTACTCAATTAAATCAGGCTCAAGGAAAAGGAGTGCCGTTGTCATCTTTAACTATGTGGGTTCTTGTTCAAATTGCAAAATGCCTAATTCGTATCAGGGAGCTAAAGTCCATAATAAGAAAGAAAGAAAGCCTCGCCAGATCCTTTGCTTCTGGTATCGAGAGGTTCAAAGGTGGCTAGAGAGGGTGGAGCTATCAACTCTTTTGCAGAGGAACTCTCTAATGCCTTGTTTAAAACTTACCATAGGATGCCTTGAGACAGGCAGATTTTAACAAAAATAATTTAAAGGCCAGTCAATGCCATGGAGATTGGAATAGGATAAGATTCAGGATTTGTCATTTTATTTGTTTTAATGTGTTTATTGTTATCTATTAAGCATGCCTTTAATTTAATAAGAAAAGAAATGAGGCCAGATAATTTACTGAAATTCCTCAGAGGAAAGAGGATGTGGGGTATGGGAGACACATGGTGATCCTGTAAAATGGACGCCCACTCCCAAGAGTGCTAAGAAAAGTCTCATCTTTGCCATGATTTTTCTTTCCCGGTTCATCATTTAAAAGTTACAGAATTCAGGAATGCATCTGGGGTTTCTGTACTTGTAAAGAGAGAAATCTGGCTTAAGACAAATGTGTGCACCATTCTATTTCAGATTTTAGATAGTTTTGGGCTAAGTTTAACTTTCTTTATGGATAATATAGAATAACTCAAGACTGTTTTTTCTCAAAAGAAAGATGGGGGAAATGACCAAAGGAGAAAAGGAAATAATACAGGCAGGTTTTAAGCAACAAGATTGGTATTTCCATAATAAAGGGTAGTTTTTGAATAATAATGGACCACATTCTAAAGTTAATATTAAGGCCGCTAAAAAGTTAGTAAATTATCTCTGTTACAGATTTTACCAAAGTAAATGCCTTGGATAATAATAATTGGCTTTAAAATCTCAAAATTGTTAAAACATAGATATAACTAAAATAAAGGACTTGTAGTAAAGCTTTTCAGTAAAAATATGTTAATAGTAGGGGTCCAGTAGCCCAGGGGGAAACTAGTTTTGCTCCTTAATAAAGAAAAAAGCTGGTCTTATTTCTCATGGGAGCAACCCAGCAGAAAGAATGTGGCAATTTTGCATTTACATAACTACAGGCTTGCCTAAAAAATTGTTGGCAACTTAAAACTTTGAAAGTTTACTGAATAAAATAATAATAAACTTGTTGAATATATAGGTATTTTGAAATGACAAAATCCTAAAATGTTAATCTGAGTTTGCCTCACATGAAAAATCTAGAGGAGAGATTAAATCTATTAATTAAATATGTCTTGTGTTTTTAAAAATGTGAAGTTATTATTAATTTGAGAAATGCTATTTAACTTGCCAGCTAAAATTTAAGGCTTCTAAGAGTTTAAAGTTCAAATTAGGTTAGGAGAAATCATATAGTTGTGTTAACAAAATGCATAAAGTATAAAAATTTATTTTTGAGCCGAAACCGGTTTGGCTCAGTGGATAGAGCCTCGGCCTGTGGACTGAAGGGTCCCGGGTTCGATTCCGGTTAAGGGCATGTACCTTGGCTGCGGGCACATCCCCAGTAGGGGGTGTGCAGGAGGCAGCTGATCGATGTTTCTCTCTCATCGATGTTTCTAACTCTCTATCCCTCTCCCTTCCTCTCTGTAAAAAATCAATAAAATATAAAAAAAAATTATTTTTGAGAAAATAATTCTTGTATTTTCTCTAGAGAAATTAGTAGTTTATATTGATTTACCAAATGTGGTAAAATTTCAACCTAAGATATAATATTTTATATGGTCTAATTAAAAAAGATGATTAATTCCCTAGTCTCAACCAAATTTTTAATATAAAAACCAGTTCAAATTTAATAGATATCTTTTAGAATAATTACAAAAAGTATATAATATAATCTTTGGGTTTTATATATAGTGGCCCAGTGCACGAAATTCATGCACAGGAGGGGTGTCTCTCAGCTCGGGTCGCACCCTTTCCAATCGGGGACCCCTCTAAGGATGTCCTACTGCTGGTTTACAGGGATGGGAACTAAACCAGCAGTTGGACATCCCTCTTGCAATCTGGGACTGCTGGCTCTTAACAGCTCACCTGCCTGCCTGCCTGATTGCCCCTAACCACTCTGCAAGCCAGCCTGCTCGCCCCCAACTTCACCCCGCCACCAGCCTGATCACCCCCAACTGCCCCCCATGCCAGTGTGTTCGTACCCAACTGCCACCCCTGCTAGCCTGCTCACCCCCACCTTCCCTCCTCACTGGCCTGCTCACCTCCAACTGCCCCCCCACCAGTCTGATCACTCCCAACAGCCCCCCTACCGGCCTGATCACCTGCAACTGCCGTCCCATCCTGGCCTGATCACCCACAACTTCCCTCCCCTCTTGGCCTCTAACTGCCTCTACCTTGGCCCCACCACCATGGCTTTGTCCAGAACATCCAGAAGGTCTCCTAGAAGGTCTCCCAGTCTAATTAGCATATTGCCCTTTTATTAGTATAGATAGAGGCCTGGACCATGGGTGGGGGCCGGCTGGTTTGCCCTGAAGGGTGTCCCAGATCAGGGTGGGGGTTCCCTTGGGGCATGGGGCGGCCTGGGCAAGGGGCCTGTGGTGATTTACAGGCTGGCCACGCCCCCATAGGGTGAGGGTTCCCACTGGGAGGGCATGGCCAGCCTGGGTGAGGGGATGAGGGCCTTTTTCAGGCTGGCCACACCCCCTTCAGGGTCGGAGTTCCCACTGGGGTGCCTGGCCATCCTGGGTAAGGGGCTGAGGGCTGTTTTCAGGCTGGCCATGCCCCCAGGCAACCCAGCCTCCCAGCCCCTCCTTCAGCGGAACCCAGGGCAGGCGGGAAGCTTGGCTTCCATCATCACTGGGGGCAACCCAAGCCTCCTGCTCGCTCCAGCTCCATTGCCACCACAATCTTTGTTGGATTAATTTGCATGCTCACTCCTGATTGGCTGGTGGGCATAGCAGAGTGATGGTCAATTTGCATGTTTCTCTTTTATTAGTATGGACTAGAGGTCCGGTGCACGAAATTCATGCATGGGGAGTCCCCTCAGCCCAGCTTGCATCTTCTCCAATCTGGGACCCCTTGGGGGATGTCCAACTGCTGGTTTAGGCCCAATCTTGGGGATCAGGCCTAAACCGGCAGTCGGACATCCCTCTCACAATTGGGGCCACTGTCTCCTAACTGCTCACCTGCCTGCCTGCCTGATTGTCCCCAACTGCCCCCCCTGCTCGCCTGGTCACCCTCAACTGCCCCCCTTGCTGGCCTAGTCACCCCCAACTGCCCCACTCCTGCCAGCCTGGTCCCCCTTAACTGCCCCCCTTGCCATCCTGGTTGCCCCCAGCTGCCCCCCCACTGGCCTGGTCACCCCCAACTGCCCCCCACTGGCCTGGTTGCCCCTTACTGCCCCCCATGTTGGCCTAGTCCCCCCAATGCCCCCCCACCAGCCTGGTCACCCCTCACTGCCACCCTCTGCCAACCTGGTCACCCCTAACTGCCTCCCTGCCTGCCTGGTCGCCCCTTACTTCCCCCCATGCCAGCCTGCTTGCCCCCAACTGCCCCCCTGAAAGCCTGGTCACACCTCACTGACCCCTCTGACCACCTGGTCACCCATCACTGCACCCCCTGCCGGCCTGGTTGTCCCCAACTGCTCCCCCTGTGGGACTGGTCACCACACACAGCCTGCTGCTCAGTCATTTGGTCCCCCCTCACTGACCCCCCTGCCGGCCTTGTCGCCCCATGCAGCCTGCTTGCTCCTCAGTTGTTTGGTCACCCCTCACTGACCCCCCTGCTGGACTAGTTGCCTGGACAAGTGCCCCATGTAGCCTGTTCGGTTGTCCATTCAGTTGTGATAGTCACTTAGGCTTTTATATATATAGACATATAGTTGATAAGCTTTCCAAGTTAAATTTCAAGTCTTTCATCCAACGATAATTTTAGAGCATTTTACAGGCCCTGGAGTGATTCAAAGAATTTATTCTCTCTTTTTAAAAGAAATATTTTTGAATTAAACTGATTTAATATACTTGAAATCACTTGGAAGGCTTTATCAAATAAAAATTAATAAATATATTTTATTTATATACATATATTTTAAATGCTACGAAGGTTTTAATCTCTAAGTGAGGGCAGTATTTCTTCAGTGGCAGAATTTTTAAAAAAACAAAAGCAATGGAATTTTAAAAGACAAAAGCCCTCTAGCAGCCTGCACTTCAGATAGGCTGGGAGAATGGAATGTCATGTGTACTTCATAGATCAAATATCTACATTTGCTTTTGCAATAAGATACCTACTTTAACTACTTAAATAAATTAGCCTTTTAAAATATAATCAAATTCTCATATAATTTCAGTTATATGAGAAGCCAATATTTTTATAAGCAATTGGATTTAACAAAGGCCAAGGTAAAAATTTGCATACAGCCCGTCCTCTGAAAGTTACTGAGACCTCCCATGATCTCTCTGTATATGCAAATGAGCCAAAATGCTGTTTAAAAAGCAAATTTTAAGCTTAATAAAAAGGATAAATTAAAAAAATTAAAATCTCTTCCACTAATATTTATAAGGTAAACTGAAGGTTATTATTCTAGCATTAAATGTGATCATAAATAAAATCACCATGAACAAAAAGAGAGTCACTTAATATGTAGGCAGCAGTATCAGCCAGCATTTCAAAAGCAGCCATGTATGTTGGTTGGTGTAAAAGAAAGAAAAATGTTTTTAAAAGAAACTCTCTAAAAGTGGCCTAGAAATTACTCTGGAAGGAAATAAACAAAGGTTTCCTTCAAGTGTCTGGAAAACTATAATTAAAAACCAATGTGTTAGGCCTCAAAAAAAAAAAGTAAATAATTTATATTTGCCTCCCCCAAACAAAGCTTATGTGGATATACTCAAAGACTGATAGCAAAAATTCAATTAGTGCCATTTATTGTCTACAGTCAAGGACAAATTAAGTTAAAAATAAGTCTTATTTCAGATTGATTTAAATTGGCAAATTAAAATAAATAAATACTCATAAAAACTTAGTTGTACCGGGCAGGAAACTATTCCTGGAGCATTAACTAATTTCTTACTGATGGTTCATCTCATAGTAAAGGTGCTTATAATACAATGAATCCAGAGCAGTCATATTTCTGTGCAAAGAATTAAATTAAAAGCTATCAAGGCTGCATTGTAGGATTTCCAAAAGCCTTTTGATATTATTTAAAACTAAAAAGGGGGGATAGTGGAGAAAAATGCTGTAATAAAATTACGTCAAGCCTTTATTACTTTTAATTTTTTTTTTTACTTTGAAATTTTTTCACTTGTAATGCTGATGGCAAGACACCTGTGAAATTACACGGGTGTCAGAATAAGCCACAGGAAAATGGTTTGGGCAAAATGAAAAAATCCCAAGTCTAGCTTATAGAAAGAATTCCTTTATTAACCTTTGGTTGAGAATATGCTTATGTATTTCCAGAAAACTCCTCCAGGCCCATGTGGATTCCTGCAACAATGAATCCGAGAGAGGAACTGAGCAGACTTCTCCAGCCACAGATGGCAGTGGCCCCAAGCAACACTCTAAGGATACAGATGAGAAACAGTCCAGAGATGGAGGATGGTGAAGATGCCTTTTGCCATGCTAGCTGTCAGCAGCTGTGCATCACTGCAGGTTGCCCAGGACCAAGCCAAAGAAGGTCGGACCTGCATTGCCATTTGTCCACCATCCAGAACTAGAATATCATTGCTGTCATATCATAGAGGACAGTAATTGGGAAAGATACCCATGAAAAACTGTTGGACATTGGAAAGGGGAGTCAAAGAACTGTTGGCCCAGAAAGGAGCTTACCGCAGACTGATTCCTTTGATGCCTGCAAGCAATTTAAAGGGACATAAACTAACTCTATTCTTTCCATTGAATTTTTTTTCTTTTTTTTTAAATATATTTTATTGATTTTTCACAGAGAGGAAGGGAGAGGGATAGAGAGCTAGAAACATCGATGAGAGAGAGACATCGACCAGCTGCCTCCTGCACACCCCCCACCGGGGGATGTGCCCGCAACCAATGTACATGCCCTTGACCGGAATCGAACCTGGGACCTTCCTGTCCGCAGACCGAGGCTCTATCCACTGAGCCAAACCGGTTTCGGCTCTTTCCATTGAATTTAAAAGTCTTCAAAGGACCCAAGCTCTGCAAATGACATACATTCTTGTTAAATTTATTAAATCAAAGAAGGGGGATATGCTGGAGGATAATTCCAGCTGGTCATAAATGCAAAAATTTCATCAAAAGGTTGATGAACCTTGGGGCTTCAGCAGTACTGAATCATATTACCTACTGCTGGAATAGCTGAAAGCATTTCCCCAAACCTAAAGATCTGCATATATTATTGCCTGCTGCCAGACAGCTGAGGGCAGTTCCCTCAACCTGATAATCTTACTGTTTACCAAACCTAACCTTTGATATGTATATCTGCTTTTCTATAGGGCAAAATCTACACTAATAAAAGAGAAACATGCAAATTGACCATCACTCTGCTACGCCCACTAGTCAATCAGAATGAGTTTTCAAATTAACCAGACAAATATGGCGGTTAATTTGCATACACAGGCTCAGAGCAAAGACTGAAAACAGCATAGAAGGAAGAGGGTAAAGCGGAAAGCTGGGCGGTGGCAGTGGTGGGAGGGAAAGCACGAGGTGGCGGCGGCGGGAGGGAAAGCGTGGGTTAGCGGCGGCAGGAGGGAAGCACACCTGGGCGGGCTTTGCTCCCTTCTCTGCTTTGCTCAGGCCACAGGAAGCCTTATTCTTGCAGGAATAAGCCCGAGGAAGCCCTATCTTTGCAGGAATCTTCCTGCAATGGGCCTCTAGTGTGTGAATAAAAAGCAAGGGTTCCAGAGACTCAGAGAACTTAATTATTAGACCTAAGCCTCCTCTGGCTCTCCCAAAATACCTCCCAAATTTATATTTTATGTCTAGTTTATTTAATTTACTCACAGACCCTTCTCCAGATTCCTGAACCCTTCTAGATGTGGATAACATCCTGGCATGAGTAAATGTCTGGTAGAAGTAAAAAACTCAGACTCTCTAGTGTATGAATGTGAGTGTCTAAAGTTTTACATATGTCTCCTTTTTCCACGATTATTCCCCCAGTCGCCCCCAACCATTCCCACTCCAGACAAGCTGCCACCACCTCAGTGTTCATGTCCCTTGGTCATGCTAATATGCATGCATACAAGTCCTTTGGTTGCTTTCTAATTTCTGGACTGCCTGTGAGGTTTTTCTGCTAACCAGTCTCAGGAACTGTCTTCCTTTAGCTTTCAGTAACCTGCTTGAAGCTTCAAGCAATCCACTGATGCACCATTTGTGTCTGTCTCCACAGGTCTTGGCTGCAAGCAGGAGGGGCCAATCTGCCCTCTAAAGTAGGTTTGTTAGCAGCATGTGGCCCAGGGCTGGGTCAGTAAACCTTCCTTGTCCCCTGGGTTCTGCCTCTGCCTCTGCCTACCTTTGCCTGATAGACAGCTGGCAATCTTAATCACTCAAAAGTCTGTTTTTGAAAGGGCTTCAGATGGGGGAACTGCCATTTAGCTTTAATGGAATGTGGTGGGTTTGTTTCCCTGTCCCAGAGCTCATTCTTTGTGAGTGGCTCAGAATATTACTCTGCCCTCGGCTGGACAGAGATCCTTGTATGGATACCAGTGTTGTTGGCTGGAAACCTGGAGTCTTTTTTTTTTTTATCAGCTCTCTTATGCAGGGGGGGAAAGTACCAGTCTGGTTCCCAGGATAGTGGGGCAGACAACACCTCCCCCAATCCAATCACTAAGGCTCCTGAGATTGTTCAAACCTGTAGGCTTGGCTTCGCTTTTGTTTCATTGGAAAATGTCAAAATGCATGATGTAGTATGCAGGGATCCCGATGTGGGGAGAAGCTGAATCACCCAGTGTAGGTTTTGTTTTTCTTTTCCTGCCTTGAGGCTATTGGGAGCTCTAGTTCCTCTCAGGAAAAATTGTCATTTCAGTTTGGAGGTCTATGACCAAATGCTCCTGGTTGCTGTTTTTCCAAGTCTCCCCACAATGCTTCCCACCCTAACCTCTCCTTGAGTCCATGTCTCCCTACATTCAACAAAGCCTCAGGAGAGTAACTGCAAATGAAAATTACTGTGCTAAGGGTGAAAAGTTAAATGAAAATGTGGCTTTCTCTCTGATCTGCTCAGGTCTTCCAGCTCCAGACTCTGCCATGGCTAGAAGCCCTGCCACCTTTTGCTGCATGATGTCTCATGGGCCCTGGGTCCTGGCTATGGTGCTCTGGGCTGTGGAGCCCAGCCTGGGTTCCAGGCCTCTATCTTCTGAGGGAACAGACCCTCCTCCATCCCAGAGCTCCCTCTTCACTCTTGGCCTGCAGGCCTGCTGCCCCTTGAAGCTGGGTCAGCTCCTCTAGAGACTTTGCCCTTCCTACAGATCTCCAAGTGTTTTCTGTCTTTCCTTGATATGTCTCCTCCTCAACTCAATCTCAGTTGGTAATTCCAAGTGAATGTTTTCTAATTTAGTTCTATTCTAGTCTGGCCCTGGGAAAGGTGCACAGCAGATCTGCCTGTTCAGCTGCCATTTTTTCTCCTCCTAATTGTCCTTTTATAACCACACCCACTTTCCTCCCAACCCCCAATACATTCTTTTTTTTTTCCTTTCCTGTGGAAAAATTTAATTACAAATTCAATTTTTTAACTGGTATAAGGATAATAGGATTTTCCATTTCCTCTTAGGTCAGTTTTGATTATGTCTTTTAAGGAGGGAAATAGATCAACCAAAGGACTTGTATGCATGCATATAAGCACACTAATGGACACAAGACACTGGGGGGGTGGGATGAGGGCATGCGACAGGGGATAGGGAAGGTTGGGGGAGGGTCAATGGGGAAAAAAAAGGAGATATATGTACTAATATATGTAATATTTTAAACAATAAAAAAAATAAATTTTTTAAAAAAGAATATCCTCTGTGGATAAATGTTATTATATTTATAAAGTCGATTGATTAAAAATAAAAAAGAAGTCTGTTTATATCATGCAGGTTAATAAGTTTACTGGCATAGAGTTATCTTACCTAATAATAGAGAAATATGTAAATTGACCATGCCTCCACTACGGCCACAGCCAATTGGAGTGAGTATGCAAATTAACCCAACAAAGATGGTGGTTAATTTGCATACATACCTGGGTCCCAGGAACCACCTCGGCACCCAGGTCACTCCCAGCTGGCCATCAGGTGGAGGCTTTAGGCTTGGGAAGGGGCCAAGCCTGTGATTGGAGTTGTGGGTGGGGGAACCCCTTCCCAAGCCTAAAGCCTGGGGTGAAGGCTTTAGGCTTGGGATGGGGCCAAGCCTGCAATCGGAGGTGCAGGTGGGGGAACCCCTTCCCAAACCTTAAGCCTGGGGCAGAGGCTTTAGGTTTGGGAAGGGGCCGAGCCTGTGATCGGAGGAGCGGGGGAGTCCCCTTCCCAAGCCTAAAGCCTGGGGTGGAGGCCTTAAGCTTGGGAAGGGGCCAAGCCTGCAATCAGAGGTATGGGTGGGGGAACCCCTTCCCAAGCCTAAAGCCTGGGGTGGAGGCCTTAAGCTTGGGAAGGGGCCAAGCCTGCAATCAGAGGTGTGGATGGGGGAACCCCTTCCCAAGCCTAAAGCTTGGGGCGGAGGCTTTAGACTTGGGCAGGGGCCGAGCCTGGAATAGGAGGGAAGGGGATAAAATCAATGGAAACATATCCTCAGGTGAGGATAAAAATAAAAATAAAGAAAGAAATATCATATCCCATGAAAGACACATCTTGAAAATGCCTAAAGGAAGTTGTCATTTTTTAATGGTGAAAGGACTGGAGTCCATGTTGATGAAAATACCTTGGTGGCTGCAGTGACTGGCAGTGGCTGCAGCAGCAGGGTGATGGGGCTGGCGCCTTCCCCTGATCAGCTTGGTTGCCTCCCACAAAAGGAGGCCAGACTGTGGCTTAGGTCTGCTCCCAGTGGGGAGCGGGCCTAAGCCATCAGTAGGACATCCCCTGAGGGCTCCCAGTATGTGAGAGGGGGCAGGCTGGGCTGAGGGACCTCTCCCCAGTGTATGAATTTCATGGACCGGACCCCTAGTTTATTATATTTCCTTATTATGCTTTTGCTGTCTGTGGGCTATGTAGTGATATACCTCTTTCCATCCTGACAATGATAACTTGGGCTTCTTCTTTTCTTTAATACTAGAGGCCAGGTGCACGAATTTGTGAACACATGGGGGCCCTCGGGGTGGCCTGCAAGGATCAGGCCGAAACCCACAGTCTAACAGTACCTGCAGCTCCTACCTGCCGCTTCCACTTATCTCAGCTCCACTGCACCTGCTGCAGGCTCGTGCCAAATCAGTCCTGATAGGGAAAGGCTCCTGCCTCTGCAACAGCGCTCACCAGCCATGAGCTCGGTGTCTGATGCCCGTTGGTCAGCTGAGTGACACTCCCACTGTGAGAGTGCATTGACCACGAGGGGGCAGCTCCTGCGTTGAGCGTCTGCCCCCTGGTGGTCAGTATACATAATATCGACCAGACGATTCTCCAGTCCTCTGGTCATCTGGTCGACCAGTCACTTAGGCTTTTATATATATATATTTTAAAAGTTTGATATAAATTTCATGTGAAAACTTCTGGGCCTTGTGTTTTTGGGGAGATAATTAGTTTATAACAAATTTTCTATGGAAATTGATTCCTTTACATTTCCTAACTATAAAGGGAACAAATTTGTAATCTGTATTTCCTAATAAATTAACTATGTCATCTGGATTTTTATATTTATTTGAAAAGAGGGCTGAAAATTTGTCTCTCACATTTCAAATAAAAAATCTTTAGTTTCAATAGTCATTTCCTTATTGTCCTTTTATATTTTTTGAGTGTATTTTTGCTTTCTTTTCTTCCTTGATCAGATTGGCTATTGGTTTGTCTCTTTTGTTATATTATTTACAAATGCTGTATTTTAATTTACTAATTCTAATGTTTTTTCTTCACTGTACTTCATTAATTTCTGCTTTTATCTCAATGATTTCCTTTTTGTTTCATTTTTTAAGATGGGAATTTAATTCATTTAATTTTACTTTAAAAATATTTCCGACTAGAAGTGTTTAATATTTTGAAAGTTCTGGTCACAGCTTTAAATGCATCCTTAGATATGATATGTAGTGTTTTCATTGCCATTATTTTCTGAGAATTACAATTTTAGTTCGTATTTTTTCTTTTACTTGAAATTTGTCTGAGGTGTTTTTCTTTTAATTTTCAGGTAAAGCAGCTTTCTATTTTTTTGTTTTTGTTTTTAATTTTATTAGTAGTTTTTAGTTTTATTGCACTGCAATAAAAGTGTATTTTTTATAAGATTACTATTATGGAAATGGCTGATATATTCTTTCTGAAAAAATATATGATTTATTTTTGTAAATGTACTTAAGTAGAAGATGTATTCTCTACTTATCTGTTTATATCCTTATTTTTGGAAGTATTAAAATCTCATATAAATGGTTTGTTTCTATGTCTTTTTATATCTCAGATACAATTTGCTTCATAAATTAGATTGCTGTGGCTTTGGATTCATGAAAAATAATAAGAGTTATAAATTAATTGTACATTATGAACTCAAATATTCAAATATCTTCTTTCATATATAAGATTATTTTATTTAAATTCTACTTTGTCTAATTCAAGAATTGCTATCCTTGCTGTTTCCATTTTCCTGCTATAGCTTTTTATATTTTTTATTTTTTTTTATTTTTCTTTGTATGTGTGAATAAAGCCTGTACCCGTTTGTAGATAAAATTAATATATTTGATCTCAAACATCTCATAATATTTCATAATTCAGTATATTTTGTTACACTTGTTATGCTTGTTCCTGAAAATATGTTTATTTTCTATTTAATTAAATAAATAGAGTATTTCTTCATCCAAGAAGGATAATTTTAGTCAATTACATATTTTATGTGATACATTTTTTAAAAATATAGCCTTTGTGCACATATACTAATTTATTCTCAATAAATATTATATAAGAAAAAATGTTTGGCCCTAACTGGTTTGGCTCAGTGGATAGAGCGTCGGTCTGTGGACTCAAGGGTCTCAGGTTGGATTCTGGTCAAGGGCATGTACCTTGGTTGCGGGCACATCCCCAGTAGGGAGTGTGCAGGAGGCAGCTGATTGATGTTTCTCTCTCATCGATGTTTCTAACTCTCTTTCCCTCTCCCTTCCTCTCTGTTAAAAAAAAATAAAATATATTTAAAAAATTAAAAAAATGTTTGATTAGTCTAAGTAAAATGTATTATATACTATATAATTTCCAGTTTACTTAATATTTAATATGACCACAAAATAATATTAAACTCATTTTCTAAAATTCTTGATAAGTAAAATATTTAAAAATACAAATAATTAAATAGTTATAATTAAAAAGTAGTGCACACTTAGCCATTATTCAATGGCTCTGAAGCAAAACTATTTCTTATTTAAATGTACTCTGTCATAAAAGTGATTATAACTTCTGTACATTGTCATGCAGAGGAGTTTAGGAAAGCTAAAACTTTTTGTATCAATTATTTTTTAAATATTTAGAATCCTAGATAATTCATCACAGAGGCAACTGAGTAATTTTATGATTCACCCTAAAAGCTATTTCATTTTTGAAACTTAATTATTTTGTGTTAGGGAAGTATACATCTTCTAACTGCATGACATTATCAGCTTATGGAAGGCCCTATATTCTACAAAATACTGATTTATTTTCTAAATTATAATCAGTGTTATTCTGAAAAACAAACAAACATCAAAACAAATGAAAACACTTTGCTAATTTGAAGAGATATAAGAACAAATAAGCACTTATTTGTTCATATATATAGAATATATATGAATGAAATCTTGCCATATACAATAACATGGATAGACCTAAAGGGTATTTTGCTAAGTAAAGTGCCAGACAGTGAAAGTCAAATACAATATGGTTTCACTTATATGTGGACTCAAAAAGAACAAAACAAACAGAAACAGAATCACAGATACAGGAAACAAACTGGTGGTTACCAGACAAAGGAAGGGCTGGGGGAGCATGAAAACAGTGAGGGGGATTAAGAGGTACAAACTTAGAGCCCTAGCTGGTTTGGTTAAGTGGATAGAGTGTCAGCCTACAGACTGAAGGGTCCCGAGTTTGATTCTAGTCAAGGGCACATGCCCGGGTTGTGAGCTTGATCCAAGTGGAGGGCATGCAGGAGGCAGTCAATCAATAATTCTCTCTCATCATTGATGTTTCTATGTCTCTCTCCCTCTCCCTCTCTGAAATCAATAAAAATATTTTTAAAAAGAGATACAAACTTCCAGTTATAAAGTAAATAAACCATGAGTGTGAACAATATAGGAAAGATAGTCAATAACATTGTAATAACTTTGTATGGTTACAGGTGGTAATTATACTCATTGTGGGGATCATTTTGCAATGTGTTTATAGATTAAATTACTATGATGCACACTTAAAATTAATAGGATATAGTATGTCAATTTTACATCAGTTTAAACTAGCATCCTACAAAAATGCTAGTCTCCAGCTATAAAGAAAATAACAAGAAGTAATAACTATATCTATTTAATAATAAATAATAGCTATATTAACTTAAACACATATTAACATTCTGTAGATAAAAATAAATTTCATGACTTTGATAGTTCTTTTTATATAGGGCAGTCACGTTCTCTGAAGAACAATGTAGGCACAAAAAGATTGTACATGTACAGTCTTGTTCTTTGGGGAAAGGGAAAATATTAAAATGTCTATTCCCTTTGAGTATAGTCTTTTAATTTTATATTTTTCACTAGAAGCCCAGCGCATGAAATTGCGCAGCCCCGCCCACCTGCACTGGTCTTTGGTCGTTATGGCATTAGGACCACTGGGTTTTTTTGTTTGTTTTTTTTAATATATTTTATTGATTTTTTACAGAGAGGAAGAGAGAGAGACAGAGAGCTAGAAACATCGATGAGAGAGAAACATCGATCAGCTGCCTCTTGCACACCCCCTACTGGGGATGTGCCCGCAACCAAGGTACATGCCCCTGACCGGAATCGAACCCGGGACCCTTGAGTCCGCAGGCCGACGCTCTATCCACTGAGCCAAACCGGTTTCGGCTGGACCACTGGGTTTTTTATAATATAGATGTTATAATGTATATAGATATAAATATAGTCTAAAATATCACTGTTCAATAGAATTTTCTGAAATGATTGAAATATCCTCTAAAAGAAAATTATAACTATTAGCTATATGTGGCTTCTCATCAGTTGAAATGTCTATAGTGCAACTGAAGAGTTGAATTTTTAACTTTATTTAGTTTTAATTAGTTTAAATTTAGCTAGCTATGGCTAGTGGTTACTCAATTGGACAATATATATACATACATATATTTATTTATATTTAGAGTTTAGGTATATATAACCACTTATATATTTTAAGGTAGTAATTGATTCATTTCTTATTCCTTATGCACCATGTCTTCCAGTGCTGATTTACGATTATTTATTCTACCAAAAATAGAAAAGTTAAATACCAGTACTCCCGATTTCTAAACTATATATGAAGACCACTTTTTCTGTCACATTGAGATGTTTTTTCTAACCTTTGTAATGTGGTACAATTATATGATATGTGAAAAGAGCTACTGCCTGATGAACTAGTCTGTTAATTGAAATACAGAGCCAATGTCAAAGCCAGAGGTAAAAACATGCTGAAATTATTTGCGACAATGCTGTTCTCAGTGTTCTAGCTTCCAGTTTTCATTTTGCAGCTTTCAAAGTCTGTTGGGATTAGTGGTTGGATGAAAGCTGCCCAATAAATGGTACTATTAACTCAAAGTGGGGAATCAGACAGAGAGGAGAGGAAACATTAATTTTTCATTTTACTTTATATGGATTTTGGTTGCATCTTTTCAGCAAGAAACAAGAAATAACAAAAAGTTTGTACTTCCTCTTTCCCAGATAGTAAGCTTAATGGGCAGCAATTCAAATATCTGTCAAATATTTATCTTGTAAACCTATAAATGTATCTTCTTTTTTATACTCTAACACCTTTTTTGGGACCTAATCCTGAAAAGGAACATAGGAAATAACTTGTTAAAGACAAATAATTATAATAAAATGCTATTATTTTTACTCACTATATATGATGAATAGATACCCAGAATCTCTTGAGCTATGTGACTTTGTGGAATGCCATAAATATGGTTGCATACTAAGTCTAGGCCTTACTATAGGCAAATAAAATAACAATTATAATTATCCCAATATCATAATAAATATATTAAAAGTATGGAACTACTCTCAATGTAGTCATGTTGATTTCATTTGGGAATATTTTATATGACTTTATACCATTTTATAAAATGACATATATTAATATGGTGTTCTGATAATTTAACTCAAGAAATATCCTAACAAATCAAACTTCAAGTACAAATAGAACACTATTGTCTTTCAATTAAGAGTAGGACATATACCAAAGAGATGTTGCTTCTCCCACCCCCCCGGAAGTATCTCTTTAGTAGTTAGCATTGTGTGTCAATATGTGGGTGCAGGAAAGAGAATCATTACATTATGAATATTGTTTTTCTTATTTGAAAATTTTCTTCTGTTGTGCATTGTTTTATTTCATTTAGAAGCAGGTTCATTTCTTTCTGAAATCAATATAAACCTAAACTTTAGCAATATCTTAAGGACAATCAACTTGATGGATACATATTCACCAAACAAAGAAGGGAACTTAGAAAGTAAAGCACTAATTTCATTTTTACAAAATACAGCTTCTACCACAATTATAAACTACAAGGATTTATAAAACTATATAATATACAAGGATTTCTAAAATTATATAAGGAAACATTAACAAATTATTTCCCCAAACCCTGTGCTAAATAGAAGTCTCAACAAATTCCCTTGTGACTGGACCCTGCTTCTCCATCCCTAATAGTTCCATCTCCCCAGCTTCGTTTTCACTCTTGCCCCACATATCACTTACATTTTATATAAATAAAGCTTACCTCAGTGAAATATACAAACTTTTTGTATTTTAAACACATTTTAAAAAGTTCTAGAGCTTGTATTGGTATCTTTTGAATCTATTTTACATGGGGATAGTCTATGGCACACAAAATATCCAAATTGGAAAGGAAGAAGTAAAACTGTTATTATTCGCAGAACACATGATATTGTACATAGAAAACCCTAAAGACTCCATCAAAAAACTACTAGATTTAATAAATGAATTCGGCTACTTATCAGGATACAAAATTAACACCCAGAAATCTATGGCATTTTTATACCCCAGTAATGAACTCTCAGAAAGAGCAACTGAAAAAACAATCCCATTTAACATTGCAACAACAAAAAATTAAGATACTTAGGAATAAACTTAAACAAGGAGATAAAAAACCTGTACTCTGAAAACTACAGGATGTTAAAAAAAATGGATTGAGAAAGATATAAACAACTGGGAGAATATACATGTTTAATCATTGTAATGATGCTGGTACAAGCAACATCATTAAAATGTCCATATTACCCAAAGCAATCTATAGATTCCATGCAATCCCCATTAAAATACCAATGGCCTATTTCACAGACCTAGAACAAACTCTCCAAACATTTTTATGGAATCAAAAAAGACTCAGAATAGCCGCAGCAATCTTGAGCATATAATGGATTCAAGACTTTTCTTCAATAAATGGTATTGGGAAAAATGGACAGATACAGGCAAAAAAAATGAAACTAGACCACCAACTTACACCAAACACAAAAATAAACTCAAAATAGTTTTTAAAAAAAAACTTAAATGTAAGATGTGAAACCATAAATATCTTAGAAGACATAAGCAGCAAAATCTCAGACAACTCTTGTAGCAATATGTTTACCAATACATCTCCTAGGACAATGGAAACTAAGGAGAAAATAAACAAATGGGACTACATCAAAGTAAAAAGCTTCTGCACAGCAAAGGAAGCCATAAACAAAATAACAAGAGAGCCCACTACATGGGAGAACATATTTGCCAATGATACATCCAATAAGGAATTAATCTACAAAATTTATAGGGAATGCATATGACTTAACAAAAGTAAGATAAACAATCCAATTTAAAAATGGGCAAAGCATCTAAACAGACACTTCTCCAAAGTAGACATACAGAAAGCAAAGAGACATATGAAAAAATGCTCAAAGTCACTAAACATCAGAGAAATTCAAATTAAAACTGCAATGAGATATCACTTCATATCTGTCAGAATGGCTATCATCAATAAATCAACAAATGACAAGTGTTAATGTGGATGTGGAGAAAAGGGAACCCTCATACACTGCTGGTGGGAATGCAGACTCATGCAGCCTCTGTGGAAAACAGTATAGAGTTTCCTCAAAAATTTAAAAATGGAACTCCCATTTTACCCAGTAATCCTACTTTTAGTAATCTATTCCAAGAAATTAGAAACACCAATCAAAAATAGTCTATGGAGGAGGGAAGATGGCTGCCAATGGGAAGGCAGGCTGCAAGACAGTGAGTGAGTGAGAGAATGAAAGGAGATAGTGTGGACATGAGGGGAGTGTCTATTTGCAAGTGAGGGACAGCTATATTCCAAGGGACTGTTGGGGACTGCCATACCGGGCTCCCCTGACCGGGTAGCTTCTACTGCTGCTGAAATCTCTCCTGGAGCAGCTGGCTCTACTGCAGAGCCCATGCCATCTTGAAGGGGAGAGTGGCTGTAATAAGAAGCCTAGCCCTACCTTCAACCAGGAAGAACTTGGATACCTCCAGGGACCCTACAACCACAACACCCAGAGACCAGCTGCGAACCCAAGAACACCAGGTCTCAAGCAGTGCGAATAGGCAGACATGGATGAGCCCTGCACCTTCTCATGGAAAGGTCAGATATCACCTAGAAAAAGGTGAGGTCTGCAATCCAGGCTGGCGGGAGAAATGTGCGCAGGGGAAGCTTATTTGTGCCTGGTTGGTCATGCCTCTCCCCTGTGTTGAGTGTCTGAGCCTTTATGGTGTGAATACATGAGGGCATGATGACCATTTGCATATTAGCTCTTTATTATATAGGATACCAATAGTACAAGAGAAACTTTTTCCTTTTAACAGAGTGACAGAATCACAACCCATTTTTATATTCAAATTAACTTAAATTCATTTAATTTTATTTATCTTGATCACACATAAGATTCCTTTCTCAAGATTCTTTTTCTACAAACCTTCTACAACTTTCCCTGACCCTCTTCGTTTGTTTCTTCTTACTTAGAAACCACCAAACTATCTTAGGACAGACCATTTCCCTCTAATTCCCTCAAAAATAAACTTTCATGCCTTCTGTCTTGCTTCATTGAAAACACGCATCATTTCCTTACATATTAATTAGAATTATTAATCCTTAGAAAACAACTTTTAAAGACACTAAAAAGTAATTAATCAGCATTTTTATACTGACAAATTCACGAATCTATTTCAAAACCTCTAAAAACATAGGTTCATAATTTCTAGAAAATATGCTTACTCAACAAAACACTTTTATTAACATGCTCAAACTTATCTTTTAGTTTATCTGTAATAAGTCAAAAGAGGATTAAGTTAGATGAATTTAACATTAAATGTTTTAGTACTTCATCTTATTGGGTGATGATTTAGGTATTTAATTAATGTTACTTGACTCATAATTTAATTTAATTTGATAAGACTCAAAGGTTTCCAGTTATTAAAAGATTATGGAAACTATTTGCTGAAAATGTTGCTTAGAAATATATCCCTTTTATCTCTAGTTAAAACATTTGTTTTTAACAATTATATTTAGATTACTCTTGAAGATTTAATGAGAAATTAAAGTATTTAGCCATTATCTTACATTATTTTTCTTCCTGGAAAACTGTGTAACAAAGAAAATTGAACTTATTTGTCTAATAAAACCAGGTAGAATGAAAGCTGCATGCCTGCATTATTTTTCAGCATTGATAAATAAAGACACGGCTGTTTTAATTAAACCAACAACATTAAACTAGTTTTATTTACTAAAATTTAATCCTAGATCATGTGTACTTGAAAAGTATTTGGGTTAGTTTGATATTTATCCAATTAATATGAGCACTCATTTGTTTAAGTCAATTGAATAAGGCTTCTAATAACCTAATTTTGAAATTACTAATCAATTTTGGCAATACAATCCAGCAGTAGAAATTTGTCATATCTGTAACATATGTACATACATATGCATAAAAACACAGACAAATCCAGACAGATATCACATTAATGTCATTTTAAAACACTAAATTGTGTGTCCCTGGCACAATACAAAACTCGGAAGAAAAACTAGATCCAAATTATATTTTCTAGCAATGGATTAAGTCGAGGCTTTGCTTAGATAGCCAATTTTTGCATGATGTAAGAATTCTTTTAAAGCTGTGTTAAAATAAAATAATATATTCTATTGTTTCTGAGAAGTCTGAGGTCTTCTCCTTTAATGGTACTACTTAAGGTGAACTTATCAACAAACACAAACAAAAATAAGTAGAAAGTAAGTGTTCACATTAAAGTTGGAAAGGTCAGAATGAAAGGAGGATGGCCTCAGAAGGCCTCAATTTAAAGGACAGATTTTTCTAGAGGAAGATGGTGCTGAGGTAGAGCCTGAGCACAAGATGGTGGCTGCACATATCTGGAGACAAAGATAAGGGAGGCAAAGAAGATGCCTCAGATGGTAGTAATTTTTGTTCAAAGATATAGCTAATTACAATGTAAATATGGTTACCCATTGGAACTCACCTGGTGAATGGATCTGAAGTATGAGTGCCTTCCCTCTTATGACAGAGTTGAATCCAAACCTTATGGATGAAATCCACCATCATATGAACCAAGCCCAAAACTGGATGAAGTTTTCCTTCTTTGGTGTGGAAAACCATATGTGTTGGGAAAAAAAAAGAGACATAAATCTTTATGTTTGAATCTCTTACTCAGATGAGTGGAAACCAGCAAATAGAGAAACAATGCTCAAATAAAGTCCAGAACTTAGACCAAAGAAGGATTGGATCCAGAAAGGCTCAGCAATGATAGATGAGGCTGCCTAAGAAGACCATGGCCTCTTGCCTCTACCTTGCACAAGTCCACAGTGTCACCAAGGATCAGAGGACAGTCATCCTGGGATCCCACCAATGCTACCATTACAGTAAACTAAAATTAATGTTAGACTGTAAACAATAAATATAAGTGTTTATTGAAACAAATGAAACTGCAGCCCAGGAGTCACAAATTCAGGTTAAATTTAGGTTTTTACCTAAATTGTGTTCCACTGAGACAAAGGGGAAGCATACGTTTTAAAAGTATATATATTTTTTATTGTTGATAGTTATAGATATCTTCCTTTTCCTCCCACCTTCCCTTCTCCTAACCCATACCCACCCACCCCCAGGTCTTCACTACCTTATTGCTCATGTCCATGGGCTATGTATATCCTATATAATAAAAGGGTAATATGCAAATAGACCAAACAGCAGAACAACCGAACAACCAATAAAAGAGTAATATGCTAATGATATGCTAAGGATGCTCAACCACTCGCTATGACATGCGCTGACCACCAGGGGGCAGATGCTCTGACCGGTAAGTTAGCTTGCTACTGTGGCCAGCTGATCAGGACTGAGCGAGATGGGCCAGAAAAGCCCTGGAGCCCTCCTTCAGTCCCTTCCTGGTCCGATCATGCACTGGTGGGGTCCCTCAGCCTGGCCTGTGCCCTCTTGCAATCTGAGACCCCTAATGAAAGAGAGTTATAGGATTTACCTGACTGATAATTTGAATAGCTGTCATAAAGATTACAGAGGTAAAGAGAGCAAGACATGAGCAAAGTGAAAATTTTAACAAAAACACAGAAATATGGAAAAGTATGAAACAGAAATCATGGAGCTTAAAAACAGTAATTGAACTGAAAAAAAAATAACTGAAGTATTTCAGCAACTAACAAGATAAAGCAGAATAAAGAAACAGCAAGCTCAAAGTAAGTCACTGGAAATAATACAACCAGAGGAGCAAAAACTTTTTAAAAATAATGAAAAAGTGTGAATAAAGTTTAAAGGAATTAAAAGTAACTATCAAAAGAACCAATATATACATTATGGGAGTCCTGGGAGAAGAGAGACAAAAAGAATCAAAAAGCATATTCTGAAAACTTTATAAATCTGGGAAAGTATTTAGGTTCAAGAAGACCAAATGAGAAAAAATAAGATGAACTCAACAAAATCCACACTGAAACACGTAATAAAAATTTTGTTAATAGTCAAATACTGAGGGGGAATATTAAAAATCGCAAGAGAAAATGACACATCACATATAAGAAGATCTTAATAAGATTATCATTTGGATTTTTCAGCAGAAACTTCTCAGGCCAGAAGGCATTGGAATTTTATGCTCAAAGTTATGTATGGAAAAGAGTGGCAACTAAGAATAATATTCTTGACAAAACTCTCCTTAAAAGAAAAAAGAAAAAAAAAAATGTTCCCTGACAAACAAAAGAAGAGGGAGTTTATCACCAGTAGATGTGCCAAGATATTTTAAAGTGAATTTTTCAATTTGGAACCAAAGGAAACAAAACAGCAGTATGATACCATGAAGTATGAAACTCATTGGTATAGGTAAATATATACATATGCATAATTCTGTTTTACTGTAATGGTGTTAAGTAAAAATTATATTTCTACTATAAAAGTTGAAAGACAAACATAATTTAAAAGCTACACATTGTTACATTATACAAAATAACAAGATATGTAAATTATGACAACGATAATATAAGATGTGTGTGGGGGGGTGTAGTAAAGAGTTATTTTATGTGAATGACCTTAAGTTGATATCAATTTAAAATAAACTGTGATAACTTTAAGACATTATATGTTAGCCTCAAATTAACACAAAAATATATATGTAAAAGTTATACAAGAACAACAGAGAAATGACTAAAACTGTATCAATCCAAACAAAAAACACAAAGAATGATAACAAGGGAAGAAAATACCAATTAAAGAACTAAAACATGAGCAGAAAACAATTGTAAAGTAGCAATAGTATATCCTATCTTATTAATAATTACCTTAGATACATATGGATTAAATTCCTCAATCAAAAGACAAAAAATAACTAAATGGATAAAAAGTAAGTCCTACCTAGGTGCCATCCATAAGAAAGTCACATTATACTCAATGGTAAAAATTTAAAAGATTTCCCTCTGAGATCAGGAGCAAGGAAAAGATGCCCACTTCCATCACTTTCACTTAACAAAGAGCTGGAGGACTTAGAGCAATTAGGACATTTAAAAATGAATTCAAATCAGAAAGAAAGAAGTATAATTATTCAGTTTATAAGTTACATGATTTTATATATACTAGTATATAACTCCAAATACTCCATAAAACTTTTATAACAATAACAGTAAATTAAAATTAATTCACTAAGTTGCAGGATATAAAATCAACATACATATATTATTTCTTTTTTGTACACTATTAATAACCTACATGAAAAAGGAAGTTAGAAAAATGAGCTCATTGTCAATAGCACCATAAAGAGCAAAATACTTAGGAATAAACTTTGTTATGGTGGTCAGAGTCTTGTATACTTGAAACTATAAAAAAACTGATAGAAGAAATTAAAGGAGAGAGAAGCAAATGGAAAGCATCCTGAAATTTTTAGAATTAATATTTTTAAATGTCCATAATATGTAAAAATGTCAACAGATCCAAGGCAATTGATACTGAAATGTCAATGACAATCTTTACAAAAATAAAAAAAAAACAAAATAAAATACATATGGAATCATAAAACCTCATGAAGAGTCAAATCAATCTTAAGAAGAATAAAGCTGGAGGTATCACACCTACTGATATGAAAATGTACTACAAAACTACAGTAATCAAAACAACATGGTACTAACATAATCTACACACATATAGATGGGTAGAACAAAATAGAGATCTCATTAATAAATTCATACATATACAATAAACTGTTTTTTGACAAGGTTGCTAAAAATATACATAAAGAAAGGTTAGTCTCTTTAACAAATGGTGCTGGGAAAATTGGATATCCACATGCAAATGAATGAAATTGAATTCTTAAACATATATAAAAATCAACTCAAAATTCACTAAAAACTTAAATGTAAGACCTAAAACTATAAAAAAATTCTCAAAAAAACAAAAACGGGGAAAATTTATGATATTGGTCTTGGCAATGATTTAATGGATATGATATAAAAAACACAGACAACCTAAAGAGATATTTCTCCAAAGTGTACATATAGATGGCCAAGAGACATATGAAAAAAATACTCAAAGTCACAGATCATCAGAGCGATGCAAATTAAAACAGCAATGAGGTAGCACCTCATACGTATCACAATGGCTGCCTTCAACAAATCGACAAATGACAGGTGTTGGCGAGGATGTGGGCAAAAGGGAACCCTAGTACACTGCTTGTGGGAATGCAGGCTGGTGTAGCCATTATGGAAAACAGTATGGAGTTTACAAAAAAAAAATTAAATATGAAGCTGCCATTTGACCCAGTGATCCTACATCTAAGATATATCCTAAGAATACAGAAACACCAATCAGAAATAATGTATGCACCACTACATTCATAGCAGTGCAATTTACAATAACTAAGATATGGAAAAAATCCAAGTGCCCTTCTGTAGACCAGTGGATAAAAAAGCTGTGGTACATTTACACCATGTAATAATATGCATCAGTAAAAAGGATCTCTTACCTTTTGAGGCAGCATGGAGGGACCTGGAGAGAGTATAATGCTGAACGAAATAAGCCAATCAGAGAAAAACAAGTATCATATGCTCTCGTTCATATGTGGAATCTCATGAACAAAATAAACTGATGAAAAAAATATATCCAGAGACATAGAAGCATGGAATAGACTGTTGAATCTTAGAGGGAAGGTGAGTGGGGGGGATAAGGCCAACCAAAAACTTGCATTCATATATGCATAACCCATGGCAACAGACAATAGGGTGATGAAGGCCTGGGGTGAGGGGTGGTGATGAGTCTAGAATGGGTCAATGGGGGAAGAAGGAGAATGAACATATGTAATACTTTCAACAGTAAATATTTTTAAAAATTAAAATGTGGGACTACAACAAACTAAAAAGATTCTGCACAACAAAGTTTACAGTCGACACAGTGGAAAGGAAACCTAGAGAACAGCAGAAAATATTTGCATTCCATATATTTGATAAGGGGTTAATCTTAAAATACATAAGCAAGTCTTACAAGTCAATAGCAAAAAAACAAAAAATAAACACACATATACACACACGTGCGCATGCGCGCGCACGCACACACGCACACACAAAAAAACTAACCACAGTAGAAATTGGACTAAGGACTTGAATAGGCATTTATTAAAAGAAGACACACAAATGGTGAACAAGTATATGGTACATCACTAATCATCAAGAAAATGCAAATCAAAGCTATAATGAGATATCACCTTACATTCTGACAAGATGGCTGTCATAAGAAAAACGGCATGAATGTTAATAAAGATGCAAAGAAATTAAAACCCTAGTACACTCTTGGTAGGATTATAAAATGGTACAGCTACTATGGGAAAAAACTAAAAATAGAATCTTCATATAATCCAGCAAACCCACTTTTGGAAATACATCTAAAATAATTGATATTATGATCCCAAAGAATTAATATTCCCGTATTCATTGCAGTATTATTCACAAGAGCCAAGATGTGGAGAAAATCTAAATGCCCATCTACATATATAAAAGCCAAAGTGACCTTTAGGACCGAACCTCCAGAATGACTGGAACAACCAGTCGACCAGTCGCTATGACGCACACTGACCACCAGGGGACAGATGTTCAATGCAGAAGCTGCCCCCTGGTGGTCAGTGCGCTCCTAAACCAACCTCCTGTGGCCGGTGGCGTCAGCATCTGGCGTTCGTTCCTTCTGCTCCTGGTCCGGTGACTGTTGCCACCTCTCCTGACCCCACCGGGGCCTTCGGCCCAGGGCTGGGACAGGAAACGGGGTAGGTGGTGGTGGATGTGGCCCCTTTCCCAGGGGAGGCAAGGGCCGGTTCCCTCCTTGGGGCAGGGGGCCAACCTCCCATGCCCAGTCCCTCCCTCTGGCTGGCAGGCCCTGATCAGCCCGCTGCCCGCCCACCACAGTGGTGGCAAGGTGCTGAGGGAAGGGGGGGGATGCAGGGAACCACATGGTGGCAGGGTGCCAGAATTCTGTGTTTGTTCCTTCTGTGCCTGGCCTGGTGACCTTCGCCTCCTCTCCTGACCCCACCAGGGCCTTCGGGCCATGGGCTAGGATGAGGAACCAGGGGTGAGTGGCGGCAGATGCGGCCCCTTTCCCAGGGGGGCTGAGGGCTGGCTCCCTCCTCAGGGCCAGCAGCCAACCTCCTGCACCCCGTCTCTCCCCCCGTCCAGCAAGCCCCAATCAACCCGCGGTCCCTCCCCTTGTCCAACAGGCCCCAATCGGCCCGGCCCTGATCGGCCCTGATCATCGGCCAGGCCTAAGGACCCCATCCATGCACGAATTTGTGCACTGGGCCTCTAGTTGACTAATGAATGGATAAAAAATTTTGTATATACAGTGTACATTCGACATAGATTAACCGTGAGGATGTATTGTTAAGTGACACAGGCCAGTTATATAATTAAAGATACTGCATGACTTTATATATAGTCAAATTTATAGACTCAGAGTGAATTGGTGGTTACTAGGCTCTGAGTTTATTGAGATATGGGAAGGTTCTAATAAAAAGGAATAAAGTTTACTCAAGCAAGATTAATAAATTCTAGAAATCATAGGGCATGTACTTTGGTTGCGGGCACATCCCCAGTAGGGGGTGTGCAGGAGGCAGCTGATCGATGTTTCTAACTCTCTATCCCTCTCCCTTCCTCTCTGTAAAAAAATCAATAAAATATATTAAAACAACAACAACAACAACAACAACAAAAACGGCCCCTTCTCACCTTCGTTGTTCTCAATGTTCAGGCCCAGGAAGGACACATCACAGTTATAGTTCATGGCACAGCATGGAACACGACCCTCACTATTTAAAAAAAAACACAAAAAAACATTCAGTCACTGCCCTTGAGAAATTCATAGTCTTATACCAAAATATAAGATTTCAATTATTTTGTATTATTAGAGACTTCTTTTTTTATAGAAAAAAATTAGTTTTATTATGTCTACCATGTTTATTCCTCATGATAATGTAATTTTGTAAGGGGCAAAAGAATATATTTCTCCTTTTAGTATAAAACTACTTTCTTTAAATTATCTAATATAGATTTATCAAATTTTCCATGTAAAATAAAAGCAATTGAGAAAACTAAGTGTTTATAAATAATCACATTTACATAAATGACATTCAGAGAATACTTAGACTAGACTTATTAGGGGCTCATTGACTTTCTCATAAAATGTTTGAGGTCTACAATATGAACTGGGTTTATTCTGTGGTAGCTTTAAAATATTACTGTGCCCAGCTGGTGTGGCTTAGTAGTTGAGTGTTGACCTATAAATGAGGAAATCATGGATTGATTCTCAGTCAGGGTATATGCCTTAGTTGTGGACTTGATACCCAGTAGAGGACATGCAGGAGGCAGCCAATCAATGTTTATCTCTCATAATTGACATTTCTCTCACTACCTCTCCCTTCCTCTCTGAAATCAACAAAAAATATATTTTTAAAAATATTGCTGTGACTTGCCACAGCCAGTGTTATCAGTGGTTAGAGCATAGGCCTGTGCATGAAAGGGTCACAGGTTTGATTCCTGATCAAGGGCACATATGTGGGTTACAGGTTTGATCCCTGGCCCTGATTGGGGCTCTGCAGGAGGCAGCCAATTGATGTGGACACATTCATGTTTTTCTCTCTCTCCACCTCCCTCCCTTTCACACTCTCTAAAAATCAATGTAATGGAAAATATATATCTGGGTGAGGATTAACTATATATATATATTAAAAACATAATATTAAAACATATGTATATATTAAAAACATAATATGCTAATTAGAGCAGACATCCTTCCGGATGTCCTTCCTTCTGGACAAAGCCATAGCAGACAGGGGCCGCTGCTGTGGTGGGTGGTGGCAGGGCCAAGGCCCTTGCACGAATTTTGTGTGTTGGGCCTCTAATGTATATACAGTATAGTGCTGTGTCTTGAATGCAAATATTTATTTATAAGTGAGACATTTTGACATTTAAACCTAACCAGAGTTTCAATTGATTCAGTGTATAAAAGCAAAATAACTTGTAAAGCACATACTTAGACAAGAGAATTATAAGAGAAGACAGTGTTGTGTATTAGGAAGCATACTATTTTTATAGAATTCATTCCTGGCTCTGTAGTTCTATGCATCCACTTTCATTTTCAATGTAGTCTATACATTTTATAGTTAACTTGATTATTTTTAAATTTCAAACAAATATTAGCAGTTAAAATTGGAAGCCATTTTGTGATAATGGAATCAGCAATGGGCAGGGTACAAGAGGATGTGTATTTTCATCCTGTTTAGGGTACTTTGAGACCTTGGGGTAGTCACTTCATGTAACTGGTTTTTATTAATTCTTCACTTACCAGACAATCTATATATATAAAAGGCTAAGCGTCCATCTGCCCAAATGGTAGCTAAGACACTCACTGACCACCAGGGGCAGGTGCTCAATGCAGGAGCTACCATGAGGCACATTGGCCATTTAAAAATAAATGGCACCACAGACCTGGTGCCGACAAATCAACAGTCGACTCCCCCCAAATGGGACACAGGCCCCGCCCCCACCCCAGAGCGATAGCCCACCAAATCACAGGCAAAGTTTCTAAGACCCCATGGTGCAAAATGTGGCCCACAGCCCAGCCCAGCCAGGAAATGGCTGCTGTGGGTGCCGGGTAATGACGTCACATAGCAACGCTCGGCTTCCTCTCCCTAGTGACTAGCCTCCTTGGAGTTTCTGCAGCCCAGGAACACAACTTGCTTAATTGCCAGGTGCAAGCATTTCACACTTTAAGCAAATGTCTGTGAAGCATTTTCCCATGCCTCATCTCATTTGATCCTCACAGAAATCCTGGAGTAGGTAGGTAGGAGACTCAGTAGAATCTTATTTTATTTTCATTAGCAAGACATGAATAGCGATATTAAAATGTTTCTTCTAATTAATTTCCTTTCAATGTGCATGAATCTGTGCACCAAGACACTAGTGTTACATGAAATACAAGTTACAAAAGACCCAATTACAATAAAAGCTTCCATGTTTGATATATCTGGGAAATGCTACACTATATTTTATCTTGGAGTGTCAGAGGCACTCTAGTTCTTTAGAGGTTCTGAGGAAAAGTACAGAGAAAATATTTTAAAGCAAACAAGATTTTTTTAACTTTGATTTGAATTTTCTAAATTTGACAAAAGAATTACTTTTTCAACAAAAGATCCATTTTAATCCAATAGAAGTGTTTTAAGTAACACCTACTTGAGATAACTTTAGCCTATATGATCTCTGTTCTGTTAAAATTTCTTATATAAGTAGATAATTACATTTTTCCAACAAGGGCATATGGGGTTACAAAGCACACTGGTAAAATATAGCATATATAACTTAATTTTCATTAATACTTTATAAATTCACTAGAGGCCAAGTGCATGAAATTCATGCACAGCTAGGGTCCCTTCATTCCTCGCCACCCTTTGGGGGCCAGCACACATCACAGTGAGTGATCAAACTCCCGGTCTCCAAGTCGAACTCCTGAGGGGACACTTTGCATATTAGCCTTTTATATATATACTAGAGGCCTGGTGCACGAAATTCGTGCACGGAGGGGGGTTGTCCCTCAGCCCAGCCTGTACCCTCTCCAATATGGGACCTCTCAAGGGATGTCAACTGCCCGTTTAGGCCCGATCCCATTGGGATCGGGCCTAAATGGGCAGTCACACATCCCTCTCACAATCCAGGATTGCTGGCTCCCAACTGCTTGCCTGCCTGCCTTCCTGATTGCCCCTAACCACTTCTGCCTGCCAGCCTGATCACCCCCTAACCACTCTGCTGCCATCCTGTTTGCCCCCGACTTCCCTCCTCTGCCAGCCTGGTCACCCCTAACTGCTCTCTCCTGCAGGGTTGATCACCTCCAACTGCCCTCCCTTGCAGGCCTGGTCCTTCTCAACTGCCCTCCCTTGCAGGCCGGAAGCCTCCCAACTGCCCTCTCCTGCTGGCCATCTTGTGGTGGCCATCTTGTGTCCACATGGGGGCAGGATCTTTGACCACATAGGGGCAGCTATATTGTATGTTGCAGTGATGATCAATCTGTATATTACTCTTTTATTAGATAGGATAGAGGCCTGGTACAGGGGTGGAGACCAGCTGGTTTGCCCTGAAGGGTATTCTGGATCAGGTGCGGGTTCCCTTGGGGCATGGGGCGGCCTGAGCGAGGGGCCTGTGGTGGTTTGCGGGCCAGTCACGCCCCCTGGCAACCCAAGCGGAGGCCCTGGTATCTGGAATTTATTTTCCTTCTACAATTGAAACTTTGTAGCCTGGAGCAGAGCCAATCCTGGGGCTCCCTCTGAGGCTGGCAGCCATTTCTGTTGGGGTTATAATTGAAACTTTGTTGCCTTAAGCAGGTGGGCCCGGCCAGGGTGTGCGGAAAGCTTTGCTTCCCCTGTTGCCAGTGGCAACCCTGGCCTGCTCTCTCAAGCTCCATTCTGCCGCCATTTGTTTGAATTTGTTTACCTTCTATAATTGAAACTTTGTAGCTTGAGTGGAGGCTTAGGCCTGGCAAGGGCAGGCGGAAAGCTTGGCTTCCTCTGTTACCTAGGAAACCTTGCTCTCTGTGGCTGTAGCCATCTTGGTTTGGGTTAATTTGCATGCTCACTCTGATTGGATGGTGGGCGTGGCTTGTAGGTGTGTCGGAGGTATGGTCAATTTTCATATTTGTCTATTATTAGGTAGGATATAGATATATTCTTTATATTTGTGATTACCTAATTATGCCAATAATCTAGTAATTATTGTACATGATAGGCTTTTTATTATTGAACTAGAGGCCCAGTGCATAAAATTCATACATGGGGGGGTGGGTCCCGCAGCCCAACCTGCATCCTCTCCAATCTGGGAGCCCTCAGGGGAGCCCTCTCCAATCCGGGAGCCCTGACGGCTTAGGCCCACTCTCCGTGGTTCTCTGCTCTCTGTGGGGCCTGCTACCCAGAGGCTCTCCACGGCTGGGGAGAGACGATTGCCCAGAGGCACTCTGCTGCCCAGAGGCCCTCCACAGCTGGGGTGGGACACTTGCATCGTCACTGCGGTGACAACACAAATGTCCTGCTCTGGCCGCTCCATGCCCGCTGCCCAGAGGCCCTCTACAGCTGGGGCAGGATGCTTGCCTTGTCACCATGGCAACAAAGTAAGCATTCCACCAGGCCGCTCATGCTGCCCACTCTCAGCGACCGCCCTCCCCAGGACTGGGGGACTCCAGCAGGGCTGAGGGGACTGGGTGCCGCCATCTTGTGGCTATGGGTGCTGCCATCTTTGTGACGGAGTGATGGTTAATTTGCATATTACCCTTTTATTAGATAGGCCTAGTGGCCCGGTGCACGAATTTCATGCACGGAGGGATTTTCCTCAGCCCGGCCTGAACCCTCTCCAATTTGGGACTCCTCTAAGGATGTCCTACTGCCAGTTTACAGGGACCAGGCCTAAACCAGCAGTCAGACATCCTTCTAGCAATCCGGGATGGCTGGCTCCTAACTGCTCACCTGCCTGCCTGCCTGCTCGCCTCCAACTGCCCCCCGTGCCAGTGTGCTTGCCCCCAACTGCCTCCCCTGTCAGCCTGCTCACCCCCAACTGGCCCCCGTGCAAGTATGCTCACCCCCAACTGCCTCCCCTGCTGGCCTGCTCACCCCCAACTGCCCCCCAATGCCAGTGTGCTTGCCCCCAACTGCCTCCCCTACCAGTCTTCTTACCCCCAACTGGCCCCCCTGCTGGCCTACTCACTCCAAACTGCCTCCCCCCGCTGTCCTGATCACCTCCAACTGACCCCCACTGACAGCCTGCTTGCCTCCAACTGGCCCCCTTGCTGGTCTGCTTAACCCCAATGGCCCCACACCCCACCAGCCTGATCACCCACAAGTGCCGTCCCATCCTGGCCTGATCACCCACAACTGCCCTCCCCTCTTGGCCTCTAACCACCTCTACCTCTGACCCACCACCATGGCTTTGTCCAGAAGAACGTCCGGAAGGTCTCCTGGAAGGTCTTCCAGACTAATTAGCATATTACCCTTTTATTAGTATAGATAGAGGCCTGGTGCATGGGTAGGGGCCGGCTGGTTTTCCCTGAAGAGTGTACTAGATCAGGGTGGGTGTCCCACTGGGGTGCCTGGCCAGCCTGGGTGAGGGGCTGATGGCTGTTTGCAGGCTGGCCACAGCCCCCTGCGAACAAAGCTCCCAGCCCCTCCTTTTTTGCTTTTTTTTTTTCAGTGCCTCCTTGAACAGAGGCCAGGGCCAGCTGGAAGCAGGTATCTGGGATTTATTTATCTTCTATAATTGAAACTTTGTAGCCTTGAGTGGAGGCCAGGGCCACCCAGGGCTGTTGGGAGGCTTGGCTTTCTCCATCGCCGGGGGCAACCCAAGCCTCCTGCTTGCTCCAGCTCCATGGCCGCCGTCATCTTGGTTGGGTTAATTTGCATACTTGCTCCTGATTGGCTGGTGGGCGTGGCTTGTGGGCATAGCAGAGGTACCATCAATTTGCATGTTTATCTTTTATTAGCTAGGATGTCTTTGAGAATGTCATTGCTCCATTTAAGAGGTGAAGACAACAATTGCAAAGTTAACAAATGACCATGATTTTTTGTGAGTTACAAACGGTTTCATTGAGAAATTTAACTGTATTATTAACTATATTATTAAGAAATTTAAGAGAAAACATAGCTTTTGCATGTGTAAGAACCCTAATCAGAGTACACTGGATGTTCAAGGCCAACTTTCCATATGCAGGTGCAAAAGCAAGGACACAGTAATCTTTCTATATGCATTGCACAGGCGTACCTTTCTATAACGCAAATACTAATGTCACTATTTGTCAAGAAGTCTCTTTTGTCTGAGTTGGTATAAAGATGTGTTACTGACCAGCCGGTATGGGACTGCTTTACACTGATTGGCCAAATTATTATGATCTCTGAATGCATAATAATCTGGCCACTCAGTGTATATATATATATATATATATATATATATTAGAGGCCTGGTGCATGAATTCGTGCATGGGTGGGGTCCGGCCAGCCTGGCCACGGGGAGGGGACATGGGCGGTTGGCTGGTCTGCCTGCTGATCAAACTCCTGGTCGAGGAGACAATTTGCATATTAGACTTTTATTATATAGGATATACACTGAGTGACCAGACTATTATGCATTCAGAAATCATAATAATCTGGCCACTCAGTGTATGTTACAACTTTGTTAGCAGCTGCTTTGTGAGGCTAGTTTGAAGAACTGTTTGGTCTGATGGCTCTTGTAAGCAATGGCTACTAGGTCTGCAATAAAGTTTTTCTAATATGTCTATAACTTTTCATATCTTCTCCACTGAATACCCGGTATCCACAGACATCCAGTTCCTGGCAGGGGAACTGAGGCCCCACAGTTGGCACAGTTGAGCAGGATTCAGGAATAATCACTCCAACATCATGGTAACTCTATTATGTGTTAAATGTTAGCTCCAGGCATTTTCACTACCTAATTGCTGAAAAAGAAATGTGATTATGGTGAATTCTGTTCTTATCAAATTTTATTTACAGAGCCTTGTCAATGGTTACTCCATGTGGCACTGCTGACTCTGGGCCTTTAAGTATTACAGTTGTGTATTTCATAGCATCTTTACATTATTTCAAATAACTCAATTATCTGATTCAAGTACATTCTGTCCAAAACATCTTTGCTATGTATTATTTTGTGTATATTCTCAGACATTTGTGAGAGAAAATCAACTCTGATTCAGAGTTTAAACTATTAAATCAGGAAGGTTTGTTGTTTGGTAAAGCACAAATTAAATTCATTATCTCCTAAGCCACCCAAGGTTGCCCACTAGTATCTAGTTTTTCAGAGTATATTAAACAATTTATAAATTGATACTAACACTTTTGGGCTAGAGGGTATCATTTTGCGTACTGAAACAGTAATAAAATATAAGTTAATTTGTTTTTCAAGAGTGTTTTAGTTTGTTTTCATGTATAGCATACACATTGAAAGTACCTGGATCAATATTTTCTAAAGTTCACACTTTTATTCTATTTGTAATTTGGGGTTCTGCAGGCACTAAAAGGCAGTGACATTCAAGCAGAAAATCTTTAAAGCAAAACGAAATTCCTCAGCTCATTGACATTTCTTTCATTTGATAAGCATTTAGACATTATAGATTCTGAAAGTCAAAAATAAATATTTTGTATTTATCCTTAGTCTAACTACAGTACATGTTCAATTCCAATAATCTGTTAAAAATGTGTTTTTACTCTACCAACATAAAGTGTTTCTAAATAAATTCTCCTTTTCTTTCATCTTTAGGATACAACCAATTAATGAATCCAAATAAATTAACTTGTATCATAAATTTGTATAATTAACATTTAATATCAGTGACTAATGTATTGTGATAAAAGAGCATTTTCTTTACAATATATTTTTATTTGCTGTAAAACTCATATTGGTTGGATATTTCAGGTGTAATTACTTGAGAATGTCACCACATAATTTGAATGTATTTATATGTTAATACTGTAGGTTTATATACTTCTCCCTTTATGTAGATGCATATGACTCTGTATCTCTCTTTATTTATCTAATAAATAATCATATTTTTAAGAGATCAGATTTAATATATTGAGAACACATAAAGGAGCTGCCCTTATTTTACTCCATATATATTCTACATCATCTTGTCCATGACCTGTTATTTCTAAAACATGACTCTGATTTTATCAGTCCTATTTCTTCAAATGCTCAAATTTGTTAAAAGATATTGAGTTAGACTAATATTCAAAATATTAATCATGTAGTCTCGACAGACCTTTCTAAGTAACTTTCTACAACAATCTTATCAATATACTGTTGTGTTCTAACTGAGCTGAAGACTTGGCTGGGTCACTGCTCTCCAAAATATCCTGGATTACCTGATTCTCCTGTGAGTTTATGATATCTCTTCTGCTTGGAATTTCTAATTCCCAATTCTTATTTGAAAGTTGTCTTTTGTCAAAATACTATCCATTCCTCAAATCCCTCTTACAGTCTCTCATTCATGAAGCTTTTTTTTCTTTATTGATTAAGGTATTACATATGTGTCCTTATCCCCCCATTGCCCCCCACACCCCCACTCATGCCCTCACCCCCCTGGTGTCTGTGTCCATTGGTTAGGCTTATATGCATGCATATAATTCCTTTTGTTGATTTCTCCCCCTTACCCCCAATCTCCCCTACCTTCCCTCTGAGGATTGATGGTCTGATCTAGGCTTCTCTGTCTCTGGATCTGTTTTTGTTCATCAGTTTATGTTGTTCATTATATCCCACATATGAGTGAGATCATGTGATATTTATCTTTCTCCAACTGGCTTATTTCACTTAAAATAATGCTCTCCAGTTCCATCCATGTTGTTGCAAATGGTAGGAGTTACTTCCTTTTTACTGCAGCATAGTATTCTATTGTGTAGATGTATCACAGTTTTCTAATCCACTCTATGCTGATGGGCACTTAGGCTGTTTCCAAATCTTAGCTATGGTGAATTGTGCTTCTATGAACATAGGGGTGCATATATCCTTTCTGATTGGTGTTTCTAGTTTCTAGGAATATAGTCTTAGAAGTGAAATTACTGGGTCAAATGGAAGTTCCATTTTTAACTTTTTGAGGAAACTCCATACTGTTCTCCACAGTGGCTGTACCAGTCATGAAGTTATTTTCAATTCTCTCAGCAGAAAGTAATCCGTCCCACCCGATGTGAGGGCCATCTTAAACCAGCGAGCTGCCAGTAATCTGCCAGCTAAGTGAGGACAATTCCAGGAGAACCACTCTATCAACATAAAACATTTTTGAGACATAATAAATGACTAGAGGCCTGGTGCATGAAATTTGTGCACTGGGGGGGGGAATGTCCCTCAGCCAAGCCAACAACTTCTCCAATCTGGGACCCTTTGGGGGATGTCTGACTACTGTTTTAGGCCCGATCCCACCAGCATCCCTCTCACAATCTGGGACTGCTGACTCCCAGCCACTCAACTTCCTGCCTGCCTGATCACCCCCAACCACTCCCCTGTTAGCCTGATCGACATCTAAATGCTCCCCTGCTGGCCCAATTGCTCCCAACTGCCCTCCCCTGCTGGCCTGGTTGCCCCCAATTGCCCTCCCCTGCTGGCCTGGTTGCCTCCAACTGCCCTCCCCTGCTGGCCTGGTCACCCCCAACTACCCTCCCTGATGGCCATCTTGTGGCAGCCATCTTTGACCACATGGGGGCGGCCATCTTGTGTGAGGGCATGAGGGTCAATTTGCATATTACCTCTTTATTATATAGGATTGTTGTATTAAGGTACTAGATTTTGGAGGTGGTTTGTTATTGAGCAATAAATAATAAACTTCATATAAGTTTTAGTCAGTAAATTAATCTTTGTCTTTAAGAAAAAGTGTATGAGAATTGGCCAGAATGCCTTTATGACCTGCCTATGAAATTAGAGCTTATGCACATAACTTTGCTTTAAGAAAGACCATTAAAACCTATCAATTTATTTGTTAGCACATTTTTATGTATCACTATCCATTTTAACTTTCTTCCAGTGTATAGAAGCTGGAAAGCTAAAAACTGTATTTTCAGACCACTTCAAACTAAAGTTATATTAGTAAATTAGATATTGACCCTTATATGCTGTCTATGAAATTTAGAAAGAGAAAATGGGTCAGGGCACATTTATATGCTGATTGGGTTATTGCTACTGGCAATCAAATTTTTGAAGTGTTAAACTTCATTCTGTGTGTGTGTCTGTGTCTGTGTCTGTGTGTTATGCATTCCAGTTCATAATCACCCGCTAATGGATTTGAGAAGCGTTTATGGTGGGTAATGACTGCTGGATGCTTCTTGGGTTAGTGCTAATTTGGTGTTATCTTGAAGTTAACAGTTTTTGAAGTAGCTTCTTAACTGCCACTTTCATAATTGTGTCAGTAACATTTATTTGAAACGCTACTATTAACCAGGAACCAATATTCTTCAGAGCTATTTATAAACTGTAAGGCATACAAAAGTTTTGTGGGGTACAATCAAATATATAATTTGCCAAAAAATATTTTTGTTGCTATACAGTTGCACTTTAACTGTGATTGAACAACTGGTAAGGACACAAGAGTTCTTTTGAATTAGCTTTATTTTAGGGTCAATATGAAGTACCACTTGGGTTTACTGGAATTTTTCATTACGTTTAAACGTTTGAAAACATATACTAAATGACACATTTCTATAAGCTGCATTTATTATGTGCTCTGGCACTGTTCTAAAACTTAACATTGTTTATTGCATTTAACCCTCACAACTTTAAAAGAAAGGAATTATTACTATTCTCAGTATGCATATGAATAAATTGAGGTTTAAGGAGTTAAATATCTGCCATTATGTTAAGCAGAACATATACCAGAAATATAAAGCTGGATTTATTATGTGCTCTGGCTAAAGAAATTAGGCAAGGAAGAGAAATCGAGATTTAAGGAGTTTAATATCCACAGGTATATAGTTAAATAATTATTGAATCTAGAATTCAAAACTAATGCTGTACTATCAGAATTCGTAAATCAACAGACTGTCATTATGTTAAGCAGAACATATACTAGAAATATGAAGGGGCAGATATTTCATAGAGGCTGCATGACATAGCGATTGAATCAAATAATACAATTATTTTTTTATTTAAGTTTCACCATTTATTAGCTCTATGGCCTTGAGTAAGTTGCTTATTTTTCTCTGAGCCTCAATTTCTTCATAAATAACATAGAAATAACACCTAAAATTGTCCCAGAATATATCATAGAATTGTGTGAATATCTATACATGAAACAACTTCCAAAATATTTGTTTCTTCTCCTTTACCCATTTCTTAATGTACATAAAAATGTATGATAAAATACACATAATGTAAAATTTACAATCTTAACCAGTTTCAGGTGTAGACTATAGTGGTATTGCATGGACTGCCATCCATCTCCAGAACTCTTTTAATCTTGCAAAATTGAAATCTGTAACCATAAAAAGTAATTCTCCATCCCAGCGTCTCCTTAGGCCCAGCAACAACTATTCCCCTTTTGGCCTCTCTGACTTAGACTATTCCAGGCACCTCATATAAGTAGAATCATACAGTATTTGTCATTTTTTGTTGTTGTTAATCCTTACCAGAGGATATTTTTTCAACTAATTTCTAGAGAGAGTGGAAGGGAAGGAGAGTTGGAGAGAGAGAGAGAGAGAGAGAGAGAGAGAGAGAGAGAGAGAGAGAGAGAGAAACATTGACATGAGAGAAACACACCTATTGGTCGCCTCCCTCACATGCTCTTATCAGGCCGGGGATTGAGCCTGCGACACAGATATATGCCCTTAGCCTTTGGTGCATGGGCTGACACTCTCACCAATTAGCAACACAGGCCAGAGCTATTTTGACACATGCAACAACATGGATGAACCTTGAGGACATTATGCTAAGTTGAAATAAGCTACTAAAAACTTTCATGATAAAACATATCAAGAAATCTTCATTATATTGAATTTTTCAATAATTTCTTGGATATGACACCAAAGCCCAGAAAACAAAAGTTACCACCCAGAATGGGAGAAAATATTTGTATTTTTCTTATATGCCCAATGACGACTGCTCATGTCTTCTTTATCTACTACTTAGCGTCCACAGGGTACAGCCCCTGGCAAAGAAGGAACTGTGTTGCCACACTTGCTATTTGTATATCTTCTTGGATTAATGTGTATTCAAGTCTTTTGCTCATTTTTAAATTAAGATTCCTGTTTCTTTGTTGTGGTTGAGTTGTTGAATTCTTTATATTTTATGAAATAAAAATATTTTCTACCATTCTCTTTGGCAACTGGGCTTATAATGAAGCTTTCTTGATACGTTTTATCATGAAAGTTTTATAGTTTTAGCCCTTACATTTAAATATTTTATTCTTTTAAAGTTAATTTTTACATAATGTAAAGTCAGGGTCTAAATTCATTTATTTTTGCATGTGGTTATCCAGATTTCCCAACACCTTTTTCTTCTAAATATATTTTTATTGATTTCAGAGAGGAAAGGAGAGGGAGAGAGAGATAGAAACATCAATGATGAGAGAGAATCATTGATCTGCTGCCTCCTGCATACCCCCAGCTGGTGACTGAGCCTGCAACCCAGGCATGTGCCCTTGACAGGAAGTGAACCTGGGACCCTTCAGTCTGCAGGTAAATGCTCTATCCACTGAGCAAAACCAGCCAGGGCTCCCAATACTTTTTGATGAAAATACTGTCCTTTCTGTACCGAATGGTCTTGACACCATAGCCAAAATCATTTGATCTCATTGGTGAAAGTTTATTTCTGGGCTTTGTGTTTTATTTTAATGGTCTTAATAGAAGTATCACATGGTTTAAATTATAGTACCTTCATAATAAGTTTTGAAATCAAGAAGTGTAAGACCCTCAACTTTTTTCTTCTTTTTCAAAATTTTTAACTATTCAAAGTCTCCCGATATTCCATACTTAGAATGGATTTTTTTTAATTTCTACAAAAGCACCATTAGTGTTTTTATAGGGATTGCAATGAATCTTTAGATGGTTTTAGATAAAATTGATATTATAACAACATTAATTTTTTCTAATCAATCAAAATGGCATGATTTTCCATTTATTTGTGTCTTCTCCAATTTATTTCAGCAATGTTCTGTAATTCTTAGTGTACAAATCTTTCACTTCCCTGGTTAAGCTTATTCTTAAGTATTTATGTTTTTTGTTATTTTCAATAGAATTGTTTTCTTAATTTATTTTTGGAATGTTCATTGTTAATATATACAAAGTCAACTGATTTTTATGTATTGATTTTGAATACTGCAACTTTGCTGAATTCATTTATTTGGTCTAACCATTTTTAATAGAATCTTTAGTGTTTTCTAGATATAAAATTATATAATCTGCAAACAGAAATAATTTTAACTTTTTTTCCAATTTGGATTTTTTTAAAATTTCTCTTCCTCGCCTCATTTATTTAGCTAGAACTTGTAGAACTTGTTGAATAGAAGTGGAGAAAGTGGACATTTTTGTCCCACTCCTAATTTTGAAAAGAAGCTTCATTTCAATCTTTTATCATTGAGTATGTTATAAAATGTTGGCTATTCATATGTGGCCTGTCCTATGTTGAGTTACTTTGGTTGTATAACTGGTTTGTAAGATGTTTTTAGCATGAGAGGCTGTAAATTTTGTCAAATGCTTTTCTGCAACACTGAAATGTTCATGTTTTTTTTTTATCCATTTGTTCTGTATATATGATGTATTACATTGATTAACCTTCATATGTTGTTCTATGCATGCATTACAGTGATAAATCCTACTGGATAATGGCATATAGTTCTTTGAATGTGCTGGTGGATTCTATTTGATACTGCTTTGTTGAAGATTTTTGCATCATTATTATGGTTATTGGTCTGTAGCTTGTGATGTTGTTGTTGGTTTTGTGGTTTCCTTGTCTGGTTTGATATCAGGATAATTCTGGCCTCATTTAATGACTTTGGAAGTATTTTCTACTAGTTTTTGGAATAGTTTGAGGAGGCTTGCTGTTAATTCTTCTTTAAATGTTTGGCTGAATTCATCAGTGATGGATCTCGCTCTGAACTCTCTTTGTTGAAAGATTTTTGATTAATGCTTTAATACTCCTACTAGGTATAGATTTGTTATTAGTTTCTATTTCTTTATGATCCAGTTTTGATAGGTTGTGCAATTTTTACAAATCTGTCCATTTCATCTGTAATGTCCAATTTGTTGGTGTTCAATTACTCACAGTACTCTCACAACAATGTTGTTTATGTAAACCTAGTTGTAATGTCAACTCTTTAATTTCTGATTTTAGATATTTGAGTCTTTTTTCTTATTTTCTAAATCAATCTAGGTAATAATTTGTCAATCTTACTAATCTTTTTGAATAAGTTATTCTTAATTTTGTTAATTATTTCTATTTGTTTTATTGTACTCTATTTTGTTTATCTGACTCATATTGTCGAATTTGTCTTCCATTCTTTTCAGCCACCTTATGACCATTTCTCTGAATTCTTTCTCTGATAGGTTGCTTGCCTCAAATTCGTTTACTTCTTTTTCTGGTGATGCCTGCTTTTCCTTCCTATGGGGGCTGTTTCTTTGTCTCCCCATGGTCTCTCTTCTCCGGATGTCTGGTTATATAGTTCTCTCTCTCCTTATCCTCGTGAAATCTGACCTTTTCTTGGTGCAGTGAAGAGTTCCTTTGAATCTACATGTTTTTATTTTGTTTATCTGCATATGATCTTTTTTATTTTCTACTTTCTACTAGCTTTGAGTTTACTTTGTATTTTTTCCTAGTTACAGAGGTATAAATTTAGGTTGTTCATTTGAAACCTTCCTTTTCTTTAATGTAAGCATTCACTAGTACTGCTATACATTTCTCTTAGCACTGTTCTTGCTTCATTTCATATGTTTTGGTATGCTGTGTTTTCTTTTTCATTTATCTCAAGATATTTTCTAATTTCTCCTGTGATTTATTATGTGGCCCATTGGTTATTTTATTGTGTGTTTATATCCATTTACTCATGAATTTTCCAGTTTCAATTTTGCTGTTGACTTCATTTTCATTCTATTGTGATTGGAAAATATAAGGTTTATTATTTTAATTCTTTTGAATTTATCAAGTCTTGTTTTGTGGCCTAACATATGGTGTATTCTGGAGACTGTTCCGTGCTCAAGTGAATAATATATGTATTCTGCTGTTGTTGGGTGTAGTGTTTTGTATACGTCTTTGGGGTACAATTGAAATATATAGTACTATTCATTTCCTTTATTCTGTTATTCGATATTTTTCTATTTACTATTGAAAGTAGGAAAGGAAAGTCAGCAAGATAGCAGAGTGGGAGATCTCAGTCTACATTCATCTAACAAATAAACAAAAAAAACAGATAATCACAATAGAAAATAAGTCTGAGAGATTTCAGAAGTCCACTTAAGAAACTTCAGCCACATTATGAAGCAAAAAACAAACAAACAACAACAAAACAAACAAAAACACCTGAGAATAACTGCACAAAAAGGGGACAAAGATTAGTTTCATTTTCCTTACACCATGCCCATCCCCCTGGTGCTATTCAGTACAAGAGGGAATTCCCTGGCCTAGGAGTTTCCCTCTCAGGGAAAGGAAAATGAGGGTGAGTTTCCAGCTCCATCAGCCTTTTGGTATACTGCATAAAGGATCCACTTCAGTTTTACCTTACTCAGATCTTTGGAGAGACTTCCAGAGCTCAGATATCTGGAGACAGCTACATACAATGAAGACAGGCAGGAGCTACCAATATCAAACACACAACAGGGGTGGCCTTAGTCCCCAGGATCCTACTCTGTAGAAAACCAAGCAGCTTCTCACACTGGACCCTCCAACAGCTTTCACCACTAGGGACCTCACAGTGTTTGTTGTTGCAAATTCCAATGGCCTGCTCTGCACAGGACACTAACTATTTTCACCACTGAAAAAGCAATAGCCAACACAACTGCCATAGGTGCACTGTACCTTAATCTTCTGAAGATTACACAGGTTTTCAACTTTGCAGACTTCAGCCTCCTGAGTCCCTCTCTGCCCCCAAGCCCTCCTGGAGCCAGGCTGGCTAACACTGCTGCAGAAGCACCAGCCCAAGGACCCACTGTAACTACCACTTACATGTGTACAGTTGGCCCAAATCCTTGGAGCTATGTGCATCAAGGCTCCTTTCCCCAGCTCCCATAGCTGCAAAGGTACATGCCACCAACCTTGGCCCTTGCAGCCATGAACACATAAGGTCAGTTTCCACTGCAGTGTACATGCCCAAATCTAGCCTCTGTGGCCATAAGTGCATGCCACCGATCTGACACCCATAGATAAGCTTGTGCATGCAGCCAGCCACAACTTTCTTTGCCAGCCTCCACTGCCAAATTTGCACCCACAGCTCACTCCTGCAGCTATAGCTTATGCACTGCAATCCATGGTTTCTACAGCTGTATATTTCTCCACAGCTGGCCCAACCTATATTAGTGCACTAACTTATGCATTCCCATAGTTGACACCTACTCTGTGTGAATGCATGTTGTTAGTTCTGGTCCCAGTAACTATATATGAATCTGCAGTTGGCTCTGGCTCCTGATGTGGCCCCAGTCTCACCACTGTGAGTGTGCCTGAAATCAGCCACTTCTGAGACACATATGACTGCAGCTGGCCCCAACAGCTAATCAAGTGCACAATGCTGGCCCCAAACACCACTGCCACCTGCACCAGTTTCTAACCACTGAACCTGCAGACACTGCTGAGAACCTCAACAGCCCATGAAACTACCTCAAATTTCCTGCAGCTATCATTTCCAAGGAACACGCAGTTGCTGACATTGCAGAACCCAGCTGCCTGAGTCCACATCATCTATGCTCCCTCAGACCCATAGTCACCACACAAACTGCACTTGGTAATCCATGTCACTAGAACCAGGTCCGCTGCATGCTACTATGTATCCCTACATGCAGGTAAAGGTTTTTATTTACCTAAGCCAGTCTTTAAAATCTGGATGAGGTGATACTTATTCACATGTGGAGACACTTACTCAAAGCCTTGGAGCACAAAGATTCAAAGAAACATGACATCACCAAAAGAGCACAATAAACTTCCAGCAGTTAGCCTCAAAGGAATGAAGATCTACTAATTGCCTGACAAAATATTTCAAATAATGGTTCTAAAGAACCTCAGTGAGCTACAAGGGGACACATAAACAATTGAATAAAATCAAGAAAACACTAAAGGAACAAATGAGAAGTTCAACAAAGAGATAGAAAGAATTAAAAGGAACCAAATATAAATTTTAGAGCTAAATAATGTAATGAGTGAATTGAAAAACACAAAAAGGTATTCAATAGCAGACTCGATCAATCAGAAGAAGGAATCATAAAACTTAAAGTTAGGCAATTTAAAATTATCCATTCAAAGAAGAAATCTTATTTAGAGAAAGAAAATCATGAAAAACTTCCCAAGTCTGTGGAGAAATATGAACATCCCAGTATATAAAACTTAAAGATCACCAATGAGTTTCAACCCAAAGAAAACTTCATCAAGATACTATAATAAAATCATTAAAAATAAAAAATAACTTGGAAAGCAACAAGGAGAAAATGAGCTTACATACAAGGGGACCCACACTAAAGCTATCAGCATAATTTTCTGCAGAAATCTTGTACGCCAGGAGAGAATGGGATAATACATTTAAAGTGTGGAAAGAAAAAGATACTGCCCCCTGGAATATTTTATTCAGCAAAGCTGCCCTTTAGAAAGGATGGAGAAGGTAAGACATCCTCAGACAAACAAAAAGTGAAGGAGTTATCATCATTATACCTGCCTTATAAGAAATGATAAAAGATGTTCTTTAAGTGGAAATGAAAGCACACTAATTAATAATATGAAAATATATGACAGTACAAAGCTCACTTGTAAATGCAATAATATTGCCAAATTTAGACTATTCTCACTTATAACTTGAATATAAAGTTAAAAAATAAAATTATTATATATTTTGTTAGTGGATACACAATACAAAACATGTAATTGTAACATCAAAACATAAAATGGGAGAGGGAGTAACATTGCAGCGATTTTGTATGCAATAGAAACTAAGTGGTCATCAGCTTTAAAAAAACATAAGATGGTTTATGTAATTCTCATAGAAACCTCCAATAATTATGACAACTGCAAGTCAATAATAAAATTATCCAATTAAAAGACACAGAATGGCTGAATATATTTTTAAAATGCCTATAAGATATTTCTTCAGCTTTAAAGACACAAAATGAATGAAAGTGAAAGGATTGAAAAATATATATCATGGAACTAGAAACCAAAAGAGACCTGGGTAGCTATACTTATATCAGACAAAATAAAATTTAAGTTAAAACTATAGCAAGATACAAAGAATGGTATTATATAATGATAAGTGGGTCGGTCAATTCATCAAAAGTAAATAATAATTGTAAATGTATATGCACCCAACATTCTAGCATTTAAGTATATAAGGCAAAATTAATGGTATTAGACCTGGACTATAATATAGAGCAATGAAACTAACAAACATATACAGAATATTCCACTCAACACCATCAGGATACACATTCTTCTCAAGTATACATGAAATAGTCTTTAGGACAGATTATATGATAGGCCAAAGAAACAAGTCAACAAATTTAAGAAGATTTAAATTATATAAAGTATATATATTTTAATATCAATGGTATGAAACTAGAAATCAATGTCAGGAATAAAAATTAAATATTAATATGTAGAGATTAAACAACATGCTCCTCAACAACCATTGGGTTAAAATAAATAAAAAAGAAAGAAAAAAATCTCAAGACAAACAAAATTAAAGTATAACATAGCAAAACATAATGCAGCAAAAGCAGTTTTAAGAGAGAAAATTTTAATGGCTATATCTACATTAAGAAAAAAATAAATATCTCAGACAACTCTCTTTAATTCTATTCAACATAGAATTAGTAGTTTTAATCTAAGCAATTAGGCAAGGAAAAGAAATGAAACATATCCAAATCAGAAAGGAAGAAGTGAAAGTGTCTCTTTTTGCAAAGGACATGAACTTATATAGAGAAAATCCACCACCAAAAGTATGTTAAAACTGGTAAATGAATTCAGTAAAGTTGCCAGACACAAAATCAACATACACAATAATTTCTGTTTTTATACACTGAAAACAAACTCTCTGAAAAAAACTAATTAAGGAAACAATCCCATTTATAATACTTTCAAAAAGAAGAAATGACAAAAATAAACAACAAAAGAGATGAAAGATCTGTACAGTGAAAACTGTAACTTGATTAAAGAAATTGAAGAAGCTCCAAATAAGTGAAAAGATATCTTGTGCTCATGGGTTGAAATAAATAATATTGTTAAAATATCAATTCTACTTGTGTGCAGCCCACTGACATCCGAGGAGCAGCAGCCTCACAAGCAGCTCACCCCCATCCCAGGAGCAGCAGCCCTGTGAGTGGCACACCTCTGTCCGAGGAGCAGCAGCCCTGCAAGCAACCTGCCCCTTTGAGGAACACGGGCCACATGAGCAGCCTGCCCCTGTCTGAGGAGCAGCAGCTGCATGGAGCCTACCCCTGACTGAGGAGCAGCAGCCATGCAAGCATCATGGCCCCGTCTGAGAAGCAGCAGCCACATGAGCAGCCCACCCCCATATGAGGAGGAGCAGGCCTGTGAGCAGCCAACCCCTGTTGAAGCATCAGCAGCTGTGCACAGCCCACCCCCATCCAATGAGCAGCAGCCTTGTGAGCAGCCTGACTCTGTCCAAGGAACAGCAGCTGCACAAGCAGCCTGCCCCCGCCAGCCAGAAGAACCACCACTGCTGAAAGAAGTGCCCACCAGAGGAGCTGCTGAAAACAGAGGAGCAGCTGCTGCCTGAGGAGCTGCTGCTGTCCAAGGAGCAGCCCCCACATGACTCGACACCTAGATCCTTTGGTGAGAGCAAAAATGGGGAGACAAAGAAACCCCCAAAGGAAAGAAAAGGAGGAATCGCCAGAAAAGCAGATAAGTGAAACAGAGGCATGCAATATGTCAGAAAAGGAATTCAGAATAAGGGTCATAGAGTTCATAAACCAGAAGGATGAAAAAATAAACAATTTATGTAAGAATCAAGAAGAAATAAAGAGTGATATAGCTGCAATGAAAAACACCATGGAAAGTTTCAACAGTAAACTAGGAGAAGCAGAGAACCAAATTAACAAATTAAAAGATAGGGAAGCAAAACACACCCAAACTAAACTGCAATTAGACAAAAAAATTAAAAGACAAGAGGAAGCCTCAGGGATCTTTGGGACAACATGAAGTGAAGCAACATATGAATAATAGGGGTGCTAGAATGACAGGAAGAGGGATAAGGGTTAGAAAACCTATTTGAAGAAATAATGTCAGGAAACTTTCCTGATGTGGGGAAGGAAAAAAAGTTACACAAGCACAGAGAGTCCCAAACAAGATGAACCCGAAAAGACCCACACCAAGACACATTGTAATTACAATGGCAAATGTTCAGGATAAAGAAAGAATCTTAAAGGCTGCAAGAGACAGAAAGTTACATACAAGGGATCTCCCATTAAATTATCAAATTATTTCTCAACAGAAACACATCAGGCCAAGGGACGGAATCCAAGAATACTTTATCCAGAAAGGCTACCATTCAAAATTGAAGGTGAAATAAGGAGCTTCACAGACAAAAACAGGCTAAGGGAATTTATCACTATCAAGCCAGAAATGCAAGAAATGGTAAAGGGACTGGTGTAAAAAGAAAAAACGAAAAAGGGAAGAAGGAACACAGGCACAAAAAATTACTACAAACAAGTACCTATCAATAATAACTTTAAACAGCCCTGACCGGTTTGGCTCAGTGGATAGAACATCGGCCTGTGGACTGAAGGGTCCTGGGTTCGATTCCGGTCAAGGGCATGTACCTTTGTTGTGGACACATCCTCAGTGGGGGGTGTGCAGCAGGCAGCTGATCAATTTTTCTCACTCTCTATCCCTCTCCCTACCTCTCTATAACAAATCAATCAATAAAATATATTTTAAAAATAACTTTAAACGTAAATGGACTAAATATTCCAATCAAAAGACATCAAGTTCTTGAATGGGTAAAAAAAACATGACTCATATATATGCTGTCAACAAGAGACCCACCTCAGAACAAGAGACTCACACAGACTGAAAGTGAATGGATGGAAAATATCATTCAGGCAAATGGAAATGAAAAAAATGCTGGTGTAGAAATACTTATATCTGAAAAAATAGACCTCAAAGTGAAGGCCATAACAAAAGATAAGGAAGGCCACTTTATAATACTAAAGTGATCAATACAACAAGAGGATATAACCCTGGTAACCATATATGCACCCAATGCATAAGCGCCCAACTACATAACAAAACTCCTGGAAGATATCAAGGGAGAGATCAACAACAAAACAATAATAGTAGGGGACTTTAATACCCCACTGACATCACTGGATGAATGCTCTAGACAAAAAATCAGAAAAGAAACAGAAATACTAAATGACTCACTAGATCAGATGGACTTAATTGACATCTTCAGAACATTTCATCGAAAAGCCACGGAATATACATTCTTCTCTAGTGCACATGGGACATTTTCAAAGATAGACCACATATTGTGTCACAGGCAAAGTCTCTCCAAATCAAGAAGATTGAAATCATATCAAGCATCTTCTCAGACCACAATGGCATAATATTAGAAATAAACTACAACAAAAACAATCCAAAAACTTCAAACACTTGGAAGCAGAATAGTATGCTATTAAGCAATGATTGGATTACCAAAGAGATCAAAGAATAAATTAAAAATACCCTGGACATGAATTACAATGAACACAGCAATCCAAAATCTATGGGACACAGTGAAAGCAGTCCTGAGAGGGAAGTTTATAGCTCTACAAGCTTACCTAAAAAAAAAAAGAAAAGAAAAAATGGTAGTAAATCATCTAACTCTACAACTTAAAGAATTAGAAAAAGAGCAACAAGAAAAGCCCAGAGTGAACAGAAAGAAGGAGATAATAAAGATCAGAGCAGAAATGAATGACATAAAGACAAAAAAATAATACAAAAGATCAATTAAACCAAGATCTGGTTCTTTAAAAGACTAAACAAGATTGATGAACCTCTATCCAGGCTCACCATGAAGCAAAGAGAGAGGACCCAAATAAACAAAATCAAACATGAAAGAGGCGAAATAACAAAAAACCCCACAGAGATACAAAGGATTGTTAAAAAATATATATACTGTGAACAACTCTATTCCAACAAACTAGACAACATAGTGGAAATGGACATATTCCTAGAAAAATACAACGTTCCAAAACTCAATCAGGAAGAATCTAAAAATCTCAATAGGCCAATAACTGTGGAGGAAATTGAAGCAGTGATCAAAAAGCTCCCAGCAAACCAAAGCCCGGGGCCAGATGACTTCACAAGGGAGCTTTACGAAACATTCAAGGAAGAACTAAAACCTATCCTCCTCAAACTATTCCAAAAAATTCAAGAAGAACACTTCCAAGCTCATTCTATGAAGCCAGCATTACACTAATACAAAAACCATATAAAAACACTACACATAAAGAGAATTACAGGCAAATATCTCTGATGAACATAGATGCTAAAATCCTCAACAAAATTTTAGAAAATCGGATCCAGCATTACAATGGAAAAATCATTCACCATGACCAAGTGAGATTTATTCTGGGGATGCAAGGCTGGTACAATATCCAAAATTCAATAACTATGATATGTCACACAAACAAATTGAGAGACAAAAATCACATAATCATATCAATTGATGCAAGAAAAGCATTTGACAAAATCCAACACCCTTTCTTGATAAAAAAACCCTCAGCAAAATGGGAATGGAGGGATTACACCTCAACATAATAAAAACCATATATGACAAACCCACAGGCAACATCATACTCAATGGGCAAAAACTAAAACCATTTCCCCTAAGAACAGGAACAAGACAGGAATGCCCACTTTCACCACTCCTTTTTCACATAGTTCTGGAAGTGTTAGCCATAACAATTAGACAAGAAGAAGAAATAAAAGGTATCCAAATTGGAAAAGAATACATAAAACTGTCATTATTCACAGATTACATGATACTGTACATTTAAATCCCTAAAGACTCCATCAAAAAATGATTAGAGTTAATAAATTAATTTGGCAGTGTAGTGGGATATAAAATTAACACAAAGAAATCTATGGCAATTTTATTCACCTATAGTGAACTTACAAAAAGAGAGATTAAAAAGAAACAATCCCATTCACCATCTCACAAAAAATTTAAGGTATCTAGAAATAAACTTAACTAAGGAGGTAAATTACCTGTACTAATAAAACTACAGGAGAATGAAAAAAGAGATAGAGGAAGACATAAACAGATGGAAGAATATACTGTGTTCATGCACTGGTAGAATCAACATCATTAAAATAAACTCAAAATAGATGAAAGACTTAAACTTAAGATGGAAAACCATAAAAATATTAGAGGAATCCACAGGCAGCAAAATCTCAGACATATGCTGAAGCAATATCTTCACTGATACAGCTCCTACAACAATGGAAACTAAAGAGAAAATAAACAAATGGAACTACATAAAAGGAAAAAGTTTCTGTACAGCAGAAGAAACCATCAACAAAACAACAAGAAAGTCCACTGCATGGGAGAACATATTTGCCAATGTTATCATCAATAAGGGTTTAATCTCCAACATTTACAGAGAACTCATACAACTTAACATAAGGAAGATAAACAGCCCAATCAAAAAATATATACTTTTTGAAAGAGGATATAAGGAAGACCAAGAGACATAGAAAACATGCTCAAAGTCACTAATCATCTGAGAGATGCAAATCAAAATGCCAATGCCGTACCATCTCACACCTGTCAGAATGGCTATCATCAACAAATCAAGGAACGACAATTGCTGGCAAGGATGTGGATAAAAAGGACCCCTTGTGCACTGCTGGTGGGAATGCACATTGGTGCAGCCTCTGTGGAGAACAGTATGGAGTTTCCTCAAAAAATTAAGAATGGAACTCCCATTTGACCCACTTCTAGGAATATATCCCAAGAAACTAGAAACACCAATCAGAAAAATATATGCACCCCTATGTTCACAGCAGCACAATTTACCATAGCTAAGATTTGGAAATAGCCCCACTGTCCATCAGCAGATGAGTGGATTAGAAAACTGTGGTACATCTACCCAATGGAATTCTAGGCTGTTGTGAAAAAGAAGTAATTCTTACCATTTGCAACAGCCTGGATGGAGCTGGAGAGCATTATGCTAAGTGAAATAAGTCAGTCAGAGAAAAATAAATATCACATGATCTCACTCATTTGTGGAATATAATGGACAATATAAACTGATGAACAACAACAGATCCAGAAACAGAGAAGCATTGATCAGACAGTCAAACCTCAGGGTAGGTAGTGGAAGGTGAGGGTAAGGGGGAGAGATCAACCAAAGAACTTGTATGCATGCATATAAGCCTAACCAATGGACACAGACACCAAGGGTGTGAGGTCATGAGTGCAGGGTTGGTGTTCAATAGGAGGATAATGACACATATGTAATACATTAATCATTAAAGAAAAAAATAAGAGTGAAAAAAGAAACAAAACGCCTAATATATATATATATCATATATAATAAAAGGCTAATATGTAAATAGACTGAATGGCAGAACAACCGCACAAGGGTCAGCTGTGGTGGGATGGTGCAGCAGGTGAGCGTGGGACACAGACCAAGGCAGGGCACTGGTTGCTGTCTTTGGGGCGAGATGCTGGTGGTTACAGAAAATTCTTTGCTCTTTCCAGGTGCTCGCACCTGTTTCTGGTGCTGGCCCAGATTGCTCAGCGCTGTCAGCAGGTGCAAGCAGGGATTCTCCACCTTCCCCTATTCTTGAGGGGTGATCAGTGCAGCAGCTGCCACTTGCACCTGCTGAGGGCACTGGCTCTACTTGCACCCACTGCTGGGGCAAGCCCCAATCGCTCTGCGCTGTTAGTGGGTGTGAGCGGGGCCAGCAGTTAGCGCCTGGGAGCAGTGGCAGTGGGACCGGGGTTACAGGCAGACAGGGGCCAGGGGGCCATGGTGGGAGGGGCTGGGCGGAGGTTCAGAGGGTGGGCTGAGACCTCCCTCCCCGTGCCACTGCAGCCTTGTGGCCCACAGTTCTTTCAAGGTGCATAAATTCATGCACTGGGCCCCTAGTATGTTTGTATATGTGTATATATATATATATATATATATATATATATATATATATATATATATTCTATTTAAAGTAATATACAGATTCGATTCAATCCCTAGCAAATATCCAGTGGCATTTTTCACAGACAGAAAATAATAAGCTTAAAATTCATATGGAACCACAGAAGATCACAAAGGGCTAAAGTAATTTTGAGCAAAAAGATCATAGCTGGAAACTCCACACTTCCTGATTTAAATTTTATTAAACAGCTTTAGTAATCCAAACTCTATGGCACTGGCATGTAAAGAGACACATAGAGCAATGGAATAATATAAAGCCTAGAAAGAAGCTCACACATGTGTGGTTAATTAATTTTCAACAAAGGTATCAATAATTCACAAGAGGTAAAGAGTGGTCTCTTGCACTCTCTGTGGATGAGAATAAATACTTGAAAAGCATGGATCCCCTAAAGTATTAGCATTCAAAATGTATAAGGAATCATACAACTTTATAACAAAAAACAACAATCACGCAGAGGAACTGAATATTAAAAAAAATAACACATACAAATGGACAATATGTACATGAAAAGATGCTCAACATCGTTATTATTTTTTATCTTTATTGTTTAAAGTATTCCATATGTCTCCTTTTCCCTCCATTGACCTCTCCTTGGCCACCCCACACCCCAGCACATGCCCTCCCCCCCTCCCCATCTGTGTCCATTGGTTATGCTCATATGCATGCATACAAGTCCTTTGGTTGATCTCTTACCCCCTTACCGCCCTCCTTCCTTCATAGGTTGGACAGTCTGTTGGACGCTTCTCTGTCTCTGGATCTATATTTGTTAATCTGTTTATTTTGTTCATTATATTCCACAAATGAGTGAGATCATGTGATATTTATCTTTCTCTGACTGTCTTATTTCACTTAGCATAATACTCTCCAATTCCATCCATGCTGTTGAAAATGGTAAGACTTCATTCTTTTTTAGAGCAGTGTAGTATTCCATTGCAGTATATCCTTTCTGACTGGTGTTTCTGTTTTCTTGGGATACATTCCTAGAAGTGGGATCACTGGGTCAAATGGAATTTCCATTTTTAAGTTTTTGAGGAAATGCCATACTGTTTTCCACATTGGCTGCACCAGTCTGCCTTCCCATCAGCAGTGCAAGAGGGTTCATTTTTCTCCACATGTGCTCCAGCACTTGCCTTGGTTGATTTGTTGATGATAGCCATTCTGACAGGTGTGAGGTGGTACCTCATTGTTGTTTTTATTTGCATCTCTGTGATGATTAGTGACATTCAGCATGTTTTCATATGTCTCTCGGCCTTCTGTAGGTCTCCTTTGGAAAAGTGGCTACTTAGGTCCTTTGCCCTTTTTTGATGGGATTGTTTGTCTTCCTTTTGTTAAGTTGTAGGAGTTCCCTATAAATTTTGGAGATTAAACCCATAAAGGAGATAACATTGGCAAATATGTTCTCCCATGCAGTGGGCTTTCTTGTTGTTTTGTTGATGGTTTCTTTTGCTGTGCAGAAGCTTTTTATTTTGATGTAGTCCCATTTGTTTATTTTCTCCTTAGTTTCCATTCCCCTAAGAGCAGTATCAGTAAAGATATCGCTATGACAAATGTTTGCTATTTTTCTGCCTATGGCTTCTTCTAGGATTTTTATGGTTTCCCATCTTACATTTAAGTCCTTTATCCATTTTGAGTTTATTTTTGTGTATGGTGTAAGTTGGTGATCTAGTTTCATTTTTTTGCATGTATCTGTCCAATTTTCCTAACACCGTTTATTGAAGAAACTGTCTTTACTCCATTGTATGCTCTTGCCTCCTTTGTCAAATATTAATTGAGCACAATGGCTTGGTTGGATTTCTGGGTTCTCTGTTCTGTTCCACTAGTCTAGTTATCTGGTTTTGTGCCAGTACCAGGCAGTTTTGAGAACAGTGGCTTTGTAGTATAGCTTGATATCTGGTATTGTGATCCCTCCAACATTGTTCTTCTTTCTCAAGATTGCTGTGGCCATTTGGCGGTCTTTTTTTGTTATTCCAGATGAATTTTTAGAGAGTTTTTTCTATATCTGTGAAATATGCTGTTGGTATTTTAATGGGGATTGCATTGAATCTATAGATTGCCATGGGTAGTATGGACATTTTAATGATGTTGATTCCACCAATCAATGAACACAGACGGTATAGTCTTTCATTTGTTTACTAATATGTCTTACTCTATCTCTTTTGTCATCATCCTGTAATTTTTTGAGTACAGGTCCTTTACTCCCTTCGTTAAATTTATTCCTAGTATCTTAATTTTGTTGCAATAGTAAATGGGTTCCGGGGCTGACCGGCAGACCCTGAATGATGGATGAATGATTACTCTAGCACATGTTTCTGTGAAAGAGAGGGATAAGGCACTACTTGGCTATTGCCACCAAGTTGCCCTGTTTGCCTGCCTCCTTTGGTTTTTATCATCATAACAGTTTGAACTAAAATTAATCTCTAGATGCAATCAGCAGGGTAAGTATCCTTGAGAAAGTGTATGCTTCTACAAGTTTTGGTCTTTAAATACTAAGCATAGAGATTCTAGCAAAACACCCTAGGGGATCAGATTTGTTTGAAAAATTCAAGGTAGGGGCTTCCATCTTTGGCAAGGTCTCCTCAGAAGCCCCTGGCCTTTTGGAGAATTCTCCTTATAGACATTCCAAGCAAGTCCTGTGCTTCCCTACAAATCGGATTTTTTTTTTTTTTTTAGTTTCTATTGCTGTGAGTTCATTATTGGTATATAAATATGCCATAGGTTTCTGGTTGTTAATTTTGTATCCTGCTACATTGCTGAATTCATTTATTAGCTCTATAGTTTTTTGATCAAGTTTAGGGTTTTCTATCTACAATATCATGCCAATATTATTAATCATTAGGAAAATACAAATCAAAAATATGTGACATTAACACCTCACATTTGTTATGTTAGCTATTATAAAAAAATAAAATATAACCAGTGTTAGCAAAGACATAAAGAAAATGGAATATTTTCTACTTTTTGTGAGACTGTAAATAGTATATCCATTATAAAAAACAATATGGATGTTCTTCACAGAAATAAAAGTAAAAATACCTTATGGCCTCGCATTCCCAGTTTTGTGTGTATATCAAAAGGAATTAAAATCTGTACCTCAAACTGATATCTGCATTCCTAGTGTCCATTGCAATATTTTTCATAGTAGCCAAGATATGGAAACAACCTAAGTGTCCATTGACAAAAGAATGGATAAAAAATGTGAAATGGAATATTGCTCAGCATCTAAAAAGAAGGAAACTCTGCCATTTATGACAACATGGAAAAACTTGGTGGACGTTATGCTAAGTGAAATAAGCCAGAAACAGAAAGATAAATATCTCATTAATCTCACGTATATGTGGAAATTTTTTATAAAACTCATTATTTTTTATAAAATCTCACGTATATGTGGAAATTTTTTATAAAATCTCACGTATATGTGGAAATTTTTTATAAAACTCAAACTGCAGAATGGTAGTTACCAAAGGCTGGGGATTGGAGAAGAGGGGAGATATTGATCAAAGGGTACAAAATTTGAATTATAAGATGTATAAGTCCTTGGAGACCTAATGTATAATATGGTTAATATAGTTTATAAAAATGTATTTATACTTTAAATTTGCTAAGTGTATAGATTTTGAGTTCTCACCACAAAAATATAGTAACTATGTGAAGTGATTGATATATTAATTAGCTTGATTTTGGTCATCATTTTATAATGTATACATGTTTTAAAATATCACTTTATAAACTTTAAATATAATATACTTAATTTTGTTAATTTTACCTCAACATATCTATAAAAACCTTTAAAAATACAAAGTGGAAAATTGAAGTCTCCTACTATTTCTGGAGATCTCTTTATTTCTTCTTTACATTCTGTCAATGTTTATTTCATATATTTGGGAGTTATGATGTTTGTTTTCTTCACCCTTTTTCTTAGAAAGCATGTGGGTTTGGGTATTTCTGTAGATTGAAATTGATTTTAGCTTTGATACTATTATAAGTCAATGTGAAAAAATGAAATTTATTGTTTATATAGGCCTTTTAATATAATGACTAGAAACTCAGTGCATGAAATTTGTGTGTGTGTATGGTCCCTAGGCCAGGCCTGCAATCAGAGCCATCTTCTCTGGCTTCGCGTAGCTGGCCCCACCCCCTACTGCCACCCAACCCTGGTTCCCTGGTTTCCACTGGATGATCACAGCCTGACAGCCAGGGGAGGGACAAAGAGGTAGGCCATTCCTGCCCACTCACTGGCCCCACCCCCACCAGGGGTTTCCCTCTGTGTGTGGGGCAACCCGTGGGGCAGGGGCGTTGGCCTGGCACTACCCGTATCCCCCACCACCTACTCCCAGTTCCCCGTTCACCATCAGGCGATCGGAGCCTGACGGCCGGGGGAAGGGACCAAAAGGTGGTCAGTGTGCCTCATTGTGACTGGTTGAGTGGTCGTTCTGATCATTCCACCATCAATTTGCATATTATCCTTTAATTATATAGGATTATTATATAGGATAATGCAGTCACTGCATAAACTAAAAAAAGGTATTATAAAACATAGATTCTGTTTTCAACTCTGAAGTTGCAGAAAGTATAACTAGTGTTGGCAAGGATATGACTAGTTCAAAGGGATTGTTATTTCACCACCACTGTAAAAGGTGAAGAATGTTTAACTCCAATAATTAACTCCTTACCTTGGGGACAATACTAATCAGTGGTGTACCAATAATGTTTCTTAAAATATCTTATAAAACAAAACAAAAGAGGCTTTCTTTCATCTTTCCTGTAAATCATGAATCTATTTCATACAAAAGACACAAGTTCCTTAGATGTAAATAAAAGGAGGAAGCAGAAATAAACTTTATACTATTTAAAATCAAAGTATCATTCACATTGGTATTTTCACATTCAATTTTAAAAAATCTCACTTCATGTGAATAATTTCTCTTTTTCTTTAAAATGATAGCCTGGGCCTACATATTCTTAGAAAAAAGTTTCTGGAAACTTCTTTTAAGGGGCGGGATTTAATTTTAGCTCTTAGAACTGTATTTAGCTTTAATAATTTTGTACCTATAGTTCTTAAATAATGACTCATTAGACTTACATGTCAATTGAGTAATTCTAACAAAGCTGAATTACTGAACGCTCACTGTGTTTTTAAAATTAGTATTGACATTTTTGCCCATGTAGCAGTATCAGAAAAGGTCATGAAAAGATAAATAGTATCTGCTAGAATATCATAGGAGAAAGGGTATAGAAAAGTTTTAATTGAAGCTCTAAGACATTACACAAGGTATAATCAAGCAGTAAAATGTTCTTGTCCATTGACTCAGACATTGATAAAAGTATTATTCTTGTTCTAACTATAGAAAGAAGAAAAGAAAAGCATTCAAAAAAGATAATGAACAACATAAACTGATGAACAAAAACAGATCCAAAGACAGAGAAGCATCGATCAGACTGTCAAACCTCAGAAGGAAGGTAGGGGAGGATGGGGGAAAGGGGGAAAGATCAACCAAAGGACTTGTATGCATGCATATAAGCCTAACCAGTGGTCACAGACAACAGGGGGTTGGGGGCATGAGTGGGGGCGTTTGGGAAGGTAATGGAGGGAAGAGGACAAATATACAATACCTTAATCAATAAAGAAATTAAAAAAAGAAATTGTTAAAATTAATAATAATATGAAGTGATATGAAAAAATACCAAATAAAGTTTCAAAACATAATAGAGAACTGAAATGCATAAAAAAATTACCTTTAACAGTAGGAGACTAAAAATCTTGCATCACTTGCAACTTGAATAAAAGATACAAAAACAGAAAAATGTGGTTTAAAATGTTACTATTATATACGACTATTCTCCTTCAAGGTTGGCTATTAATTGTGTGATATAGAAAAATCATATCATTCTCTCTTTTTTGAATGTGGTCAGACCTATCATTTTCCATGAAAAATTGCTGTTAGCTTTATTGATATTTATAGTAGTTTATTTTCTGAAGGTCTTTGAATAATATTGATGTTCATATTTTGTTGAGTAAGTTTATAATTTTATTAATTTAAACCAATTTTTATTCCTTCTGGAGTAAATATGAAAGAAAGGCTGTTGGAATTACCAAGAATTCTCAAACATTTGAACTCATGTATTAAATAGTATCATATGTTATTGAAGGTTAATTTATCCATGCTTGTGATTATGAAAGCTTATGAATTGATTTAAACCTTGTAATTACTACTGGTTCCAAATGATTCCTTGATATTCCCAGAGCAATATGAGTTATTACTACTGGAAGGTCACTTCCAAACTGGAAGTTTTGTGTGTTATTCTTTGTTGGAAGCTGGTTAAGATTTTCAAACACAACTTACTTCCAGATCTGTCTTTATTTGGTTAATTAAAATAAAACTACTTTTATTCATTATTGAGGAGTAAAGATCCAAATTAGTAGTTTAACTAAGAAGATTCTTGGTAATGTGGAGAAATTAGAGATTCAGGGTATCTGTAACTTCTGAAGAGCAAGTGCAAAACAACTTGACACAAATAAACTTTCCTAAACATAAGAATAACCTGGGGCTCTTTTTAAAATTTGAATTCCCATCTAGTCCTCTCTCCTACAGATTTAGATTCAGCTGGTCTAGTGTGGAGCCCATACATCAGTGTTTTAAATAACCACTGGTTATTTTTTAAATCAAGCAAATTTAAGAAATCTGTTCTTAGCAAAATGAGCATTGCACTGCAAATATAACATGAATTTTCAAGTCTGGAAAACACGGGTTCCAATGTCAGATCTATTATTTAGTAGTTAGATAACAAGAATTATTTGAATTCTCTAATTCTCAATGTTCACATCTATACAATGAGGATAAAGACACTTATTTCACAAGTTGTATGTATATATATATACATATATATATATATATGTGCATGTATGTACGTATGTGTGTGTGAAGATTAAAATCTTAGTACATGTAAGAGTCTTAAGAAACACTAATCTCCTTAAACATATACATTATTCATAAAGATATAGTAGCTTTATGGATGATATCGTAATGCTTGTGTTACTTTATTAAAAAGTGCCTTCATACTTTCCACCTTTTATTTAGAAATAAAAAAAAAAATTATTGATTTCAGAAAGGAAGGGAGAGGGAGAGAGAGAAAAAAACCATCAATGATGAGAGAGAATCATTGATCAGTTGCCTTATGCATGCCCCCTACTGAGGATCAAGCCTGCAACCTGGGCATGTGCCCTTGACTGAATTGAACCTGGGACCCTTCAGTCTGCAGGCTGACACTCTACACTGAGCCAAACCAGCTAGGGCAGAAATGAAAATTTAATTGATCAGTTTATTCATCTATGTTCCAAGTAATGAGGGTAAAGATAAGTCACAGACCTTGTTCTCAAGCAACAATTTGGTAGAAAATCCTACCTAATAAAACAGTAATATGGAAATTGACTGTACCTTCGCTACACACATAAGCCACACCCACCACCCACGCCCACCAGCCAATCAGGAGCAAATATACACATTAAACCAGCAAAGATGGTGGGGGGAGGGGGCAGCGCCCTCTGCCAGTGGGATCCAAGCCATGATGGTGGACTGGGGCAGGCGGTTAGCACTGGCAGCCAGCTGACCAGGTCCCGGATAGGGGCTTCGAGTCAGCCGCTGCCAGAGGCGGCTGACTCGAAGCCCCTATCATGGATCACGGACCAGGGCAGGTGGCGTGGGTTAGCGCCCACAGCCGCCTGCCCAGGTCCGCCATCACGGATCACTGGCCAGGGCAGGCGGCGTGATCACGGATCACGGACCAGGGCAGGCGGTGTGGGTTAGCACCTGCAGCCGCCTGACCAGGTCCCCGATAGGGACTTGGAGTCTAGCATAACAAAAAGAACATTCAGCAAAAGCAGGAGACAAGGTTTCATAAGTTCTCCCCCAGGTCACAACTGTTCTCTTATACATTTTAATTATCCCAGACTTTGCCTGATGGGATTTGATTTGAATTATGCCTGATAGAGATTACATGGCATGAATTGTAGGCTCATTCTTTTTGTGGTTGCCTGACTGAGAAAGGCCTTGGAATGAGAGAAGGCACTTTTATTTTCCTTTTTCATTCTATAGAGACTGAGGAATTACAGTTGTATGAAGAAGTTGGTAAGAGAATGAAAGTCTCATGCTGTATTTTTCTGTAAGTTTTATCATGTGGACTATCAAAAACTTTGTGGGATCCTTTTCAAGAGGTGTTACAAAAATTATGTTGGAATTAACATTCAAGAGTAAAAGGAGAGAAGTGAGTGGTGGGTAAAGGAAAGAACTTTGTCCTAGAAACCAAATAGAAGCCACATAAACCTTCAGACTCTTACTCACTGTGCTTTGGAGGTATTAAAGGATAAGTTTTTAAAAAGGTAAAATCATGACTCATAGTCTGTATAGATAAAAGGCTAAGTGACCGACATTTGTCCATCCGTCCGACCAACCGGTACATATGACGCACACTGGAAATCCTATCTAATAATAGAGTAACATGTAAATTACCATCACTCCGCTATGCACACGATTGGGTGGCGGGAGGCTGGGGGGCGGGACTCGGGGTGGCCTATCCGGCCATTGAGAGGCACAGATCCACTGCCACTGAGGGGGGCTACCCTGCTGCGCCTCCCAAAGGCCAGATCCGCGGCCGCTGAGGGGGCCTGCCACGGACACCCAGCTGCGCCTCTCAACAGCAGGGTAGCCAGGTGTCTGCGGCAGCCCCCCTCAGCGGCCGTTGAGAGGCACAGGGGGTGGGAGTTCCGCCCCCTGCGCCTCTCAACAGCAGGGTAGCCCCCCTCAGTGGCTGGGGACCATCAAAAGCGGCGGAGCTGGGTGCACCAGTGGACAGGCACCCAGCTCCAGCGCGAAAAGCGAAAGCGTGTAGGGGACCCTACACGTGCATGATTCAATCATGCACTGGGCCTCTAGTTTAAAAATAAACTTTGACTCACACACATGCCATACATATAAAGTTTTCGCTGGCGCTAATTTGAATGTTGCATTTGGTGGGAAAGTTCTTTTCAGAGGGGTTATTTGTATCACCCTGCTATATGATTGGCCATAGTACAAACGAGTTTAATGTACTGTAGTGTTTGGGGATGTTTCAGACAGTTGTCTCTCAAAACAAATATGAGATCAGAGGATTCTTCTTATAGTGAATGGTTAGTAAAACTTGGAGATGGCAAACTTGATAGCAGTTTTCATTTAGGAATGGATATTATTGAAATTCCCCATGAAATGATTTTTAATGGATCTATTATTAAAGCCACCTTTGGAAATAGTATATCTATAGATAATATTAAAATATATCTAAACGTGCAATTCTTTGTTCAAAAAATGAGCACGTTCAAAAATTAAATGAAGAAATTTTGGATATATTCAATGGAGATTTTCACACCTATTTGAGTGATGATTCCATTGACTCAACAGATGATGCTGAAAAGGAAAATTTTCCTGTTGAATTTCTTAATAGTATTACTCCTTCTGGAATGCCGTGCCATAAATTAAAATTGAAAGTGGGTGCAATCATCATGCTATTGAGAAATCTTAATAGTAAATGGGGTCTTTGTAATGGTACCAGATTTATAATCAAAAGATTGCGACCTAACATTATCAAAGCTGAAATATTAACAGGATCTGCAGAGGGAGAGATAGTTCTGATTCCAAGAATTGATTTGTCCCCATCTGACACTGCCACCCATTTAAATTAATTCAAAGATAGTTTCCCGTTATGCCAGCATTTGTGATGACTATTAATAAATCATAAGGACAAACTCTAGACAGAGTAGGAATATTCCTACCTGAACCCATTTTTGGACATGGTCAGTTATATGTTGCTTTCTCTCTCTCTCTTTTTTTTTTAAGTACTTTAAAAAAATATTTTATTGATTTTTTTACAGAGAAGAAGGGAGAGGGATAGAGAGTTAGAAACATCGATGAGAGAGAAACATCAATCAGCTGCCTCCTGCACACCTCCTACTGGGGATGTGCCCGCAACCAAGGTACATGCCCTTGACTGGAATCGAACCTGGGACCTTTTAGTCCACAGGGCGACGTTCTATCCACTGAGCCAAACCAGTTACGGCTGTTGTTTTTCTCTTGAGTTTAAAGAGCATGTTATGTTAAAGTTAAAGTTGTAAATACTTTATCTAAAGTGAAATTAGTCAAGCACTCTGAAAGTGTTTTTACTCTTAATGTGGTAGACAGGGAGATATTAGAGTAAGTTTAATCACTTTATCAGTCATTATTTGCATCAATGTTGTTTTTATATTATGAGTTTGTTATTGTTGTTATATCATTTTGTTATTGTTTAGTTATTAATAAAAATATGTATTATTTTCATATACATTGTACTCATTTCCTTTTATCTCTCACACTTTTATTATAGAGAAAAGGCAAATAGCAATATTAAAATATTTCATCTAATTAATTCCCTTTCAATGTGCATGAATTTCATGCACTGGGATACTAGTACAATTATACAAAGATAATTTCAAAATTCATTGGGAGATGTAGCACACTTTTGTAATCCATTCATCTGCTGATGGGCACTTAGGCTGTTACCAAATCTTAGCCACTGTAAATTGTGCTAATATGAACATATTAACTTTCTGATTGGTGTTTTTGGTTTCTTGGGATATATTCCTAGAAGTGGTATAACTGGCTCAAATGGAAGTTCCATTTTTAGTTTTTTGAGGAAACGCCATACTGTTTTCCACAGTGGTTCCACCAGTCTGTATTCCCATCAGCAGTGCACAAGGGTTCCTTATTATCCACATCCTCGCTAGCAGTTGCCATTTGTTGATTTGTTGATGATAGCCATTCTGACAGCTGTGAGGTGATATATCATTGTACTTTTAATTTGCATCTCTATGATTAGTGACTTTGAGCATTTTTTTTCATATGTCTCAGCCTTCTGTATGTCCACTTTTGAAAAGTGTATAAGTCCTTTGCCCATTTTTTAAAATTGGATTGTTTATCTCTCTCTTGTTAAGATGTATGAGTTCCCTATAAATTTTAGAGATTAGGCACTTATCTGATATAACTTTGGTAACTATGTATTCTCATGTAGTGGGCTGTCCTGTTGCTTAATTGATGGTTTCTTTTGCCGTGCAGAACCTTTTCATTTTAATGTACTCCCATTTGTTTATTTTCTCCTTAGTTCCATTGTCCTTGGAGCTATGTTGGTAAAGATATTATTACAACATATGTCTGATATTTTGCTGCCTATGTATTCTCCTAAGATTTTTATGGTTTCCCATCTTACATTTAAGTCTTTTATCCATTTTGAGTTTATTTTTGTGTACGGTGTAAGTTGGTGGTCTAATTTCATTTTTTTGCATGTATCTGACCAATTTCCCCAACACCATTTATTGAAGAGACTGTCTTGACTCCATTGTATGTTCTTGCCGATTTTGTCAAATATTAATTGAGCATAATGGCTTGGGTCGATTTCTGGGTTCTCTGTTTTGTTCCATTGTTCTGTATGTCTGTTCTTGTGCCAGTACCAGGCAGTTTTGAGAATAGTGGCTTTGTAGTATAGCTTTATATCTGGTATTGTGATCCTTCCAACTTTGTTCTTCTTTCTCAAGATTGCTGGATTATTCAAGGTCTTATTTTATTCCATACTAGAGGCCTGTTGCACAAAATTCATTCACGGGGGTGGGTGTCCTTCAACCCAGCCTGCACCTTCTCCAATCTGGGACCCCTCGGGGAATGTCCGACTCACAATCTGGACTGCTGGCTCCTAACCACTCGCCTGCCTGCCTGCCTGATTGCCCCTAACCGCTTCTGCCTGCCAGCCTCATCGCCCCCTAACCACTCCTCTGCCAGCCTAATTGACTCCTAACTGCTCCTTTGCTGGCCTGATCACCTACAACTGCCCTCCGCTCCTGGCCTGATTGCCCCCAATTTCCCTCCCCTGCTGGCCTGATCACCCACAATTGCCCTCCCCTGCTGCAACCTGCCTCCTCCACTGGGACCCACCTCCTTCACGCAAGGTGGTGGAGACACCAGGACCAACCTCCTCCTCACCACGCAGAGCTGCAGAACCCCCAGGCCTCTCTGTGCAGTGCAGCCACCAGGCCCCGTCTCCACTGTACTTGTGGCCATCTTCTGGTGACCATCTTGTGGTGGCCATCCTGTGACGGTGTCACGTGAGGGCATCGCACGAGGGCATGAAGCCACCTAGGCTTTTATTATATAGGATGATTTTCTGAATTTTGTTCTAGGTCTGTGAAATATGCCATTGGTATTTTAATGGGATTGCATTAAATCTATAGATTGCTTTGGGTAATATGGACATTTTAATGATGTTGATTCTACCAATCCATGAACACGATATAGTCTTCCATTTGTTTATGTCTTCCTCTATATCTTTTTTCCATCTACACAATGGAATACTACCCTGCTGTAAAAAAGAAGGAACTCTTACCATTCGCAACAGCATGGATGAACATGGAGAGCATTATGCTAAGGGAATTAAACCAGTCAGAGAAAGATAAATATCACATGAACTCATTCATTTGTGGAACATAATGAATAACATAAACTGATGAACAAAAATAGATCCAGAGACAGAGAAGCATCAAACAGACCATCAAACTTTAGAAGGAAGGCAGGGGAGGATGAGGGGGAGAGTAACAGATGAACCAAAGGACTTGTATGCATGCATATACGCATAACCAATGGACACAGACATTAGGGGTGTGAGGGCATGTGCTGGGGGTTGGGGTTGGCCAGGGAGAGGTTAATGGGGAAAAAAGAGACATATGTAATACTATATGTAATACTTTAAACAATAAAGAATTTAAAAAGTTAAAATAAAAAATAAAATACTTTGGGAGAGGTGATATAGTACCTAGGAATGCAGAAACACTGAGCAAGGAGAAACACAAGTAAAAATATCAGCAAAAAAGGGAAGAAGTAGGAATAGAAATAAATATGATACTGTAATAATAAATCACAATTGAAGGAGTAAGAAACCCCCCTAAACTGGGAGGATTTCATATACATTTTTTGTAGTCTAATACTACTTCTAAGGGTGTAAAGATTGTTCATTGATCTGATGTCTTTGGAATACCCAGATAAAAGTGAAAAATGAAATAATTTGGATATATATAATGGAAGACACACAAATAGTTATTATCCACTTAATAAATACGTAAGTACTCACAATGCAAATATAAAATATCCCAATGATTTAATATATATTCTATTTTAAATTCATGCAATTTTATGGTATATAACAAATAAAATCAGTTTCTTGGTAAGAATTACATGAGTATAAAGAGATTTTTTAAATCACTTTGGAGCATTCTGTGAATATTTTATAAAAGTAACTTAAGTATCATTACTTAAAGTGTACATTTTTAGGGTGTTTTAAACTTAATTTAATTAAATTAATTATTTATTTATTCTAATACTAGAGGCCCGGTGCATGAAATTTGTGCAAAGGGCTCGGCCCCAGCAGCCCTGGCTTCATCCAGAAGGTCATCTGGAAGGACGTCTGTAAGGTCATTTGGCTGTCCAGTCTAATTAGCATATTACACTTTTATCATTATAGATTGACATTATTGCAGGAGTCCCCTTCCCTCTCCACCATTTCCCACCTTCAATGACCCCCGCTAACCCCTTACTTGGACTTTACCAAAATATTGTCCATGTCCATGGAATATAGATATATGTTCTTTAGCTATTTCCTTATCTTCTTTATCTGGTAATCCCACCCCCTCCCCTTGGGTACCAGCCAGTCTGTTCCCTGTATTCATATTTTGGTACCATCTTGTTTGTCAGTTTATTTTGTTCATTACATTCCACATATTAATGACACCACATGGTATTTGTCTTACTGGCTTATTTCACTTAGTATACTACTCTCCAGAACCACTCATGCTGTCTCAAAGGGTAAGACATCCTTCTTTTGTACTGCTGTGTAGTATTCCATTGTGTAAATGTAACACAGCTTTTTTGTACACTCATCTACTGATGGGCACTTGGGCTGTTTCCAGATCTTAGCTACTGTAAATAATGCTGCCATGAACATAGGGATGCATATATTCATTTTGACTGGTTCTTAGGATATATTCTCAGAAGTGGGATTACCTTTAGGATGTTTTAAATTAAATTAAATTTAACATATTTAAATTAAAACTCTATATTGTTTTCCACAGTGGCTGCACCAGTTGCATTCCCACCAGCAGTGCATAAGTGTTCTCTTTTCTCTACATCCTGGCCAGCACTTCTTGTTGATGTATTGATAGTAGTCATTCCGGCAGGTGTGAGGTGATACCTCATTGTAGTTTTTATTTGCATCTCTCTAATCATTAGTGACCTTAAGCATTTTTTCATATATCTATTGGCCACCCATATGTCCTCTTTGAAGAAGTGTCTATTTAGGTCACTTGGTTTTTTTAATGGATTGTTTGTCTTCCTGGTGTTGAGTTGTATAAGTTCTTTATATATTTTGAAAATCAGTCCCTTATTAGATGTATCATTGGTGAATATGTTCTCCCCTACAGTGGGTTCTCTTTCATTTTGTTGATGGTTTCTTTTGCTGTGCAGAAACTTTTTAACTCGATCTAGTCCCATTTCTTTATCTTTTTATGAGTTTCCCTTGATCTCAGAGACATATCAGCAAAAAATATTGTTGTGAGAGATGTCTGAGATCTTACTGACTTTATTTTCTTCTAGGGTTTTTATGGTTTCATGACTTAAATTTAAATCTTTTAACCATTTGGAGTTCATTTTTGTGTAGGGTATAAGTTGGTGGTGTAGTTTCATTGTTTAAATCTTTATTGTTGAGAGTATTCTAGATGACCCCTTTCCCCCCCCCATTAACTCCCTCCACCAGGTTCCCACCCTCCCCGAGTCCTTCACCACCCTGTTGTCTGTATCCATGGGTAATATATGCATATAAGTTCTTTGGTTAATATTTTCCCTTCCTCCCCTCTCCCATTCCCTCTGAGATTCTTCAATCTGTTCCAAGTTACAATGCCACAGTTGTATCAGATTATTTTGTTCATTAGATTCCACATGTAAGTGATGCTTATCTTTCTCTGATTGGCTTATTTCGCTTAGCATAATATTTTCCAGTTCCATCCATGCTGTCTCAAAGGATAATAGATCTTTCTTTTTTACAGCTGCATAGAATTCCATTGTGTAAATGTACCACAGCTTTTTAATCTACTCATCTACTGATGGGAGCTTGGGCTGTTTCCAGATCTTAGCTCTTGTAAATAACACTGCTTTGAACAAACTGAAAAGCTTCTGCACAATAAAATAAATCAGCATCAAAATAAGAAAGGAACCCACTGCATAGAAAAATATATTTACCAATGATACATCATATAGGGGTTAATTTCCAAAAATATATAAAGAACTCATACAGTTCAACAACAGCAATACAACTAACCCAATTAAAAAATGGGCAAGACATTGGGGGGTGGGATGAGGGCATGTGACAGGGGGTAGGGGAAGCTGGGGGTAGGTCAATGGGGGAAAAAAGGAGATATATGTACTACTATATGTAATACTTTAAACAATAAAAAAAAAAATGGGCACAAGACCTAAATAAGCACTTCTCCAAAGAGGACATACAATTCTCCAAGAGACATGAAAAAATGCTCAATGTCACTAATCATCCGAGAGATGCAAATTAAAATGACAATGAGGTATCACCTCACACTTGCTGGAATGGCAACCATCAATAAATCAACAAACCACAGTGCTGGCGAGTATGTAAAAAAATGAACCCTTGCCGAAACCGGTTTGGCTCAGTGGATAGAGCATCGGCCTGCGGACTCAAGGGTCCCAGGTTCGATTCTGGTCAAGGGCATGTACCTTGGTTGCAGGCAAATCCCCAGTAGGGGTTGTGCAAGAGGCAGCTGATCGATGTTTCTCTCTCATCGATGTTTCTAACTCTCTATCCCTCTCTCTTCCTCTCTGTAAAAAAATCAATAAAATATATTTTTAAAAAAATGAACCCTAGTACACGGCTGGTGGGAATGCAGACTGGTGCAGCCACTGAGGAAAACTGTGGTGTTTCCTAAAAAAATAAAAAAGTGGAACTGCCATTAGATCTAGTGATCCCACTTCTGGGAATATATCCTAAGAATCCTGACACACCAACAAGAAAAAATACAGTTTCTTTCTTTATTTTAATGTACCTGTCTAATTTTCCCAATAGCATTTATTAAAGAAACTTTCTTTAATCCATTGTATGCTCTTACCCTACTTGTCAAATATTAATTTTCTATAAAGTTATGAGCTGATTTCTGGGCTCTCTGCTGTGTTACATTGGTCTACTAGTATATGCTTCTTCTTATGTCTGTACCAGGCTGTTTTTATTACAATGAACTTATAGTGTAGCTTGACACTGATTTTGTGATACCTCCAGCTTTGTTCTTTTTTTTCAAGATTGATGCTGCTATTTGGGGTCTTTTTTGATCCCATATACATTTTTGAAATGTATTTATATTTTCTAATTTCTGTAAAATATGCTAATTGCAATTTCATAGGTATTGCATTACATCTGTACATTGCTTTGAATAGTACGGACATTTTAATGATTTTAATTAATCCAATCAATGAACATGGTATACGCTTCCACTTATTTGTATCTTCCTGAATATATATATTCAGTGTCATATAATTCTCTGAGTACAGGTCTTTTATCTCCTTGGTTAAATTTATTCCTAGGTATCTCATGTTTTTGTTTTTGTAGCAATAGTAGATGTTTTTTTTTTTTCCTAGCTTTTTTTATTCTGAAAGGTAGTTATCCTATATAATAAAGAGGTAATATGAAAATTGACCATCACTCCAACACACAAGATGGCTGCCTTCATGTGGTCAAAGATGGCCGCCCCCATGTGGTCAAAGATGGCCACCCCCATGTGGACACAAGATGGCTGTCACAAGATGGCCAGCAGGGGAGGGCAGTTAGTGGGCACCAGGCCTGCAGGGGAGGGCAGTAAGGGGTGACTGGGCCGGCAGGGGAGGACAGTTGGGGGGGTACCCAGGCCTGTAGGGGAGGGTAGTGGGGGGGACCAGAACTGCAGGGGAGGACAGTTGGGGGGTACCCAGCCCTGTAGGGGAGGGCAATGAGGGGAACCAGGACTGCAGGGGAGGTCAGTTGGGGGGTACCCAAGCCTGCAGGGGAGGGTAGTGGGGAGGACCAGGCCTGTAGGGGAGGGCAGTTGGGGGTGACCAAGCCAGCAGGGGAGGGCAGTTAGGGGCAATCAGGTCAGCAGGGGAGGGCAGTTAGGGGCAATTGGGCTGGCAGGGGAGCAGTTAGGCATCATTCAGGCTGGCAAGAGAGTGGTTAAGTGGTGATCAGGCTGGCAGGCAGAAATGGTTAGGGGTAATCAGGCAGACAGGCAAGCAAGAGGTTGGGAGCCAGCACTTCTGGATTGTGAGTGGGATCCCAGATTGGAGAGGGTGCAGGCTGGGCTGAGGGACACACCACCCTCCATGCACGAATTTCGTGCACTGGGCCTCTATTCTATATATATAAAACCCTAATATGCAAATAGACCAAATGGCGGAACAACCAAACAACCAGTCACCATGACATGCGCTGACCACCAGGGGGCGCATGTGGAACATGGCAGCATCAGTACCAGGCAGCAGAGCACAAAAACATGGTGGGCATCGGCCATAGTGGGATAGTGGAGCAGGTGAGTGGGGCCACCCAGACCAAGGTGGGGCACCGGTTGCTGTCATCAGGCGAGCCTCTGATGGTTACTGAAAATACTTTGCTCCCACACTCTACAGTCCCACTCGGTGCTCACACCCACTGCTGGTGCCCAGCGCTGAACCCGATCTCTTGGTGCCATCAGCGGGTGCAAGTGGTGGCTGCCAGCCCCGATCACCCCTCAGGGCTTCTTCACCTCCCCCTGCTCCTGAGGGGTTATTGGGGCTAGCAGCTGCCTCCCACATATGCTGCTGGGAATGGCCCCGCTCGCATCTGCTGTCAGTGCCCTGTGCCGGTTCTGATCACTCAGTGCTGTCAGTGGGTGCTAGTGGCGACTGCCAGCCCCGATCAGCCCTGAGGACTTCTCCACCTCCCCCTACTCCTGAGGGGTGATTGGGGCAGCAGCCACCACTCAGACCTGCTGCTGGAACCAGCCACAATCTCTTTGTGCCATCAATGGGTGTGAGGGGTCCAGCACCATCAGCGCATGGGAGCAGCGGTGGAGGGAGCAGGGTTGCTGGCAGATAGGGGACTGGGGCCATGGCAGGAGGGGAGGGGCAGGACCTCAGAGGATGGGCTGAGACCCACCCCTGAGCTCAATGCAGCCTAGAGGCCCACAGTTCCTTTCAAGATGCACGAATTTGTGCACTGGGCCCCTAGTCCTATAAAATAAAACCCTAGTATGCAAATCACCAAACAGTGGAATGACCGGTCACTATGACACACCATGACCACCAGGGGGCACATGCTCAATGCAGGAGCTTCCCCCTGGTGGTCAGTGCACTCCCACAGGGGGAGCACTGCTCAGCCAGAAGCCCTGAGCTGGGCTCATGGCTGGTGAGCACAGCGGCGGTGGCAGGAGCCTCTCCTGCCACTGTGGCAGGCAGACATCCCCCAAGGGGTCCTGGACTGTGAGAGGTCACAGGGTCACAGGCCGGGCTGAGGGACCCCCGCTCCCCCCACAATGCATGAATGTCATGCACCAGGCCTGTAGTTGGTATATAAAAATGGCATGGATTTATGTTTGTTGGTTTTTGTATCCTGCAACTTTGCCAAATTCATTTATTAGATCTAGTATTTTTTTGGCAGTCTTTAGGGCTTTCTATATACAACATCATGTCATCTTCAAATAATGATAGTTTTACTTCCTCCTTTACAATGTGAATGTCTTTTATTTCTTCTTCTTACTTGATTGCTGTGGCTAGGACTTCCAGTACTATGTTGAATAACAGCAGGGAAAGTGGACATCCCTGACTTGTTCCTCTTCTTATGGGAAACATTTTAGTGTTTGCCCATTGAGTAGGATGTTGGCTGTAGGTTTTCATATATGGCCTTTACTATGTTGAGGTATGATTCCACTATTCCCACTTTGCTGAGAATTTTATCATAAATATGTGTGTGATTTTATTGAATGCTTTTTCTGCATCTATTGATATGATCATGTGATTTTTATCTTTCATTTTATTAATGTAATGTAGCATAATTATTGATATTCATGTATTGTACTAATCTTTAATTTCTGGAATAAATCCCTCTTTAGCATGGTGTATAATTTTTTAATGTATTTCTGGATTCAATTTACTAGTATTTTGTTGAGAATTTTAGTATCTATGTTCATCAGTTTATTCTTTCTTTGTGCCTTTATCTGATTTTGGTATTAGGACAATGTTAACCTTTTAAAAAGAGCTTGGAAGTCTTCCCTACTTTTGGATTTTTTGAAATAGTTTGAGGAGGATTGGTATTAGTTCTGTAAATGTTTGCTAAAGTTTGTCTGTGAAGCCATCAACCATCTGGTCCAGAACTTTTATTTGCTGGAAGATTTTTGATTACTTCTTTGATTTATTTCATTAGTTGTTTTTGGTCTATGCAGGTGTTCTGATTCTTCCTGATTAATTTTTAGAAGATTGTATGTTTCTAGGAATTTATCTGTGTCTATTTTGTTGGCATATCGTTATTCATAATAGTTTCTTATAATCCTTTGTATTTCTGTGATGTCAGTTGTTACCTTTCCTCTATCATTTCTGATTACATTTATTTGGGTTTGCTCTATTTGTTTCTTGATGAATATGGTTAAAGTTTCATCAATATTGTTTTTCCTTTCAAAGAATCAGCTTTTGGTTTCATTGATCTTTTGTACTATTTTTTGTTTGTTTGTTTTTAGTTTCTATGTCACTTATTTCTACTCTGATTTTTATTATTTCTTTCCCTCAACATACTCTGGGCTTTTCCTGTTGTTCTCTTTCCAATCTTTCAGACCTAGGGTTGGATTGTTTACTGGAGATTTTTCTTGTTTTTTGAAGTAGGCCTGTATTGCTAGGAACTTCCCTCTCAGGACTGCTATTTCCCATAGATTTGGGGTGATTGTGTGTTCATTTTCATTTGTTTCCAGGTAACTTTTTTCTTCTTCCTTGATCTCATTGGTAACCCATTCATTGTTTAAGAGCATGCTAATTAGCCTCCATGTGTTTGAGTATTTTTTACATTTTTCTTATCTTTGTGATTTCTTGTTTCATGCCACTGTGGTCATAGAAGATGCTTAATAGGTTATCAACCTTCTTTTTTTTAAAATATATTTTATTGATTTTTTACAGAGAGGAAGAGAGAGGGATAGAGAGTCAGAAACATCGATGAGAAAGAAACATCGATCAGCTGCCTCTTGCACACCCTCTACTGCCCCCTACTGGGGATGTGCCCGCAACCAAGGCACATGCCCCTGACCGGAATCAAACCTGGGACCCTTGAGTCCACAGGCCAACGCTCTATCCACTGAGCCAAACCGGTCTCGGCGGTTATCAACCTTCTTAATCTTATTGAGACATCATTTTTGTCTAACATTTGTTCTATCTTTGAGAATCTTCATGTGTACTTGAGAAGAATGTGTATTCTGCTGCTCTGGGATGAAATGTTCTATATATATATCAATAATTCCATATGACAGGCAGTGTTATTTAAGGTTGCTATTTCCTTTTTTATTTTTGTCTGGACGATCTATCTATTTATGACAATTGGGTATTAAATTATCCTACTATGACTGTATTGCTGTTGATCTCTCCCTTGAAGTCCATCAAAAGTGTTTTATATGCTTAGGTGCTCCTATATTGGGAGTATATACATTTGTAAGGTTTTTTTATCCTCTTGTTGGATATATCCCTTTATTATTACATAGTAATATCCTTTGTCTCTTTTATGGTCTTTGTTTTGAAATCTATTTTGTCAGATACAAGTATTGCTACTGCAGCTTTATTTTTGTTTCCATTTGCATGCGATATTTTTCTATCCCTTCACTTTCAGCCTGTGCATATTTTTTGTTCTGAGGTGGGTCTAGTAGATAGCATATATATCATGTCTTATTATCCATTTGGCTACCCTGTGTCTTTTGATTGGAGCATTTAATCCATTTATATTTAAGGTTATTATTGATAGGTACTTATTTATTGTCATTTTTATGCATTTTTTCTCCTTTTTCTCTATTTCTTTTTCTTCTTACAGCTGTACCTTTTGCATTTCTTTCAATGCTTGTTTGGTGGTAATGAATTCCTTTAGTCTTCTTTTGTGGGGGAAACTCTTTATTTCTCCTTCTATTTTAAATAATAACCTTGCTGGATAGAGCAGTCTTGGTTGCAGGTTCTTGCTTTTCATTGCTTGTGTATTTCATGCCAATCCCTTCTGGCATGAAGTTTTTTCTGTTGAGAAATCAACTGACAGCCTTATGGAACTCCCTTGTAGTTAATTGATTATTTCTCTCTTGTTGCCTTTAAGATGCTCTCTTTATGTTTAATCTGGCGATTTTAATTATGATATGTCTTGGTGTGGATCTCTTTGTGTTTATGTGTGGGACTCTGTGTTTCCTGAAATTATGTGATTTTTTTTTCACCAGGCTGGAAAAGTTTTCTGTCATTATTTCTTCAAAGAGATTCTCCATATCTTGCTTGCTTTCTTCTCATTCTGGTACCCCTATGGTGCAGACATTGTGTTTCATGTTGTCCCAAAGTTCCCTTAAGCTATCCTTCTGCTTTTCATTATTTTCTCTTTTTTTCAGTTCTGATTGACTGATTTTTTTCTATTTTGTCTTCTAATTCACTAATTCATTCCTCTGCATCACCTAGAGTAATGACTACTCCTTCCAGTAATTTTTGTATTTCAGATAAGGCATTCTTCATTTCCACCTGGTTATTTTTCATGGTTTCTATATCCTTCTTCATCCTGTTGTTTTCACCAAGTTCTTTCAGCATCTTTGTAACCATTACTTTGGACTCTATCTGATAAATTGCTTGCCTCCATTATATTTAGCTCTTTTTCTAGAGTTTCCTCCTGTTTTTTATTGTAGCCTTTTTTGTCTCCACATTTTGGCTATCTCTGTGTTTGTTTCTATGTTTTAGATAGCACTGCTATGACTCCCAGTTTTGGTGGATGGCCTACTGTAGTACATAAACTATGGCTCTCAGTGATGCAGTTTCCTTGATATCTTTTTTCTTGTATTGGTTGTTTGGACCCTTTTTTTAGTAATTAGATCTCTATTGCTGATGACTCTCTTGTAGTTGGCATCAAACCTCAGACTGGCTGACTATAAGACTCAATCCTGCCCCAGACATGTAAACTATTGTGCAGGTGCAGTCTTGAGGTTTCTAGATGGGATGAGTGGCACAATCCTTAACCCTTCAGGATTGGTGTTTATAGAGGTAAACCTTTATCACCATGTATGAGATGCTGTGCAGAGGTTGTTCCTGGGTCTTGAGCCTGCCAAGATCCACCTTTGGATATGCAGTTTGTGTTTCTAGTTGGGTATAACTCTGCTGTGGACTGAGGCCCACCACTCATTGTGTTGGTTCTGGGTTCTTTTGGATGGCTTTTAGATGCAGGTCACTGTCAGATGTTATGTGTAACTGTTCTTGGGCTTCCTGTGTGTAGTTACCATTCTGTTCACTGTGTCTGCATCTGCTAGGCCTGTGTGTTTGTGAGAGGGACCAATCTGTGTAAATGGGTCAGCTTCTTTTAGCTTAGAGCTAGAGGTAGATCTGTGGTTGGACACAGGCTCCCTGAGGTCTGCTTCCACCTGTCAGCTACTCTGTCACCTCCCTGATGTTGCCTGATCTTCTTCCAGAGCCATCTGACAAGAGTCTGCAGGATGGACCCAGGCTAGCTAGCTTGTGTTAGTAGGCCCTCTGCTTGGAGGTTATGTAATCAGGCACTCAATGAGAAAAATTAGTCTCTGCTTCAAAGCCAGACTCCCCAGTCTATACCAGATATCCTAACTCCTGTTCCCCATACGGGGGCATGCTGCAGGTTCAGGTTGGTACAGCCTACACTTATCTCTGCAGGAGCAGTTTCAACTGACTTGGGCTCAGGTGAACTGATCAAAAAAAGTCTCCTGTTAAGGGTGTTGTAGGCCCAGCCCTCAGGAAGAGGCTAAGCACTGCCTCCTTTTCCAATACAATAGCCTCTGAGGGTTTCACACTTAGAATGTCCCACTCTGAGCCACTCTTCCTTCCCCCAGAGAGCTGTACTCAATGTGGGTATCCAGGACTTCACAGAGCTGAACCAATCAGTCTTCTGTTGGGGGTGGTGTTTTAAGCCTGCAGGAGGCAGAGATGGGTTCTACCTCTCCTTCCTCGGGCTGCTTTTCAGAACTAACAGGGAGCTGGGATAAGTCTCCTCACCATGCAGTTACAGAGCCCAGCACTCTCCCACTGTCTCCCAGATAGAAGCTTCCCCCAGCGGATACAGCCCAATAGTCCAAGTGCTGCACAGAATCCATGCCCTTGCACTGCCAGTCCAAGCAGCAGGGGTTAGAAAATTAGCCTGGCCCAGGATTATGATCTCTCCACATGGCTGTTTTCAGTTAAGGGGCGCCAAAATTCCCAGCTCCACTCATGCTTCAGATTCTCCTTAGTGTGGGTCAAAAATCCCCAACCTGTGCTGCTACCCTGTGCCACCAACCCAGCAGATTGGAGTTTATACAAGTCTGGGAGGCTCTACAATTGGGGACCAGGCTTGCAACCCGGCACTTGAGGTGGGTCCTTTCCCCCTTTTCTTATGCCAAACAGCTTGGTCATTGAATAGGGTTCTGACCATTGTCTTTCAATAAAGAAGAGGGTCCCTCAAAGTCACTGCAGGTGCAGCCCGTGGGCCTCTCCATTGGACCCAAACACCACAGTGCAGTCTTTCCAGCAGTCAGAGTCCATGCAAACTCCACAGACTGGGGCTGCTAACAATAGGAGTGCCCCATCACTGGAAAGGTGCAGTCCCAGTCTCCGAGGCAGAAATAATTCCCCTGGTTCCCTTTGCCTGATGATATGCAAGCACTCCTTCCCATATCTGAAGCTTTGGGTTTGGGATCTCTATGTGAAGTTGAGACCCCTCACTCCCAAGTGGAAGGAGCTTTACAGCCAATATCACTTGTGCTGAGGCCCACCACACCTGCTCCAAACCTCCTTTTTATGAACCCCCTTCTCTTACCAGTCTCTCTAAATGTTTCTTCAGTGCTCCTTAGATATAATATCTATTTTCATTTTCTTGTAATTGGCAATTTCCCATTTTGAAGCAAATTTGTCTTTTCCTCTATATTAATAGTACACTGTCCAGCAAAGCTGACTGAGAACTACTGTGCTCAATATTAATGTTGTCTTACTTTTTAAGGTCATTTATGCTAATTGTCACCAAAACTACAGTGAACTTTATTTTTATGATTTTATGCTAACCCTCCCATGTTCCCTCAAAGCCTTCTTGAAACTTAGTTGAAAAAGTCTACTTAAATTGGTTGCATTTTATCAGCAACATCACATACCACAGAAACAGTTTTAGTCCACAGATGTTGAGGCAGCACAAGACATTAACTGTCAAAGTAAGTCTTAACTACCTGATATTTGCATGAAAAACAGGCCTCCCTGTTGAGATCACAAAAGTAAACACATTTTTTAAGAAAAAAATACTGGTTTAAGCAATGACAGAACTATTCTTGTCTTTCTTTACTTCTCACAAATTACTTAAATTTATCTTTATGCATCAATAATATCAGGGAACTCCATAATATATAGAACAATTAGTAAGACAATAATTTGAAAACCTCGAATAGCTGCAGCAATCCTGAGAAAGAAGAGCAACGTAGGAGGGATCTCAATACCAGATATCAAGCTGTATTACAAATCCACGGTTCTCAAAACTTCCTGTTGCTGGCATAAGAACAGACATGTAGACCAATGGAATAGAATAGGGAACCCAGATATCAACCCAAACCACTATGCTCAATTAATATTTGACAAAAGAGACATGAACATACAATGGAGACAAGACAGTCTCTTCAAAAATTGGTGTTGGGAAAATTGGACAGATACATGTAAAAAAAAATGAAACTAGGCCACCAATTTACACCATACACAAAAATAAACTCAAAATGGATAAAGGACTTAAATGTAAGACGGGAAACCATAAAAATATTAGAGGAATCCACAGGTAGCAAAATCTCAGACATATGCGGAAGCAATCTCTTCACCAACACAGCTCTTAAGGCAATGGAAACTAAAGAGAAAATAAACAAATGGGACTACATCAAAATAAAAAGCTTCTGCACAGTGAAAGAAACCATTCATAAAACAATAAGAAAGCCCACTATATGGGAGAACATATTTGCCAATGTTATCACCAATAAGGGTTTAATCTCCAACATTTTCAGGGAACTCATACAACTTAACAAAAGGAAGATAAACAACCCAATCAAAAAATGGGCAACAGATCTAAATAGATATTTTTGAAAGAGGACATAAGGAAGGCCAAGAGACATATGAAAACATGCTCAAAGCCACTAATCATCTGAGAGATGTAAATCAAAATGATGATGAGGTATCATCTCACACCTGTCGGAATGGCTAGCATCAAAAAGTCAACAAATGACAAGTGCTGGCCAGGATGCGGAGAAAAAGAAACCTTCATACACTGCTGGTGGGAATGCAGACTGGTGCAGCCACTGTAGAGAACAATATGGAGTTTCCTCAAAAAACTAAAAATGGAACTCCCATTTGACCCAGTGATCCCACTTCTAGGAATATATCCCAAGAAACTAGAAAAACCCATCAGAAAGGATATATGCATCCCTATTTTCATAGTAGCACCATTTACCATAGTTAAGATTTGGAAACAACCTAAGTGCCCATCAGAAGATGAGTGGATTAGAAAACTGTGGTATAGCTACACAATGGAATACTATTCTGCTATAAAAAAAGAAGGAACTCCTACCATTTGCAACAGCATGGATGGACCTAGAGAGCATTATGCTAAGTGAAATAAGTCCGTCAGAGAAATATAAATATCACATGATCTCATTCATTTGTGGAATATAACGAACAACATAAACTGATGAACAAAAACAGATCCAGAGACAGAGAAGCATTAATCAGATGCTCAAACCTCAGAAGGAAGGTAGGGGAGGGTGGATGTAAGGGGGAGAGATCAACCAAAAGACTTGTATGCATGCATATAAGCAAAACCAATGGACAGAGTAAGCAGGGGGGTGAGGGCATGTATGGGAGTGGGGTGGGGGCAATGGGAGGATATGGACACATAAGTAATATCTTAATAAAAAAATAATAATTTGAAAAAATGCAATGTTGAAAACAACAACAATCCCAATGCTTATCCTATATAAAAGGTTAATATGCAAATAGACCAAACAGCGGAACAACCAATCAAACAAACAATAGGTCACTATGATGTGAGCTGACCACCAGGGAGCATGCATGGAACATGGTGGGAGTTGGCCACAGCTGGATGGTGGAGCAGGTGAGTGGGGGCACCAGACCAAGGTGGGGCACCAGTCACTGTCATCAGGTGAGCCTCTGGTGGTTACTGAAAATTCTTTGCTCCAGCGCACTACAATCCTGCCCAGTGCTGGCAATGGCTGCTGGTGCCTGGTGCCAGCCTTGATCATTCGATGCCATCAGTGGGTTCGAGCAGTGGCTGCTGGCCCCAATTGCCCCTCGGCGCTTCTCCACCTCCCTCTGCTCCTGAGGGGTAATTGGGGAGGGCAGCCGCCTCTCTCTCCTGTTGCTGGCGAGGCCCTACTCTCACCCACTGCCCGCGCTGGCCCTGCTTGCACCTGCAGCTGGATCCGCCACTCACACCCACTTCTGGTGACCAGCGCCAGTCCTGATCCCTTGGCACCATCAGCAGGTGAAAACAGTGGCTGCCAGCCCTGATTGCCCCTGAGGGCTTCTCCACCTCCCCTGCTCCTGAGGGGTGATCTGGGCAGCAGCTGCCCCTCACTCCTGCTGATGGTGCTGGCCCTGCTTGCACATGCTGCTGGCACTGGCCCCAATCATTCTGCGCCATCAGCGGGTGCAAGCGGGATCTGTGCCATCAAAACCTAGAAGCGGCAGTGGTGGGAGCGGGGTTGCTGGCAGACAGAGGACAGGGTGGCTGAGGTGGGAGGGGCTGGGCAGAGGCACAGAGGATGGACCAAGACCCACCCCTGTGTCCACCACAACCACAGGGCCCACAGTTCCTTTGAAGCCACATGAATTCATCCACTGTGCCCCCAGTCACTAATAAGGTACTCAAAACAATAATAGAGTTATTAGTTTGGTATAATTCCTTTTAAAGAATAAAGAGTTTATACCAGAAATGTTGAAGTTATTACTTTAAAGAAATATGTTTTTATTGATTTTCTTAGAGAGAAAGGGATAGGAATAGAGAGATAGAAACATCAAGGAGAGAGAAACATTGATTGGCTGTCTCTTGAACACCTCCCACTGGGGATCAAGCCCACAACTTGGGCTGGTTTCTGATCAGGAATCGAACCGGTGACCTCTTGGTTCATGGGTGGACACTCAACAGCTGAGTTACACTGGACGGGCAAAGCTATTACTTTAATACATACTAGTAGTCTTGGTATTAGGGTGATGCTGGTTTCATAGAATGATCTTGGAAGTGTTCCTTCCTCTTGAATTTTTTTGAATAGTCTGAGGAGGATAGGTTTTAGTTCTTCCTTGAATGTTTGGTAAAACTCCGCTGTGAAGCCATCTGGCCCCGGGCTTTTGTTTGCTGGAAGCTTTTTGTTGACTGCTTCAATTACTTCCATAGTTATCACCCTATTGAGACTTTTAGATTCTTCCTGATAGAGTTTTGGAAGACTGTATTTTTTTTAGGAATATGTCCATTTACTTCATGTTGTCTAGTTTGTAGGAATAGAGTTGTTCATAGTATTTTTAAACAATACTTTGTATTTCTATGAGGTCTGTTGTTATTTTGCCTCTTTCATTTCTGATTTTGTTTATTTGGGTCCTCTCTCTTTGTGTTGTGGTGAGCCTGGCTAGAGGTTCATCAATCTTGTTTATATTTTCAAAGAACCAGCTCTTGGTTTCATTGATCTTTTGTATTGTTTTTTTTTTTTTTTTGTCTCTATGTCATTTATTTCTACTCTGATCTTTATTTTCTCCTTCCTTCTGCTCATACTGGGCTTTTCTTGTAGCTCTCTTTCTAATTCTTTAAGTTGTAGAGTTAGATGATTTACTACCACTTTTTCTTGTTTTTTGTTTTATTATTATTATTATTATTATTATTATTATTATTATTAGGTAGGCCTCTAGAGCTATAAGCTTCCCTCTCACGACTGCTTTCACTGTGTCCCATAGATTTTGCGTTGTTGTGTTTATATTGTCATTAGTTTCTAGTATGTTTTTAATTTCTTCTTTGAACTCTTTGGTAACCCAATCATTGTTTAATAGCATGCTATTCAGCTTCCAAGTGTTTGAATTATTTGGATTGTTTTTATTGAAGCAGGCATCACCCTAATAACAAAACCAAATAAAGACAACACAATGAAAGAGAATTACAGGCCAATATCCCTCATGAACATAGATGACAAAATTCTCAACAAAATTCTAGCAAATCAGATCCAGCAGTACATCAGAAAGATCATACACCATGACCAAGTAGGATTTATCCTGGGGATGCAAGCATGGTACAATATCCACAAATCAATAAATGTGATACATCACATCAACAAATTGAGAGATAAAAATCACATAGTCATACCAATTGATGCAGAAAAAGCATTGGACAAAATCCAACAACATTTCTAGATAAAAACTCTCAGCAAGGTGGGAATAGAAGGATCATACCTCAACATAATAAAAGCCACATATGAAAAACCCACAGCCAACATCATACTCAGTGGGCAAAAACTAAAACCCTTTCCCTAAGAACAGGAACAATACAGGGATGCCCACTCTCACCACTCTTGTTTGACATAGTACTGGAAGTACTAGCCATTGTGATTAGACAAGAAGAAGAAATAAAAGACATCCATATTGGAAAAGAAGAAGTAAAACTGTCCTTATTCGCAGATGACATCGTACTGTACATAAAAAACCCTAAAGACTCCATCAAAAAATTGTTAGACTTAATAAATGAATTTGACAATGTAGCAGGATACACAATTAATGCCAAGAAATCTATGGAATTTTTATACACTGATAGTGAACTTACAGAAAGAGAGAATAAAAAAGCAATCCTGTTTACCATCGCACCAAAAAAATTAAGATATTTAGGAATAAACTTAACTAAGGAGGTAAAAGACCTATACGTGGAAAACTACAGGACACTGAAAAAAGAGATAGATGAAGACATAAACAGAGGGAAGAACATACCATGTTCATGGATTAGTAGAATCAACCTCATTAAAATGTCCATACTACCCAAAGCAATCTATAGATTCAACGCATTCCCCATTAAAATATCAATGGCACATTTCACAGACCTAGAACAAACTTTCTAAAATTCGTCTGGAATAAAGAAAAGATCCTGAATAGTTGCAGCAATCCTGAGAAAGAAGAACAAAGTAGGCTGGACCTCAATACCAGATATCAAGCTTTATTACAAACCCATTTTTCTCAAAACTGCCTGGTACTGGCATAAGAACAGGCATATAGACCAATGGAATACAATAGAGAACCCAGGAATTGACCCAAACCACTATGCTCAATTAATATTTGACAAAGGAGGCATGAACATACAATGGAGTCAAGACAGTATCTTTAATAAATGGTGTTGGGAAAATTGGACAGATACATGAAAAAAAAAAATGAAACTAGACCACCATATTACACCATACACAAAAATAAACCTAAAATGGATAAAGGACTTAAATGTAAGACGGGAAACCATAAAAATACTAGAGGAATCCACAGACAGCAAAATCTCAGACATATGCCGAAGCAACTTCTTCAACGATTCCGCTCCTAGGGCAATGGAAGCTAAAGAGAAAATAAACAAATGGGACTACATCAAAATAAAAAGCTTTTTCACAGAAAAAAAAAAATACATCAACAAAACAACAAGAAAGCCCACTGCATGGGAAAACATATTTGCCAATGTTATCAACAATAAGGGTTTAATCTCCAACATTTACAGGGAACTCACACAACTTATCAAAAGGAAGATAAACAACACAATAAAAAATGGGCAATGGATCTAAAGAGATAGTTTTTTAAAGAAGACAGAAGGAAGGCCAAGAGACATATGAAAACATGCTCACAGTCACTAATTATCCAAGAGATGCAAATCTAAACGTCAATGCAGTACCATCTCACACCTGTCAGAATGGCTATCGTCAACAAATCAACAAAAACAAGTGCTGGCAAGGATGAGGAGAATAAGGTACCCTCGTGCACTGCTGGTGGGAATGCAGACTGGTGCAGCCACTGTGGAGAACAGTATGGAGTTTCCTCAAAAAACTAAAAATTGAACTCCCATTTGACCCAGTGATCCCACATCTAGGAATATATCCCAAGAAACTAGAAACACCCATCAGAAAGTATATATGCACCCTTATTTTCATAGTGGCAAAATTCACCATCAGTGAGATTTGCAAACAGCCTAATTGTCCATCAGCAGATGAGTGGATTAGAAAACTGTGGTAAATCTACACAATGGTATACTATGCTGCAGAAAAAAAGAAGGAATTCTTACCATTTGCAACAGCATTGATGGAACTGAAGAGCATTATGCTAAGTGAAATAAGCCAATCAGAGAAAGATAAATATCACATGATCTCACTCATTTATGGATTATAATGTACAACATAAACTGATGAACAAAAACAGATCCAGAGACAGAGAAGCGTCGATCCGACCTTTAAACCTCAGAGGGAAGTTAGGGGAGGTTGGGTGTAAGGGGAAGAGATCAACCAAAGGACTTGTATGCATGTATATAAGCCTAACCAATGAACACAGACAACCGGGGGGTGAGGGTATGAGTGGGGGGAGGGGGAGGAAAAATGGGGGGATAAAGACTCATATAAAATACCTTAATCAATAAAAAAAATTTAAAAATACATACTAATATTCTTAATTTAAATATTGAGTTCATTTAATTAGTGTCTGAAAAAAATTTTACAATGGATTCTTACACTAGATCAGAACATATTATTCTATAAGTATGTCTTTACAAATGACCACACCAACTTTTGTTTAATAAATATAATTATACTATTTTAGAAATCTGTTCCACTGCAGTGAACTGAAACCTAACACATTAATCTGAAAGTATTATCTTAACTACCTTGCTATATTTGCATTTTTTAAGAAAAGTTAAGATACCTGTTTGTTTAAACAAATGGGACTATATGAAACTAAAGAGATTTTTTTTATTTTTGACACTATTATAGGTACCCTCATAATCTCCCCCCTCCATTTTGCCTGCCTCCACAGAGCCCAAACTACCGTCCCTCTGGCCATCACCATATTGTAGTCTGTGTCTATGGGTTATGCATACTGGTATATGTTATTTGGTTAATTCTTTTACCTTCTTTCATCTAATATCCCTCACCCCCCTCTGGTCCATCCATGCTATTGAAAAAGATAATATTTCCTTATATTTTATGACCACATAATTCCATTATGTATCTGTACCACAGCTTTTTTTTTTTAAATCCAATCATATGCTGATGGGCACATGCACTGTGTCTAGATCTTGGCTATATATATATATATATATATATATATATATATATATATATATATATATATATAAAGGCAGTGACCGTGATGACAAAAATGACCATTCGATTGGTCACCATGCAGTGCTAGCATACATGCATAGACACAGGTAAAGTCTATGATGAACTAAGAATGAACAAGGCAAATGCTTGCCTTCATGGAGCTCGAACTGTAAGAAGGTTAGGTCAGGGATGAGAATTCAAACTTGCCACCAGCACAGACCTGAGGTGCTGCTTCTCAGAGCAGCCAGAGATATACCTGGTAGCGGATTGGGGGCATGACTGAAGGGCTGGTGCTGATGTGAAGGCAGGGCTGTTCTGGATTTCCTAGAGGAGCTAATGGCTGCCTAGGAGGCAGAGTTTTTGATGCTGACTGGCATAGAAACCGACCAATCAGAACCTAATCTGGGTGAACTGCTAAGGCAGAACCTAAGGTGGGGGCTGAGGAGGGGTTTTAAGGGCAAGCTGTTTGGTATAAGGTGTAAGAAAGCGGTTCAAGTTTTTAATAACCAGTTTAGCAGTATAGTGCATATGGCTGGCTATCAGTCCAGATATAGGGGTTATGTATTTTTGTCTGCCAAGAGCATCTCCTCCTGCTGAAAAAGGCTTCTCCTCTCCCATTTAAGCAATACTATCCTATATAATCTATCTATACTAATAAAAGGGTAATATGCTAATTAGACTGAGTCGACTAGCCATCTTCCAGATGTTGGACTTCCTTCCGGACAAAGCCAAGGTGATGGAGGCCAAGGCAGAGGCAGTTAGGGGCAATCAGGCCAGCAGGGGAGAGCAGTTAGGGATGAAATCAGGCTGGCAGTGGGTTAAGGGCAATCAGGCCATCAGGGAAGGGCAGTTGGTGGTGACCAGGCCAGCAGGGGAGAGGAGTTGGGGATGAGATCAAGCTGTCAGGGGAGGGAAGTTGGCGGTGACCAGGCCAGCGGAGGAGGGCAATTGGGATCAACCAGGCCAGCAGGGGACGGCCATTGAGGGTGACCAGGCCATCAGGGGAGGGCTGTTGGAGGTGACCAGACAGGCATGGGAGGGCCATTGGGGGAGACCAGTATGGCAGGGGAGGGCTGTAGGGGGCAACCAGACTGGCAGGGGAGGGTTGTTGGGGGAATTAGGCAGGCAGGTGGGTAGTTAGGAGCCAGTGGTCCTGGATTGTGAGAGGGATGTCTGACTGCCGGTTTAGCAGGATTGGGCCAAAACTGGCAGTCAGACATCCCCCGAGGGGTCCCAGATTGGAGAGGGTGCAGGCCAGGCTGAGGGACACCCCCCATGTACGAATTTTGTGCACCAGGCCTCTAGTCTATAATAATAAAAGCATAATATCCTAATTAGGCTGGACATCCTTCCGGGGCTGCTGCTGCGAGGGCCAGTGTGGCAGCCGGGGCTGCTGCCTCAGCCTTCAGAGCTTCTTGCACAAATTTCATGCATCAGGCCTCTAGTTATAAATAATACTAGAGGCCCAGTGCATGAAATTCATGCACGGCGGGGGGGGGAGGCGTCTCTCAGCCCGACCTGTACCCTCTCCAATCCGAGAGCCCTCAGAGCATGTCCTGCTGACGGCTTATTCCCACTCCCTGTGGTTCTCTGCTCTCTGCAGGGCTTGCCTGCTCCACACCATAGCGATGGGCAAGCAAGCCCTGCTGGGTGCTGCCTGCAGCTGCGCTTGTCTGCTCACGGGTCGCCGTGGCAACAGCCAAGCAGGCCCTGCTGGGTGCTGCCTGCAGGCCCACTTGCCTGTTGTGGCTTCGCCGGCAGCAAAGGCCAAGCAGGCCCTGCTGTCTGCTCTCAAGCTGCACCACTGGATCCACCTCCAGACTCACCCTGAGGTTGCCTGTCCAGCCCTGCCTGGCTCCCTGGGCCCCGCAGCAGCTGCGGCCTCCGGGGTCTGGCCCTGCCTCCCTCCTTGGCTCTTGAAGCAGCCTCGGCAGCTGCTGACCAGGTCCACCCCCAGTGCAAGTGCATGGAAGCGGGTCCGGGAGCGGGCGCCGCCCAGACCCACGAACGCTGATGAGGCGGGTCTGGGCAACACCACCTCTGCTGCTCCAACGCTGATGGGGGCGGGCCTGGGTGCCAATGCAGCATGAATGCTGATGGGGGCAGGTCTGGGCGACACCGCCTCCGCCGCCGCGCGAATGCTGATGGGGGAGGGTCCGGGCCAATCCGGCCTTTGAGAGGCCACCCCGAGTCCTGCCCCCCAGCCTCCTGCTGGCCCAATCGTGGGCGTAGCGGAGTGATGCTTATTTGCATATTACTCTATTATTAGATAGGATTTCTATGAACACGAGGGTGCATATATTCTTTCTGATTGTGGTTTTAGTATTCTTAAGACTAGTGTTGTACAGGATGTGAAGAAAAAGGAACAACTCATGCAATGTTGGTAGGATTGTAAATTAGTATAGCTACTATGGAACACAATATGGAGGCTCACCAAAAATTCAAAATTGGACTACCATAAATATTCACTTATGGGTATTTATTCAAAGATATCCAAAACATTAATTCAGACATATGAATCCCTATGTTCATTGCAACATTATCTATAATAATAAAAGCATAATATACTAATTAGACTAGACATCTTTCTGGATGACCTTCTGAACGAAGCTGGGGCTGCGAGGGAAGCCTGGGTCCTAGGTGCCAGAGGGAAGCTGGTGCTGGCAGCCAGGGGAAGGAAGGTCTACTCTTGCACAAATTTTGTGCATCAGGCTTCTACTTTAGTACAATAGCCAAGGTATAGAATAACTTAAGTGTCCACCAATAGATGAATGGATAAAGAAAAAATGGTACATAATACAATATTATATCACTTAAACATGAAAAAGAATGGAGTCTTTTCATTTGTAACAATATTATAGACTTAGAAGCTATTATGCTAAGTGAAATAAGTTAGAGATAGTCAAATACCATATGATATCACTTATACATGTAATCCTAAAAAAAGCACAAATAAACAAACAAAATAGAAACAAATTCTTAGATACAGAGAACAAATGAATGGTCTGGATGGTCACTTGCTGGGATGGATTTGGAGGGATGGGCAAAAAAGATTAAAGGGATTCAGGTGTATGCACTGCCAATTATAAAAATACTAGAGGCCCAGTGCATGATTGAATCATGCACGTGTAGGGTCCCCTACACGCTTTCGCTTTAGATCGCAGTGGAGCTGGGTGCCTGTCCTCTGGTGCACCAGGCCTTTCAGAAGCCTCCGGCTCGGTGGAGGCTTCTGAAAGGCCTGGTGCCAGAGCAGACAGGCACCCAGCTCCCCTGCTTTTGATGGTCCACAGCGGGACGTGAGCTCGCTGCCCCAGAGGCCCCTTCTGTTCTGCAGCACAGCCATGGCGCAGACGCTGAGCTCGCGCTGCCACTGGCGACACGAGCTCAGCGTCCTGCCGGCCCAATTGGCTACCCCGGCCACCCCGAGTCCCGCCCCCTGCGCCTCCCTCTGGCCCAATCATAGGTGTAGCGGAGTGATGGTAATTTACATGTTACCATTTTATTAGGTAGGATTCCTGAGGTTGTAAAATACAGTTTATGGAATATAGTCAATAACATTTTAATGGTTATGTATTGGGTAGTAGATTTATGGGGTTGATCACTTTGTAAGTTAAATTAATGTCTGATTACCATGTTGTACACCTAAAACATATAATATTGTATGTCAACTATAATTTTATTTATTTATTTATTTATTTATTATTTTAAATTTTATTGGGGTGACATTAGTCTACATGAACATATAGGTTACATGTGTGTATTACTAAGTTACAAAATCTGTATATAGGACCATGTGCCCACCACCCAAAGTCAAATCTTCTTCTGTCACCTCATATTAGGACCTCTTTTCCCCCCACTCCCCTCTCTGGCAACCACCACACTGCTGTTTGTGTACATAAGTTTCAGTTTTATATTCCACATATGAGTTAAATCACATAGTTCTTAGCTTTCTCTGTTTGACTTATTTCATTTCGCATAATGTTCTCAAGGTCCATCCATGTTGTTGTAAGTGACGCTATTTCATCCTTATGGCCATGTAATACTCCATTGTGTATATATGCCACATCTTCTTTATCCATTCCTCTATCGTAGTGTACTTTGGCTGTTTCCAACTTTTGGCCACCATGAATAATACTGCAATAAACATAGGGGTGCATATATCTTTGCGTATAAATGATTTTGAGTTTTTCAGGTATAAACCCAGAATTGGGATTGTTGGGTCATATGGTAGCTCTATTTTTAATTTTTTGAGGAATTTCTAGACTGCTTTGCATAGAGGTTGTACCGGTCTACATTCCCACCAGCAGTGGATTGAGGATTCCCTTTTTTCCACAACCTCTCCAACACTTGTTATCGCTTGTCTTGTTGATAATGGCCACTCTAACTGGTGTAAGGTGGTATCTCATTGTAGTTTTGATTTGCATTTTCCTGATTGCCAGTGAGGTTGAACATCTTTTCATATATCTATTGGTTGTTTATACATCTTCTTGGGAGAAGTGTATTTTCAGGTTCTCTGACTACTTTTTGATTAGATTATTTATTTGTTTGGTGTTGAGTTTTATGAGTTCTTTTTATATTTTGGAAATTAAACCTTTGTCGGAGCCACTGTCTGCAAATATCATCTCCCATCTGGTTGGCTGCCTGTTTGTTTTATTGTCCATTTCTTTTGCTGTGCAGAAGCTCTTTAGGTTGACATAGTCTCATTCATTTATTTTTGCCTTGACCTCCCTTGCCTTTAGGGTCAAGTCCATAAAATGTTCTCTGCAATCCAGGTCCATAAGTTCAGTACCTATATATTTTTTTCTATGTGACTTACTATAGTTTCGTGGCTTATGTCTAAGTCTTTGATCCATTTTGAATTAATTTTTGTACATGGGGACAAACTGCAATCCAGTTTCATTAATTTGCATGTGGCTTTCCAATTTTCCCAGCCTCGTTTATTGAAGAGACTATCTTTACTCCAATGTGCATTTCTGGCTACTTTGTTGAAAACCATCTGTCCATATACTAGTATGTGTGGTTTTATAGCTGGGTTCTCTATTCTGCTCCATTGATCTGTGTATCTGTTTCTCTTCCAATGCCATGCAATTTTGATTATCATAGCTCTGTAGTATATTTTGAAGTCAGGTAGCGTGATACCTCCAGCCCTGTTCTTTTTTTTTTTTTTTTTCTTCAGGATTGCTTTCACTATTCTGGGTCTTTTGTGGTTCCATACAAATGTGATGATTTCTTCTTCTATTTCTTTACAAAATTACGTTGGAATTTTGATGGGGATTGCATTAAATTTGTGTATTGATTTGGGTAAAATGGCCATTTTAACTATGTTGATTCTTCCAACCCATGAACACAGGATATTTTTCCATTTTGTTGTGTCTTTTTCAATCTCTTTTAATAATATTTTCTAATTTTCAGTATATAGGTTTTTCACATTCTTTGTTAAGTTTATTCCTAGGTATTTTATTCTTTTGGTTGCAATTGCAAAAGGAATTGTTTTCTCTATTTCTTTTTCTGAAGTTTTGTTGTTGGTATACAGGAAAGCAATGAATTTTTGTACATTGATTTTGTATCATGCAAGTTGACTGTATTTGTTTATTGTTTACAGTAGGTTTTTTTTTGTTTGTTTTTTTGTAGCGTCTTTAGGGTTTTCTATATACAGCATCATGTCATCCACAAAAAGTGACAGTTTGACTTCTTCCTTACCTATTTTGGATGAATTTTATTTCTTTCTCTTGCTTTATTGCTCTGGCTAGTACTTCCAGTACTATCCTATATAATAAAAGGCCAGTGACCAAAACTTTGGAATGACCATAACAACCAGAATGACCGTGGCCCCTTGTCACGGCAGCCGCACCCCCCAGTCTGGACCCCCACCCCGATCGATCGGGGGCTCCCATCAGGTCAGGCCGGCCAGACCCCACCCATGCACCTGGCCTCTATAGAAATGTGAAACCCAACCCCACCACCACTCCAACCCAACCCACCAAAGGCTCCTGAAACCACAAAATTAGATCACTGATTCAGGTTAGCAGTCCAAAGTATAAAGCCTCATTCACACACGAGGCATTCACACCTTTCTCCTTCCCCTTGGACTTCTTATCTCATAGGAGGCATGCACGGTATGGACACGCAAATGAAAGCTCAGAAAAGCCACTCTTTTGGGGTCCTGTGGCACATCCAGGCAGAGACAAACTGATCACCAAAAGCCAAGCACCAGACTCTGTCCCTTCCTCATCCCTGACTCCAGACAGGCACTCCCCGTGACAGGATACATCTTGAACCTTTGCAGAGACGGGAATGCTCAGGAGGCCAAGATAATAGAAGCCTAAGGACCCAAATGCTGGAGCCTATGCCACCAGGACCCACTCAGCACAAGGCCAAGGGGAGCTCAGACCAAGTTCTGGTCCAATTCTTAACCCGATCACGACCTCCCATCCTGGGGCCACAGTGTGCACTGGAGTGTGTAATTGCAGGGGCGATCTGGAAGTGGAAGGCTCACCCCAAACCCTGGGCCCCAGGGGCTCTCCGCCTGCATGCACTTCCCCCAGGCGCTCAGGCCCAGCTGTGCCAGCAAAGCCCCTTTGCTGGCAGCAGGATTGCAGGGGCAGGCTGGGGGAGGGGCAGCTGGCCCAGGCCTCCTCTGTGGCTGTTTGCACACATGTAGTTAGCTCTAATTATCCTGGGCTTTCAGTTCACCAACTCCAGGCCTGGGAGCTGCACCCGGGCTGAACACACCCACAGAGCCACTGATCCGCCAAATGAGCCCTCTCACTGGGCTGGGAAGCTCTATTCCCATCCATAGCACCCTGTGTGGTGTGTCTGTGTTTGTCCAACTGTCTACACAGCCACCATGTGCTGGCTTGGGGATATCTTTGTGTGTCCTAGATTGTGTGTCTACACTGGCCACTGGGAAGGTTCTTGAGTACCAGGCACCAATGAGGAGAGAAGGGGTGGCAGGGTGGGGGAAAGGGGGGATGAACTGGTTTTCAGCTGCGAAGGAAGGAAGTGGTAGCTTCCAGCTCTCCTGTCTGTGCAAGTTCTACATAAATGTGAGCCGGGGGCAATAGCCAAGGTCAAAAATCCCTGGGATTTCGATGTAATCACCAAATTGAGGTGTCCTAGACCAGTCGTCGGCAAACTCATTAGTCAACAGAGCCAAATATCAACAGTACAATTGAAATTTCTTTTGAGAGCTGAAAACTGACTTCTGCACATGGGCCACGAAGTTTCAATTGCACTGTACATGCGCACCCACACGTGGTATTTTGTGGAAGAGCCACATTCAAGGGACCAAAGAGCTGCATGTGGCTCGCGAGCCGCAGTTTGCCGACCACTGTTCTAGACCATGCTCTGTCTCCTCGCCCCCTGAGCCATTTAGAACCTCAGCCACCTCTCCTCTCCTGCAGGTGGCATAGCCAGGGCTCAAAGAGGTTAGGGAACTCACCATAGGCAGTACAGGAGGCCAGGGCTGCTACTCTCCAGAGCCGTGGCACAGGGATTTGGAATTCGGGCTTTGCTCAAAAACAGAAGGTGTGTGGGGACCTGGGAGGGAATGCCTCCAGGTCCTCCTCTCTCTGTCTGATCTTGTATCCCTAGCCCTTGGCTACCCTGGTCCTGCTTACTCAGTCCATTGCCCACCACATCCTTCAAGTCCTTTCCTGAGGCCAGTTCAGCCATGTCTATGCTGAAGGGAACCAGAGTGCAGAGGAGAGCAAGCTCAGCCCCAGGGGCCTTAGTTGGAGGTGGAGGGATCAGCCTTCCTGAAGCAGGATTTCTCAAGACACTCTATCTGCCCTTAGGGCTGAGTCCCTCCCTTAGCCTTCCTGGGCTCTCTGTGTCTGTCTGTCTCACCCTGTGCATCTCTCTCCCTGTTCCTTGCTCTCTAATCCTGTTTACTCATTCCCCATATCTCACTGGGCCTTTTGTCTCTGTTTCTCATGGGATTTCTGCCCGTGGAGAACACCCCTGCTTCCCCTGCAAAGAACACACACCAGCAGAATCTGCCTTTTCAATAAAAAATGACAAGTGGGAAATAGAGTGAATTAAAAAGCATTAACTTAAAAACAATCCATGTGTCTGCAAATGCATTCCAAATGGCAGCACTTCGGCGGGGGTGGCAGGGGTGTGTTGGCCACATGTTCTGGAGCCTCAGACACAAAGTGTAGGGGGCTCAGCACCTCGCTATGGACCCCTTCCACTAGCCACCTGGGATGGCAGGGTCTGGGGAAGGGACTTAGTCTATACTCACCCTCGAGGACCCCCACCTGATTCCATAGACCCTTTCCCCTGTTCTGGCATTTGCTGGTCCCTCTTACTCCCCCAGTACCTCCAAACCTTCCTATGCTGACCCCAACACTCCTTCTGCACCAGCCCCTCCATACACGCACAGATTTCACCCTCTCCCTCCCCTACCCCTCCTGTCTTCTACCCCATACTTCTTCCTGCCCTGCCCTGCCCCACCTCCATTCTTCCCTCCTGCCCCAGACCACCCAGCAGCCCTGAATCCAAGAGAAATGGTTAGAACAAAGCTTTCCTTGGCTGGGAGAGACTCTCCAGGGAGCTGCATGCAGAAAGGTGCTCCTAGCCCTATACCTGCAACTGCTCTGTCCTGCCAGATGCCAATCAGAAATTTTGTCTCTGGAGACAGAGGGTAGCAGAAGTAGGCTGCTGTCCTTTGAAGCCCCTCACCAGGAGGAAACTCTCCCCCCAAAATAAAGCTCACCCTGCTGCCTCCCTTATCACTTTCAGCAACCCTCCTTTGCCCCTTTCCCTGGAAGTGGAAGGATTGGAGCACATCTATATATATAAAAGAGTGATATGCAAATTGATGGAATGGTGGAACGACCAGACAACTGCTTGACCAGTCACTATGAAGCACACTGACCACCTCTTTGTCCCTCCCACCCCCCATGGTGAATGGGGAACCGGGGGTGGGTGGTGGCAGGGGGCAGGGCTGGCTGCGGGCAGCTGGGGAAGATGGCCCTGATCACAGGCCAAGCCTAGGGACTGTACCTGCGCACAAATTTCATGCGCCTGACCTCTAGTGTTGAATAAGAGTGGTGAGAGAGGACATCCTTGTCTTGTTCCTGATCTAAGGGGAAAAGCTTTCAGTTTTTCACCATTGAATATGATATTGGCTGAGGGTTTATCATATGTAGCCTTTATCAAGTTGAGGTACTTTGCTTCTGTTCTTATTTTATTGAGTGTTTTAATCATAAATAGATGTTGTATCTTATCAAATGCTTTTTCTGTATCAATTGACAAGATCATATGATTTTTATCCTTTCTTTTTTAATGTGGTGTATTATGTTGATTGATTTGCAAATGGTGAACCATACTTGTGCCCCTGGAATGAATCCCACTTGATCGTGATGTATTATTTTTTGGATGTACTGTTGTATTCAATTAGCTAGTATTTTGGTTAGGATTTTTGCGTCTGTGTTCATCAGGGATATTGGTCTGTAGTTTTCTTTTTTTGTGTTATCTTTGCTAGGTTTTGGTATTATATTGGCCTCATAGAATGTGTTAGTAAGTATTGCCCCTTCTTCAATTTTTTGGAAGAGTTTGCAAAGAATAGGCTTTAATTCTTCCTTGAACGTTTGGTAGAATTCACTGGTGAAGCCATCTGGTCCTGGACTTTGTTTTTTGGGAGGTTTTTGATGGTTGTTTCAATTTACTCACTGTTGATTGGTCTATTTATATTTTCCAGTTCTTCATGATTTAGTCTAGGAAGGTTATATGTTTCTAGGAACTTATCCATTTCTTCTAGATTATTGAATTTGGTGGCATAAATGCTTTCATAATATTCTAGTATGATCCCTTGTATATCTGTGATATCTGTGGTAATTTCTCCTCTCTCATTTCTGATTTTGTTTATATGGGTCTTTCCCTTTTTCCTTAGTGAGTCTAGCCAGGGGTTTATCAATTTTATTAATCTTTTCAAAGAACCAGCTCTTTGTTTTATCAATTTTTTCTATTTTTGTTCATCAGTTTATGTTGTTCATTATATTCCACAAATACGTGAGATCATATGATATTTATCTTTCTCCGACTGGGTTATTTTTCTTAGCATGATGCTTTTAAAGTCTATTTTGTTGGATATGAGTATGCTACTCCAGCTTTTTTTTTCTTTTCCATTTGCATGGAAAATTTTTTTCCATCCCTTCACTTTCATCCTGTGTGTGTCTTTTGTTTTGAGGTGGGTCTCTTGTAGACAGCATATAGTTGGGTCATGTTTTTGTATCCATTCAGCTACCCTATACCTTTTGATAGGAGCATTTAATCCATTCAAATTTAGGGTTATTATTGAGAGGTACTTAATTATAGCCATTTTAATTCTGTATGGCTAGGTTTCTCTCTCTGTTTCTTCTTCTCAGCAATCCCTTACAGCATTCCCTTTAGCATTTCTTATAATGCTGGCTTGGTGGTGATGAACTCCTTTAGCCTTTTATTTTGTCTGGAAAGCTCTTTATTTGACCATCTATTTTGAATGATAGTCTTGCTGGATATAGTAATGTTGTTCTCAGATCCTTGCTTTCCATTACCTTGAGTATTTTATGCCATTCCCTCTGGCCTGTAGAGTTTCTGATGAGAAATCAGGTGTCAGCCTTATGGGAACTCCTTTGTAGGTAACAGTTTTCTTTTCTCTTGCTGCCTTTAAGATTCTCTCTTTGTCTTTAATTTTTGGCATTTTAATTATGTGTCTGGGCATGGGTCTGTTTGGATTCTTCTTGTTTGGGGTTCTCCGTGCCTCCTGAACTTATGTGACTTTTTCCTTTACCAGGTTAGGGAAGTTATACCATTATTTCTTCAAACACCTTCTCTATTCCTTTCAGCCTCTTATGGCACAACTACTATTTTAATATTGTTATGTTTCACATTGTCCCATAGCTCCCTTACACTTTCCTCCTGTTTTTTAATTGTTTTTTTTTTCTTTTTGGTTCTCTAATTGAGTGATATTTTCAACTCCGACTTCTAATTCACTAATTCGATCCTCAGCTTCCCCTAATCTGCTGTGTATTCATTCCTTCCAATGTGTTCTTTATTTGTGTTATGCCATTCTTTATCTCAGACTGTTCTTTTTTCATAGTTACTATATCTTTTTTCATACTGTTGAGCATTTTTAACATCATTACTCTAAACTTTGTTTCAGATAAATTTCTTATCTCTGCTTCATTTATCTCTTCTTCTGGAGAACTCTCTAGTTCTTTCATTTGGGGGTTGTTTCTTTGTTTCCTCATTTTAGTTGTCTGGGTTTGTGACTATGTTTTAGGTAGATCCTCTAGACCTCTCAGTCTCTAGTGCAGGACAGTGCTAAAGACTCAAAGCCTCCAGAGACCACCTCTGTCTACAGACTAATAGGATTTCAACTTGAATTGCTCCCAGGCAATCATCCTCAGGTATGGGGAGAGTTTTTCAACAGGGTGGGGCAGTTGCTTCTGCCTGGAGGCTAACTGTTAATTTTAATCTCTTAAGTGGCCTCAGGGCAAGGTGTTTTCCAATAGTGTGTGTGGACTCTCTTTCCCCCAGGCAAGGCAGATGTCTCTGTGGGAAAGATGTCCTCAGCTGTGTGAGGGAATGATGCAGCCCAGGAAACTTGAAGTGTCTGCCTTCTGAACTCTATCCCCCATGTCCCCAGTCCTGGGTTCTACTCTCACAACTCCAGTCCATTTCACCCTCCCTCTGCCAGAGCACAAGGTGGGTGGCTCGACAGGGAATTTTTGTGCATTGGCCCTTTAAGAGGGTGCCGAACTTTCAGCTGCCACTCCCTGGCAGACAGCACCCCACTGCTTTTCATAGCTATATGTTATGTGGGTACCCTCCTCAGTTTGGTGCTCTCTGCTGGGGATCCCAGCTTTGGGATTAGTCCCAGAGTTCTCAGTGGCACCCCACCCAATAGCTAAGATATCTCTCCGGGACTTCAGTTGCTGTCTGTGGGTGCGGCCAGCCCTTTCATGCCTCCGCCCCTCCTACAAGTCTCTATGCTGTCTCCACCTTTGGTCCTTGGGTATCACGGTTCTCGCCTGTGAGTTTTCCATTGATTATTCAGTTGTAATTCCAGCTTGTTCTTGGGAGCATGTCTGTGCAGCATCCTCCTACTCTGCCACCATTTTTTTCAACATCAGGAGAAGTGTTATGTTTTTTTTGATGTAGTGTTCCCTTTATCATTATAAAGTGTCTATCTTTGTCTTTTGTTATCTTTGTTATCTTGAGATATATTTGATCCGATATAAGTATGGCTATACCTGCTTTTTTGGGGATGTTATTTTCTTGGAGAATCATTTTCCACCCTTTTACTTTGAATCTCCCTTTGTCTCTGCTGTTTAAATGTGTTTCTTGTAGGCGGCATATGGTTGGATTTTGTTTTTTTATCCACTCTGCTACTGCGTGCCTCTTTACTGGTGAATTTAGACAATTTACATTTAGGGTAATTATTGATGTATGAGGATTTCCTATAGCCATTTTAACTTTTGTTTTCCGGTAACTCTGTGCCTCCACTGGTTCTCTTCCTTTATGCTTCTATCTATTGTTTTTGTTTGGTGGTATTCCATACATCTTTCCTCTGTTTCCTCTTGTTTTTTAAGCTAGATGTCTTTTTTGGGAAATTTCTGTGTGTGGCTGCCATTATTTTTATAAAAAGTGAAGTTGCATATATACCATAGTTTTTTTTTCCCTTTTGAGTACATCTGATCTTCATCTTCCTTTACCTGTCTATACCTGTCCCTCTTCTCCTTGTATGTTTTTATTGTCACAAATTATCCCTGTTTATGCTGCAAGTTTTTGGCAATGTTACTGGTATGTTTTTTGTTTCAGTTAGAATAACTCCCTTGAGTATTTCCTGTAATGGAGATTTTCTAGAGATAAGATCCCTCAGTTTCTGCATGTCTTGGAATTTTCTTATTTCTCCTTCATATTTAAAGGATAATTTTGCTGGATAAAATATGCGTGGCTAGTAATTTCTCTTTCAGTGGAATATTTGGTTCCACTCTCTTCTTGCTTGTAGAGTTTCTGCTGAGAAGTCGGGTGAAATTCTGATGGGTTTTCCTTTGTAGGTCACTTTCTTCTTTTTCCTGCATGCTTTGAGGATTTTTTTGTTGTCACTAATTTTTGACAGCTTCATTACCAAGTGCCTTGGAGAGGGCCTCTTTGGATTGAGGTAACTAGGTGTTTTGTTTGTTTCTTGGATTCATGGATCTATTTATTTCCATAAATTTGGGAAGTTCTCACCCACTATTTGTTTTAATAGACTCTTCATTCCATACTCTCCCTCTTCCTCCTCTGCTATGCCTATGATTTTGATGTGGTTTTTTTGTTTTTTTATTTTTATGGAATCAGAGAAGTCTTGTAGAGCTATTTCATATTTCTTTATTCTCAGGTCTTTCTCTTCTTCCCTCTACATCATTTCTTGATTCTTATCTTCAATATCACTAGTTCTTTCCTCTAATTGGTTGGTTCTATTTTCTATGCTCATCAGTTCACTCTTAATTTCTTTAACTGCCTGCTTCATTTCCAGGATTTCTGCTATATTCTTTTTTAACAATTCAATTTCTTTGGAGAAATACTCATTTTGTTCATTGATTTGTTTTCTGAGTGAGTTGAATTGCTTATCAGTATTTTCTTGCATCTCATTGAGTATTTTCAGAACTGCAATCTTGAAATCTCTGTCATTCAGCTTGCATTATTCTGTGTGTTCCAGCCTGTTTTCTGGGGATTTTTCATTGTCTTTCTGGTCATCGTTGTTGTGGTTGTTCATGGCATTTGTTCTTCTTTGTTTTCCCATTTATCTTTGAGGAGGTCTTTCTACTCTGTTCCAGTAGATGGCACTGAACTGCAAGATTATTTTCCTCTGTGACCTCACAGTTTTGAGCCTCTGAGGCTTCTTTAAGGCTATACTGCCTCTACTGTTTGGGGGTGAGGTTTGTTTTTCCCTTGCAATAATGTCAGTCCCTGACCTCCAAGGGTCTAGCCTAAGTACCCCTCCTGGGGTTCACTCACAGGGAAATTGTGTTTCTACTACAACAACTCTTGGCCTACAGATAATACACTACTGGAAACAATCCAAGGGCAATAGGAGGTGAGACCTGGGCATCTAATCTCTGCGATCTACTTTCTTTGCCTGAAAGCTGGCAGCCAAGCCCAGCTGTGGGGAGGGACTCTGTAGGGAGGGTGTTTACTGACTCACAGTTTATACATGCAACTCAGATCCCATTCACAACAAGCCCCCATGGTTTAGACACTCTGTCACTCTTTGTGTGTGTGACCACACAATGCTGCCACTAGAGTGGCTATTCCGACAACCAGCCACTTGCTAGGTTAGCTCCCTTGGTCTAGACCTGCTGAGGAAGATGTCCAAGATGGTTGCCGTCAGTTGATGGCTGTGCTGTAGACACACTGCTGCGCTGTTCGGTTTCCCTACCTTCTCTCTCCTCCCCGCTTATTCCAAGGAGCCCACCTTAGTTGTTCTAGTATGCAGATCTCTCAGGCATGCATCTGTGTTGAGAAGGGACTTCTTTGTTGAATTATACGTGGTTATTTTGTTGAAATGTTAAGGGGAGAGGATAGACGCGCCCTTACGCCACCATTCCTCTGATGTCACTCCCCCAAAGATGATATTACTTACATTTTTAACTTCCTTTTTTTTTTTTTACTTTTTGGTAGTTTAAGACATTGTTCCATAAGCTATAGTATTGGTGAGTTTGGATTTTCTATTTGATCAGTGGCCAACCTTTCTGACTTTTCATCTCCACCATTGATCGATCAATCCCCTGTTATGTCTTTATCCAAGGACCAGGAGGAATAAAGTAAGTTCCCATGAAAGACAAACATTTTGTGCCACCATTTCTCTCTGTTAGGATTATCATTTGATCTAGGATTCAGGATTAGAATAATTTTCCTCTCTCTCTCTCTCTCTCTCTCTCTCTCTCTTTCTCTCTCTCTCTTTTTTTTTTTTTTTTTTTGCTATTTCCACTGGATTTTTTCCATCATCTTCTGGATGACTCTAGGACCCCTGGCTGTGCAGCTGTAAGAGACTCTAGAGATCTGATCATCTAATTCCTTCATTTCAGATCAAGAACCAAGGTTCAGAAAGGTGAAGTAATTTGATTAGGTTCACACAGTCAATTGATGGCAGAATCAGGCCAAAACTCAGGAAGCCTGACTTCCCATTCAGTACCCTTTCTATACAATTGTGCATGAAAATTATTTCTTCAGTAATTATTCTTGGCAAAGCAAAACCTGGTCACTGAGTAATGCACAATTTGGCATGCCTTCCTCAAATGGTGGAAATTTAAATGTAAACATATTCCAGAAGTTAAAGGTTGGAAGGCCTGATTCTAGTTAATTTCTTTTCTGGCTAGTTCTAGTTTGTCCCTTCCAATAGATCCTTAATATTTTCTAGCAGGTGGGATGAGTCACTTATGAGGGGACAGAGGTTCTTTACAACCACTGCAGAGAAATCAGTGAGATGATGGGAATGGGGATAGTACCTGGGCAGTGAATCAAGTCACCAAAGGCTTTTGTGATCCCTCTATAGGACAAAGGCAGCTTGGCTTCCTGAAGCACCTTTATCTCTGTATTGCTGGAAATAAATACAATTATTTAAAAGCTGAAGAGGTGCCACTTTGAAACTGAAAAGGAAAAATATGCCCTTATATCCATGGTTTTTATTGCCCCCCAAATTCCAGTCAGAAGAAATTACATCTTTGGGTATTTCAAGCACAAAAGCAGGACTACTTCAAAAGGGCCCTTTGCAACATCACAATTTCCTCCGCCCCAGGAAATTTAAGAATATGCTATACAGCAAAATGGAGAAAGAAGCAGAGAGATGCATCTCCTAAGGCCACTTCAGGTCTTGGTTATTGAGGTGGCAGGGGACTCCTGAGGAAGAGAGACTGAAAGGGAGATACAAAGACAGAAGAATAGAGGGGCTCCAGTGAAAAGGAAGAAGCAATGAGAAGAAGGAAAATTATAGAAAGTAAGACCCCCTAAAAAAGGAAGGGAGAGAAGGTGAGATACTTTCTATCTCTGCGTCCCCCACCTCCACAGCAGAGGACAGGTATTAGACATTACATAGTAGGGACTGGGGGATTCCTTCCCCAATAAGACCATATCACCAGCACACTTCAGAAATTCTGATTCAGTATTTCCACTCCTCATCCACTGAAAACAAGAATTGCTCTAGTAACATGGGTCAGAAAGATCACATTTGATGGCCAGCCAAGTGTGAGGTAGCACCTCATCTCAGTGCATGGATGAGGTCCAGCCAGCCTGGCCAGGGGGAGAGGACATGGGTAGTTGGCTGGCCTGCCTGCTGTTCGAACTCCTGGTCAAGGGGACAATTTGCATATTAGCCTTTTATTATATTGGATATACACTGAGTGGCCAGATTATTATGCGTTCAGAGATCATAATAATCTGGCCACTCAGTGTATATGCAAGATACAGGCTGTGGTAAAAGTAGGCTTACACTTGCATGGAAAGATAGAGTAATTAATTAATAATAATGTAAGAATAGATTCTGTGTTTCCTGTAATTACAACTGTAAACCTATTTCTGCCCTACCCTATACATTAAAGTGCTTTCATGTAGGCTAATGAAGTGAATTAGGTTATATGGTCAGACAGAAGTCAGGTAATTAAATTTGGTCATTATTTATCCTTTTTCAAAGTCATTTTTTCCTATCTGCAAATGAAAATATTTATTTCATCTGTTTTTTGCAAGACTTAAGTGTAACAATATATGTAAATTACCTGAAATAATACCTGTCACATAGCAAATGTCCATGGGGAAACAATCCTATATAATAAAAGGGTAATATGCAAATTGACTGAACAGCGGAATGACTGGTCAGCAGGGGGTGGGGCTGGAGAGCAGGCATCACCAGGCCAGGCAAGGTGCATGCCAGTGGGCAGAGGAGGGGGATGTCAATGGGGGGGACCAGCAGCGACCAGTGGCAGTGGAGGGGTGATGGGGGGTGGATCTGGCCACTTGCTGGCCAGCACCATCCCCTGATTGGCCCACCTGGTCACCCCCTTCAGTAGGTCACCCCCTGAGGGCTCCCAGACTGTGAGAGGGCACAGGCTGGGCTGAGTGTGAGAATTTTCATGCACTGGGCCTCTAGTATCCTATATCAGTGGTCAGCAAACTCATTAGTCAACAGAGTCAAATATCAACAGTACAATGATTGAAATTTCTTTTGAGAGCCAAATTTTTTAAACTTAAACTTCTTCTAACACCACTTCTTCAAAATAGACTCCCCCAGGCCATGGTATTGTGTGGAAGAGCCACACTCAAGAGGCCAAATAGCCGCATGTGACTCACGAGCCGCAGTTTGCCAACCACGGTCCTATATAATAAGAGAGGAATATGCAAATTAGGCCGGAACTCTGTAATGGTCACGACCACTCAGCAAGGGGTGAGGGGACGGGGAGCGAGGCCTGTGGCTGGGATGTGAGCCTGTGGCGCCTCCTCTGGATTTGGGGAGCTAATGACTGATGGGCTCTGGTTCTCCTCCAACAGCCCTTTCCAACAGGCATGGGGTCTCTGGCCACAGATCCACAGCTTCCCAGAGACCAACTCTACCAGGCCACCCAGAGACCATGTGGCTGGGCCGCAGGGTGCTTGTTCAAGATGTGACACAGAGAGGAGGTGCAGGAGGAAATCCAGAGAATGGGATGTGGGGGTTCAAGACTCACTTCCTTTGGGCTTTGTCCTTCTTGGCCTTGGTCCTTTTCTTTCAGGCCCGGAGTGCAAGCACTGCAGGAGAGAGGGATGGATGAAGGCCGAATGGGGAAGAAAGGAGGTGACCCAGGTGAGGGTGGAGACCTAGCAGAGACGCAAGGCTGAATGCGGAGCCACCTGAGGGCCAGTTCCCAGGAGAGTGCCGCAGCTTTGGTGAAGCGGCCGGCCAGGAGGCGGGCAGCCCAAGGGTTGCAGAGCAGCACTGCACTATCCCTCTAATAGGACACCCCACACAGGCGCTGCCTTCGCCAGCAGGCTCTGGGCAACATCTGCAAATGCGACTGCAACCTCTAACATTCTGGGCAAAAAACTGACCTTGTGCCCCTCTGGGTACCAGGCTTGCTAGAAGTGTGCTGTTCCCAATGCCACAGATCAAAGGCAAAAATCTGGCAAGGTGGGGTGCACCAGAGGGGGTTCAGGCCAGGGCAGGGGGCCAGCAGATAGGCATCTGCCTCACCTGAGGAGAGTGAGGTTCTGCAGTGGCCCCAAGACACAGGTCAGCCCAGCAGGGAACAAGGGTCATGGAAGGACGCCCGGGTGGAGAGGCATGGACCTGCAGCCCTGAGGTTGGGGTTGAGGGGTGGCGGCACCTCAGGGGAGGGGTGCCATACTGCTGGGTACCGACTGATGTGATTCTGAGAAGCTAACCAAGGCCTTTGCACTTTGGAGGTGACAACTCCTGCTCCCGCCTTGGCCCAAAAACAAGGCCACACCTGCCCTGCCCCACTGAGGTGCATGCCTGTACGGTGAGTGCAAAGCCTAACACCTGCTCAGGAGAAGGGGGGGCAGTAAAGAATGGGGGTGGGGATGGGGGAAAGGAAAGAATGTGGAGTGTCAGTGATGAAGAGGTGTTTGAGAATGAGTCTCAGAAGCCTGATGGGAAGGTTGGTTCAGTTTGCCCCGAGGCTTCCCCTTAGGAAGGGCAGAGGTAGCATGGCTATGAGGGTTCCCTGTGTGCTGTCAAGTTCCACAGCCAGCTGGAATTGGCCTCAGTTTCTTGGTCTGTAAAGTGGATTAAGTGTGCCTTGGTGCCTTTGCTGAGCTTTGATGGCCAATTGAGATACTATATAAAGAAAATGAGCGAAGAAGTGAGAAAGAAAAGGAAGGATGAGCAACACAAAAGAAAGATTGGAAGGAACCTGTAAACCTATTGTCACTTAAATAGGGAATATAGTCAATAGTGTTGTAATGACGGTATGATGCCAGGTGGGTACTGGAAATATCAGGGAACACTTTGTAAAGTATATGATTGTCTAACCACTATTCTGTAACTAATATAAAACCTGAAACTAATACAAAATAATATTGAATGTAAAGAAATGAAAATAGGAGTGAATTTTTTATAAATTTCAAAGTTTAAATAAAGGCTATAAAGGAAGGAAGGGGGAGAATAAAAATAGTGTTTTTATCATTTTACCGCTTTATTGTCTTTTCAGTACATGAAAAAGACAGTTGTCTTTATATGGTGCTTTTATACTTTTCTAAGTCATTATCTCATTTTATGTTCAGGGCAACATAAAGACAAGATAATTATCCCCTCTGCTATTCAAAGAAAGGAAATCTTGGTGTCTGGCCCCAGTGATTCAATCGTCAAGCCCTTATTGTAAAGCAGGGTTAGTAAAATTTTCTGTGAAGGGTCATATCTATACTAATAAAAGCCTTGGGGGTGATCAGGCCAGCAGGGGAGGGAAGTTGGGGGCAATCAGGCTGGCAGGGGAACAGTTAGGCATCAATCAGACTGGCAGGAGAGTGGTTAGGGGGTGATCAGGCAGGCAGGCAGAAGTGGTTACAGGCAATCAGGCAGGCAGGCAGGTGAATGGTTAGGAGCCAGTGGTCCCAGATTGTCAGAAGGATGTTCAACTGCCGGTTTAGTCCCAATCCCACAGGGATCGGGCCTAAACTTGCAGTCAGACATCCACTGAGGGGTCCCAGATTGGAGAGGGTGCAGACCAGGCTGAGGTACACCACGCCCCCACCCCGTGCATGAATTTCATGCACTGGGCCACTAGTTTATCCTATCTAATAAAGAGGGACTATGCTAATTGACCTTCACACCATCACAAAGATGGCGGCACCCACAGCCAGTAAGGAGGTAATATGCTAATTGACTGCCCCACCCTCAAAGATGGCAGCACCCACAGCCAATGAGGGAATATGCTAATTGACTGCCCTGCCCTCAAAGATGGCAGTGCCCACAGTCACAAGATGGCGGCACCTAGTCCCCTCAGCCCTGCCGGGGTGGCAGGCACACAGAAAGGCCAGGCCCGCCCCAAGGCGGGCCCAGCCGCTCCGTGTGCCTTCCTCCGGAGTCCCCCAGTCCTCTCAGCCCCCCAGGCACTCAGGGCCAGCCTGAGGCACAGGCAAGCCTCAGATGGCAGCTTCCCAGCTGCCCAGGGCCACCCAAGGCTCAGGTAACCAGGCCCAGCCGAGGCTTGCACTGCCAGCAGTGGCTGTAGCAGTGGTGTGATGGGGCTTCGCCTTCCCCTGATCACCAGGTCGCCTCTAGCTCCTGAAGGCTCCCGGACTGTGACAGGGGGAAGGCAGGGCTGAGGAACACCCTCAACTCCAGTGGATGAATTTTCAAGCACCGGTCCTCTAGTATATAATAATGAAAGCATTTAGGACTATCCTTGAACAGCCAATCCAATATATGAAATTAAAATAAACAATACTTTATGCATTCAATGTGCTTTTATAGCCCATGTGTTATTTTTATTATTCCAGGTAATATTCATTCACATAGAAAAATTTTTATTTGGTAGAAACTACTTGAATATAAACTGTACATTAGAAACAAATTAATCATCTTTATTGTTGTTTTATCCTTGATACCTCAAACACTACTTGGGTACCCAATAGGATTTCAATAAATATTTATTCAATGAAAAGGGATTTATGTCCACTTAGGAAAACCATCTTGCCTATATATATAAATAAATTTCAAACATGTGTTTCTTTATAAAATATTTCTTGTGAGTTAGCCCAACACTCTATTCCTAAGTATCAAAGTCTCCCTTCTTAAAAGCTAAACTTTACTTCAGTCCCCAAAGGGAGATCCAAGAGCAAATTAGCATCAGCCCAATGTTAAATTCAGAATAACTTTAGAATGCATATCATTTCCCATTATGATGTTGTACGCAGAACGAACAAAACATACTCTAAAGAAGGAACTGTGCATATGTGTTTTCCATTTTAAATTCATGTTTATAAAACATAAATAAAAACTGTATTTTCAGAAGTTCTCCCTGATGTCAAGCTGATTACAGTAGGGAGACTTCAATATTGAATTGTAATGCGTATTTCACTATATTTCTCAGTGCATAACTACCCCTATTCAAATTCTTATATATTAAATCTAGTGAGGAAAATCTCTTTCCAGTGTACTAACATTTTATATTTTATGTCAGTACTTTATTTCACTGTGGTGTTTCTCACCGATTTGAACTTGACATTGCCTACATTAAAAAATCAAATATTTTAATTTGATTCATTTAAATATATAAAACAGAATCAATAGAGGTTTTCCTGTTAGTGTAAGATTATAGTTAAAAATAATCACTTTTAAAGGTCAAATTAAGTTTGCCAAGTTTATATATTTTTAAAAGAAGTATTCTAAGATCCCAAATTGTTTGGATTATTGGCAGATTTTTTTAAACTTTTTTTTTTATTGTTAACATTTTACAGATGTCCCCATACCCCTTTTGTACACCTCCATTCAGCTCCCACCCTTTTTTAAAAAGATTATTGCTGTGACCTTCCTGGTGGGGTTCAGGATCAGAGAAGGAGAGGTCTATGCACAAATGAAAATGCTATACAAGAAATATGAATTTAGAAGGCATTTGGGGCCAGGTGGAGCCTCTTTCCTGAAGAGACACACCAAGACTGGGTTTCATCTGCTTTTTATTCACTTTTTAATACACATCTTGCCCTCAGTAAAGCATGGCAAGCACTAGCAGACAGACAGTCTCAGAGGTCAGTAAAGATCAGTAAGGTCCAATAAACATTTACTTGGAGGCTATCAGGTCAAGAAATTGCTTCGAGCTACTGCTATCACAACACGAATAATTGGTGCTTAGCGTCAGCCCTGCTAATGCTCAAGGTCCATTGGCCTCCTGTGTTCCTTGGTGCACGCTCATGACAGTATTGGCAAGTGGTGGTTTCCTGCAAATATATTTTTATTGATTTCAGAGAGGAATGGAGAGGGAAAGAGAGATAGAAGCATCAACGATGAGAGAGAATCATTAATTGGCTGCCTCCTGAATGCCCCACACTGGGAATGAAGCCTGCAACTCAGGCATGTGCCCTGACTGGGAATCAAACTGTAACCTACTTATTCATAGGTCAATGCTCAACCACTGAACCACACCAGCCTGGCCCACTCCTTATTTTGATGACAAAACTGTGTTAGCTCTTATATTAAAAAATATATATATATTAAATATCTACATATTCTCCTTTTATATAACACACTGGGGGCCCAGTGCATGAATTCATGCACCTTGAAAGGAACTGTGGGCCACAAGGATGCAGTGGGCACAGGGGTGGGTCTCGCCTCATCCTCCACGCCCCAGGCTCCTCCGGCTGTGGTCCCTGGTCCCCTCTCTGTCAGGATTCCCACTCCCACTGCTGCCGCTCCCATGAACTGATGGCTCCAGCCCCGTTCCCACCTGTTGATGGCACAGAGCAATTGGGGCCTGCGCCAGCAGCGGGTGAAAGCAGGGCTGGTGCTGTCAGTGGTTCCGAGCAGCAGCTGTTGCTCTGATTGCCCCTCAGGAGCAGGGGGAGGTGGAGAAGCCCTAAGGGGCAATCAGGGCTGGCAGCCACCGCTCACACCCACTGATGGCACCAAGTGATCAAGACCGGCACCAGGTGCCAGCAGTGGGTGCGATCATGGCCAGCGCTGTCAGCAGGTGCAAGCTCCAGGCAGGACCGTGGCACATGGGAGCAAAGAATTTTCAGTAACCACTAGAACCTCGCCCATATGACAGTGACTGGCATCCCTCCTTGGTCTGGTGTCCCCACTCACCTTCTCTACCATCCCACTGTGGCCAATGCCCACCATGTTCCAAGTACTCCCCCTGGTGGTGGTCAGCACACATCATAGCAACTGGTTGTTCGGTTGTTCTGGTTGTTCAGCCATTGGATCTATTTGCATATTAGCCTTTTACTATATAGGACTATGGTCCCTCAGCCCTGCCTACACCCTCTTGCAATCTGGGACCACTCAGGAGATGTCCGACTACCACAGGGGATCGGGCCTAAACAGGCAGTCAGACATCCCTCTTGCAATCCAGGACCACTGGCTTCTAACTGATTGCCTGCCTGCCTAATCACCCCTAACAACTCTCCTGCCTGGCTGATCACCCCTAACCACTTGCCTGACTGATCACCCCTAACTGCTCGCCTGCCTGCCTGATTGCCCCTAACCACTCGCCTGCCTGCCTGGTCACCCCTAACTGCCTCTGCCTTGGCCCCCGCTGCTGCAGCTTCATCTGGAAGGATGTCTGGAATGACGTCCAGAAGGTCATTTGGCTGTCCAGTCTAATTAGCATATAACACTTTTATTATTGTAGATGCTTATTTCCACCTTCTTTTGAATTTGGTAAGATTTATATACAAAGTTCAATATTTATCAAAGCATGCTGAGAATTTCTATTAATTAATCTTAGATTATTGCACATCAATATAACTAGAAATGAAATAGAGGAGGAAATCATTTTTCTGAAAATCATTGTCCATATTTTTGTTCATGGGAATGTATTACTTTATTAATTACCAGTTAATCTTATAAGTACATCAATTAACTAAATGTTTAATGAAAATCTGTCATATGCCAGATTACATAGTACCAGGTACATAACAATAATTTGTGGCACATCAGGTAGCTGTCCACAAAGATTTGTGTTCACCTTCTGTAGTGGTGAGAGTTGTGGCTAGAAAATAGCATATATATGAGAAGATATAAAAAGGTCTCACAAGACAAGTGTGAGTGGAAGTGATGTATGCCACTTCCAAGTATGGTTTATAAAAATCCCCACATATGATCCTCAATAATCTTTTTTCTTTTCTGATTGGCTGGAGTGGAGAGCAACCACGTGATAACCTTTGGAGTCCCATGATGAAGATGGAGGATAAAAAATGAAAGAGAACTGGAATCATTACTTGAAGTAGAGCTACCCAACCAGGGACACTTGTAATAGAAAAAGCTGTGTGTGTTTGTGGTTGGGGTGAGGAGTGGGTCCATATGAAAGTAAATTTTTGTCTACCATAATACAAGTCAAAACAGAACATTATAATGCACTATTAGCTCCAAACATAGAACATTATAATGCACTATTCTAAATGAAGTAGATAAACTAAATAGTTGAATTTTTACTACTCTATGATGTAGGTACTTTTATTGTTACCATTTTATAAATTAGGAAACTGTTCATGCCCAGAAGTTTTAAATGACTTGTCCAAAGGTCACATAGGTAAAACCAAATGATTTAGATAAAAATCCAGGCAGTTCAAGTAAAGCATAACCTTTTAATCACTAAGCTATCGTGTCACTCTACGTTAACTCACATTGAAAAATCAATAAATAATATAAGAAACATTTTATTTGGAAATATCAAAGGATATCATAAGAAGAAAATATAAAAAAATATAAAATACATGGAAATGGTTGAATCTGAGCAAAGTATGTTCATGGCAAGGAGAGACTGAGCCAAATTACTGCTATTTATCAGTATAAGCACTGTAGAATTATATTGTGTCTTTAAATTATGTACATGTGTACCTTTCAAAAAGCAGAGAAAGGAATACATTTCAAAATACAGCTTTGTGTATTTTGTATGAATTTTATGATTTCTCTATAGTGCCTAATTCTCTCTTAAATATATCTTTAGAAGATGAGAACAAATGAATACTTAAGAGTTGATAATGTACACATTGTGCAAGAAAATACAACATAGCTCTGAAATGCTTTCAAAATTATATGATTTAAAATAAAATCTATAACTTCCTGGGAGCTCCATGAAGTGATTCATGCTCATGTAAAAAGGACTTTTGTTAGGGATATTCTGTGTCTATAAATAAAAAGGTGTCTTGTAGTATTTCTGAGTATAAGATTAAAAAGAACAATGTTTGGAATCATGAGGCCCTACTGGAAAACATGCACTTCTTGGCTGAATATATATCTCTTCAAGTTGAATGGTATCTTTAAGATGATGGATTCTGTAAGGCACTCGCTATTGTTTTTTTAAGACTTGAACTAATATATGGTTTTAGAAAATTCTAGGAAAACTTAAATATCTGAGTTTACAGAGCAAAATTTTAAGAAGTGGTTAAAATATTAGAACCATACTTGTAAATATGCTTTGTCCAGGAAAATAAAAGATGTCTTTTGAGTAATATGCCTACATTATTTTACAAAAGCTTCAAATAAAAGAGACAGATACAGTTTTGAGGCTCTGTGATTATATGAGCATGCATGTAAGACACACTTTTTATTGAAGGCCCAGCTCTGAAATTTATAATGGTCACAAGCATCAAGTAGGTCCTATGTAAAAAATGTAATAAGAAGTAGGGTCCCGGAGTTGGAATTGGTCTATAAGTTTACAGACAACCACATCAAGGGTAATTTTTAAAATTAGTTTACTTTCAAGAGGTAAAAACAGGCCTAAATTATCTGTATGTTGCTTTATTTCATAATCTGGCTTATTTTAAAATGGATTTTAATTATGTTATTATCTATAATTTTATATGCCTAAATTGGATCACAATGGCTTTATCCTACCTAATAATAGACAAATATGCAAATTGACCATACCTCCAACACACCCACAAGCCACGCACATCATCCAATCAGAGCAAGCATGCAAATTAACCCAAACCAAGATGGCTACAGCCACAGAGAGCAAGGTTTCCTAGGTAACAGAGGAAGCCAAGCTTTCCTCCTGCCCTTGCCAGGCCTAAGCCTCCACTCAAGCTACAAAGGTTCAATTATAGAAGGTAAACAAATTCAAACAAATGGCGGCAGAATGGAGCTTGAGAGAGAAGGCCAGGGTTGCCGCCAGCAACAGGGGAAGCAAAGCTTTCTGCACACCCTGGCCGGGCCCACCCGCTTAAGGCAGCAAAGTTTCAATTATAACCCCAACAGAAATGGCTGCTGGCCTCAGAGGGAGCCCCAGGCTTGGCTCCACTCCAGCCTACAAAGTTTCAATTGTAGAAGGAAAATAAATTCCAGATACCAGGGCCTCCGCTTGGGTTGCCAGGGGGCGTGGCCAGCCTGAAAACCACCACAGGCCCCTCGCTCAGGCCGCCCCACGCCCCAAGGGAACCCCTACATGATCCGGGACATCCTTCAGGGCAAACCAGCTGGCCCACACTCCTATACCAGGCCTCTATCCTATCTAATAAAAGAGTAATATGCAGATTGATCATCACTGCAACACACAATATAACTACCCCCATGTGGTCAAAGATCCTGCCCCCATGTGGACACAAGATGGCCACCACAAGATGGCCATCAGGAGAGGGCAGTTGGGAGGCACCCAGTCTGCAAGGGAGGGCAGTTGAGAAGGACCAGGCCTGCAAGGGAGGGCAGTTGGAGGTGATCAACCCTGCAGGAGAGGGCAGTTAGGGGTGACCAGGCCGGCAGAGGAGGGAAGTTGGGGGCAAACAGGCTGGCAGCAGAGTGGTTAGGGGGTGATCAGGCTGGCAGGCAGAAGCAGTTAGGGGCAATCAGGAAGGCAGGCAGGCAAGCAGTTGGGAGCCAGCAGTCCTGGATTGTGAGAGGGATGTCCACTGGGATCGGGCCTAAACGGGCAGTTGACATCCCTTGAGGGGTCCCATATTTGAGAGGGTACAGGCCGGGCTGAAGGACAACCCCCCTCCATGCACGAATTTCGTGCACCGGGTCTCTAGTATAAATATAACACAGTATATGGATATATTTAAATGCACTTTTAACTAAACCTCATATCACCCTGCTTGGCCCCAGAGGATGGCTGGTTAGCCAGAAATGGGTAAGATTCCTCAGGGAAGGAAGAACCTAAGACAGGCACAGTCGCATAGGGGCCATCAGGAGATAACTTGGGGGTCAACAAAGGTGGAGCACAGACCTTCAACCCCCAAGTTTGCAGGGGCCTGAACCCTCACCCCTGCTGAAGGAGATCTCCTGCCCCCATGGCTGCTCAGCTTTACATGCCCAGCTCAAATCGGGACCCAGGTAACAGAGACTTGGCCGACAGCAGATGCGCTCTCACTGCAAGAAGACTTGATGGAGATGTCTTGCACCCATGATCTGGGGAACTGGGGTCTATGATATCTAAATCCAGCCTAGCACCAGGAATGCTCAGGGCCTACTCAAGAAGGCAAATAATCCTCTCCACTAAAAATTACAGGGTAAAACAAGATGGTTGTTAGAGTATTAAATTTGACAGTAAGAATGAATATGGGGCTTGGGAAGATGGTGACCGGAGGGAAGGTAGGGAGGGTGAGTGTGTGATCGAGTGAAGGAGTGATAGAGGTGTGTGTGGACGTGTTTGGGTGTGTGTGAGAGTGAAATACGGACAGTTAGACCCTGCAGTTCTTCCAGGGGGCTTCCAATCCAGGCAGTCTTGGTTGGCAAAACCCTGCGGCCACTGCAAACACTCCGGGGAGGACACCAGTGGCACAGAGACCCCGCCATCTTTAAGAACAGAACTGCCAGAGACTAGAATCCTAACTTGCCACCACCAGACTGTTCTCAGAAGCAAACCTGGTCACTACAGCCACTCTGGTAGAAGACCTGCCACCCCAGCTGCAGATGCGCAAACCCTGAGATCTCCACCTCCAAAAGTGAGCCACTGAAAGCAGTAAGTACAACCTCCCCCTCCCCAGCGCCAGAACTCAGGATTCGCCGCGTCCCCAGCCCATAGGCACCCAGGCACTCCACTACCCAGGCAGTGCTTGGGAACCACTGAGAGCCCCCGAGGGGGTGATTCTGCACAGTCAAGGGTGCGCGGCCCTGCAGTAGAATCTCTGAACTGCCTCTTCCTAAATATCTGCCCACGGACACCCCTGCGGTGCAAGTTCAGGCCAGGGTCCCTCAGAGCTTTGTGCCAGTGGGCATGCCACCAGTTTGCGCCACCAGTTTGAGCACACTCAAGGGCGGTCAAACTCACGGCCACAGCAAGGGAAGGCACCCTGAGCCCATATATCAACAGGGTCTTCTGGGGAGCTGCTTTGAGCCCCTGCTGGGTGTGATTCTGTACAGCCAAGGACGCGCTGCCCCACAGCAGAAACTCTGAACTCCTTTCTCCTGAATAACTTCCCACATACACCCTAGCTGTTTAATTTCAGTGCCAGGGTCCCACAAATTGCATCAGAGCTGTGTGCCGGAGGGCACGCCACCAGTTCACGCACACTCCAGAGCAGGCAAACTCAAGGCCACAGCAAGGGAAGGCACCCTGAGCCCATATATCTACAGGGTCCTCTGGGAAGCTTCTTTGAGCCCCTGCTTGGTGTGATTCTATACAGCCAAAGACACGATGCTCCACAGCAGAAACTCTGAACTCCTTTCTCCTGAATATCTTCCCACATACACCCTAGCTGTTTAACTTCAGTGCCAGGGCCCCTCAGAGTGCATCAAAGCTCTGCGCCTGTAAACACACCTCCAAAGAAGAGAATTTACAACAGGCAGGCACCCTGAGCCCATCTACACACAGAGCCACTGGGAGCTCTCCCAACAGACGGTCCTGGGTGCCACTGTGAGTCCCCACTGGACACGCGCGATTTCAACTAAGGGTGCAAGACAGCAAAAACTGGGACACTCCATAGCTACTGACTTTTAGACACTACAGTTGTGCCTCTCAAACTTGCAGGCCTACAACAAGAGAACCCAAGTAGCTCAAGTAGGGAACTACACTAGATTACCAAGCCCAGGAGAACTGAGAGATTACACGAGTAGCACCATCCCCAAAAGAACCTGGGTAGCAAAGCAAGCAGATCTACAATTAAAACATTACAGGAAAACATGGGGAGAAAAAAAGGGAATTCCCAAAGGGAGGAAAAAGAGGAATGACCAGAAAGGGAGTTAAATGAACTTGAGGCTAGCAGCTTAACAGAGAAAGAATCCAGAGTATTCGTTATAAGGATGTTTAAATGGATGGATGACAAATACACACAACTCAATGAGAACTATAAGGAGCTGAATGAAAATGTCACCAACATGAAAAGAAACCAAGAGGAGATGAAGAACGACATAGCTGCAATAAAGAACACAATGGAAGGCTTAAAGAGTAGAGTAGAAGAGGCTGAGGACCGCATCAGCGAATTAGAAGACAAGGTAGGAAAAAACACACAAACACTGCAGCAACCGGAAAGAAAACTTAAAAAGCAAGAGGAGAGCCTAAGGGAGATTCGGGACAACACAAAACGAAACAACCTTTCAATAATAGGGATAAAAGAAGGTGAGGAAGAGAAGCAAGGAATAGAAAACCCGTTTGAAGAAATAATGACAGAAAACTTCCCTGATATTGGCAAGAAAAAAACTATCCAAGTCCAAGAAGTACACAGAGTCCCAAACAAGTTGAACCCCAAAAGACCAACACCAAGACACATCATAATTAAATTGACGAACACCAAAGACAAAGCCAGAATCTTAAAGGCTGCCAGAGAGAAACAGAAAGTTACCTACAAGGGATCTCCTATCAGAATATCAACTGATTTCTCAACAGAAACACACCAGGCCAGAAGGGAATGGAATGAAATATACAAAGTGATGCAAAACAAGGGACTGAATCCAAGAATACTATACCCAGAAAGGCTATCATTCAAAATTGAAGGTGGATTCAGAAGCTTCACAGACAAAAAGGGCTAAGAGAGTTCATCACTACCAAGCCAGCAATGCAAGAAATGCTAAAGGGGCTGCTGTAAAAAGAAGAAAGAGAAAGGCAAGAAGAAACACAAACACTAAGGAAAAATATGTCAACAAACAGGTACTTATCAATAATAACAGTAAAGGTAAATGGATTAAATGCACCATTCAAAAGACATAGGGTAGCTGAATGGATAAGAAAACATGACCCATATATTTGCTGTCTACAAGAGACCCACCTTAGAGCAAAAGATTCACACAGACTGAGAGTGAAGGGATGGAAAAACATTTTTCAGGCAAATGGAAATGAGAAAAAAGCTGGGGTTGGGATACTTATATCAGATAAAATAGACCTCAAAGTAAAGGCCATAATAAGAGATAAGGAAGGCCACTACATAATACTAAAGGGAGCAATCCAGCCAGAACATATAACTCTGGTAAACGTATATGCACCCAACGCAGGAGCGCCCAAATACATAAAAAATCTGCTGGAAGCTATCAAGGGAGAGATCGACATCAATACAATCATAGTAGGGGAATTTAATACACCACTGACATCAATGGATAAATCCTCTGGACAAAAAATCAGCAAAGAAACAGAAATTTTAAATGACACACTAGATCAGATGGACCTAATTGACATTTTCAGAGTATTTCACCCCAAAGCCATGGAATATACGTTCTTCTCAAGTGCACATGGGACATTCTCAAAAATAGAACACATATTGGGTAACAAGCAAAGTCTCCCCAAATTCAAAAAGATTGAAATCATATCAAGCATTTTCTCAGACCACAATGACATAATATTAGAAATAAACTACAATAAAAACCTTCCAAAAAATTCAAACACTTGGAAACTGAATAGCATGCTACTGAACAATGATTGGGTTATCAATGAGATCAAAGAAGAAATTAAAAACATCCTGGAGACTAATGACAATAAAAACACAATATTGCAAATCCTATGGGACACAATGAAAGCAGTCTTGAGAGGGAAATGTATAGCTCTACAGGCCTACCTCAAAAAACAAGAAAAAATGGTAATAGATCATATAACTCAAAAACTTAAAGAATTAGAAAGGATCAACAAGAAAAGCCCACAGTGAGCAGAAGAAAGGAAATAAAAAAGATCAGAGCAGAAATGAATGACATAGAGACCAAAAAAAACAATACACATGATCAACAAAACCAACAGCTTGTTCTTTGAAAGGATAAAAAAGATTGATGAACCTCTAGCCAGGCTCACCAAGAAGCAAAGAGAGAGGACACAAATAAATAAAATCAGAAATGAAAGAGGTGAAATAACAACCGACCCCACAGAAATACAAAGGATTGTCAAAAAATACTATGAACAACTCTACTCCAACAAACTAGACAACCTGGAGGAAATGGACACATTCCTAGAAAAACACAACTTTCCAAAACTTACTCAGGAAGAGTCTAAAAATCTCAATAGGCTGATAACTATGGAAGAAATTGAAGCAGTCATCAAAAAGCTCCCAGCAAACAAAAGCCCAGGGCCAGACGGCTTCACAGGGGAGTTTTATAAAACATTCAAAGAAGAGCTAAAACCTATCCTCCTCAGACTATTCCACAAAATTCAAGAAGGAACACTTCCAAGCTCCTTCTATGAAGCCAGCATCACCCTAATACCAAAACCAGATAAAGATAACACAATGAAAGAGAATTACAGGCCAATATCCCTCATGAACATAGATGCCAAAATCCTCAACAAAATTCTAGCAAATCGAATCCTGCAATACATCAGAAAGATCATACACCACGACCAAGTAGGATTTATTCCTGGGATGCAAGGATGGTACAACATCCGCAAATCAATAAACTTGATACATCACATAAACAAATTGAGAGATAAAAACCATATAGTCATATCAATTGATGCAGAAAAAGCATTTGACAAAATCCAACACCCTTTCTTGATAAAAACTGTCAGCAAGCTGGGAATAGAAGGATCATACCTCAACATAATAAAAGCCATATATGACAAACCCACAGCCAACATCATACTCAATGGGCAAAAACGAAAACCATTTCCCCTAAGAACAGGAACAAGACAGGGGTGCCCACTCTCACCACTCCTGTTCAACATAGTGTTCGAAATACTAGCCATTGCAATCAGACAAGAAGAAGAAATAAAAGGAATCCAAATTGGAAAAGAACAAGTAAAGCTGTCTTTATTTGCAGATGACATGATACTATACATAGAAAACCCTAAAGACTCCATCAAAAAATTACTAGACTTAATAAATGAATTCGGCAGAGTAACAGGATACAAAATAAATGCTAAAAAATCTATGGCATTTCTATACACCAATAATGAACTTACAGAAAGAGAGACTATAAAAGCAATCCCATTTACCATCACACCAAAAAATTAAGATACCTAGGAATAAACTTAACTAAGGAGGTAAAAAAACTATATGCGGAAAACTACACAACACTGAAAAAAGAGATAGAGGAAGACATAAACAGATGGAAGAACATAACGTGTTCATGGATTGGTAGAATCAATATCATCAAAATGTCCATACTACCCAAAGCAATCTATAATTTCAATGCACTTCCCATTAAAATACCAATGGCATACTTCACAGACATAGAAAGAACTTTCCAAAAATTCATCTGGAATAAAAAAAGACCCCGAATAGCCACAGAAATCCTGAGAAAGAAGAACAAAGTAGGTGGGATCTCCATACCAGATTTCAAGCTGTATTACAAAGCCACTGTTCTCAAAACTGCCTGGTATTGGCACAAGAATAGACAAAGATCAATGGAATAGAATAGAGAACCCAGAGATCGATCCAAATCACTACGCTCAATTAATATTTGACAAAGGAGGCATGAACATACAATGGAGTCAAGACAGTCTCTTCAACAAATGGTATTGGGAAAATTGGACAGATACATGCAAAAAAATGAAACTAGACCACCAACTTATACCATACACAAAAATAAACTCAAAATGGATCAAGGACTTAAACATAAGACAGGAAACCATAAAAATACTAGAGGAATCTACAGGCAGAAAAATCTCTGACATATGCCAAAAGAACTTCTTCGCTGATACTGCTCCTAGGGCAATGGAAGCTAAAGAGAAAATAAACAAATGGGACTACATCAAAATAAAAAGCTTTTGTTCAGCAAAGGAAACCATCAATAAAACAACAAGAAAGCCCACTACATGGGAGAACATATTTGCCAATGATGTCAACGATAAGGGTTTAATCTCCAACATTTACAGGCAACTTATGCAGCGTAACAAAAAGAAGATAAACAACCCAATCAAAAAATGGGCAACTGATCTAAATAGACACTTTTCGAAAGAAGACAGAAGGAAGGCCAAGAGACACATGAAAACCTGCTCTAAATCACTAATCATTAGAGAGATGCAAATCTAAACAACAATGCAGTACCATCTCACACCTGTCAGAATGACCATTATCAACAAGTCAACAAATGACAAGGTCTGGCGAGGATGTGGAGAGAAAGGAACCCTCGTGCACTGCTGGTGGGAATGCAGACTAGTGCAGCCACTGTGGAGATCAGTATGGAGTTTCCTTAAAAAACTAAAAATAGAACTCCCATTTGACCCAGTGATCCCACTTCTAGGAATATATCCCAAGAAACCGGAAACATCAATCAGAAAGGATATATGCTCCCCTACATTCATAACAGCACAATTCACCATAGCTAAGATTTGGAAACAGCCTAAGTGCCCATCAGCAGATGAGTGGATTAAAAAATTGTGGTACATCTACACAATGGAATACTACGCTGTGGTAAAAAAGAAGGAGCTCTTACCATTTGCAACAATATGGATGGATATGGAGAACATTATGCTTAGTGAAATAAGCCAGGCAGAGAAAGATAAATATCACATGATCTCACTCATTTGTGGAATATAATGAACAACATAAACTGATGGGGGGAAAAATAGATCCAGAAACAGAGAAACATCAATCAGAACGTCAAACCTCAGGGAAGAAATTGTGAGGTAACCAGAAACCCAAGAATGCCTGAGAACGCCTTTCTAGCCACGCTAACAATCATCAGATGTACGGTAATTTTACCTTGGACAAGATGGTAAGTATTTTGGTCTTATGCTCCTGACCCTTCATGGGTAAGAGCCCTTACGTGGGCTGATCCCCTGACTAATATAGTTACCAACAATACCAAACACCTTGGTCATCCACGAGGTCCATGGGTGGGGCAAGAAAGTATAAATACACAGGGGTCTCCACCCAGCTTCCCTTTTGTATGACACGAAATCAAAACAATGCCCCTTTGTGTGTACAATTAAAGAGAGGTTTCTGCCTTGTGTGGACACCAAAGAAAGGGTGTCACTACTATCACTACGTGCCCCCAGTAGAGGTACAGAAAATTGAACTAAGACCTAGTCTATACAAAAAGAAATGGACAGCCAGTTTGAAAGGGAATTGCCATGGACTAGTACAAAGAATATCCTTGCATCATATTATTCTACACTATCATTAAAATTTTTCCCAGATTTGGTTCACCCCCAGTACTTATAATAGTTCCTCACACCCTTGGGGATAAAAAAAAATCATCTGTTTGGTGCTTGGAGGGAAACTTAACACGTCTCTTGATACTTTAGAATTACAACAGCATAATATACAATTATGCCAAGCAAACGTACAAACTAATTATTTGAATGTGTGGCAGCAATTTAAAAAGGACATGTAAGGATTTAATCCTTCTCATTGTGTAGAGGGCCTCCTGGGAAGGCACCTGAACTTTCTATATTGGTCCCTCTTACCCTTTAGGCCAAGAGAGACCCTCTTCTCACAATTCAATTGCTCACAGCTGTTGCATGAGCTCTCTGTTCATGTCGAGGTTGAAGTCTCAAGATGATGGGTGCCATGGATCTGTCTCTCACCCAGTGGGGCAAACTGAGCCTTCTCTGGAGAAGAAACCCAGGTTCCACAAGACATGTGATCAGTGCTGGGGCCCCGCCAGCAGGCGAGGAGATCCCTAGGCAGGTGCTGGGCATGGAGGCCACGGGGGCATAAGCTACCAAGGAAACAAAACTGAACCTCACTTCACCCTGCTTGGCCCCAGAGGATGGCTGGTTAGCCAGAGACAGGTAAGATTCCTCAAGGAAGGAACAACCTAAGACAGGCACAGTCGCAGAGGGGACATCAGGAGAGAATTTGGGGATCAACAGAGGTGGGGCACAGACACTCACCCCCCCAACATTGCAGGGGCCTGAATCATAGCCCCTTCTGAGGGAGGTCTCCTGCCCCCATGGCTGCTTCGTGCTTCCCATGCCCAGCTCAAATCAGGACCCAGGTGACCAAAAGAGACTTGGCAGACAGCAGCTGCCTTCTCACTCCAACAAGAATTGTTTGAGTTGTCTTGTACCCATGTGTGCGGAAGTGAGTTTATGATATCTAAATCCAGCCTACGACCAGGAATGCTCAGGACCTACTCAAGAAGGCAAATAATCCCTTCCACCAATATTTACAGGGTAAAATGAGGTTGTTGTTAGTGTAATAAATTTGACAGTAAAATAGTAGTCAAGTTTTCAGGCAAATTTAAATTGGCTAGTTGAAACAAGCGAATATTATAAAAATTAATTGTACTGGACAAAAAGGTGTTCCTAAAGTGTTAACTAAAAATTTTATTGGTACTTCATCTCATGATAAAATTGTGCACCATGTAATGAACTTTAGAATTTTGATACTTTAGAATTACAACAGCATAATATACAATTATGCCAAGCAAACGTACAAACGTATGGTAATATTATAGTGCAAAAAATTAAAATTTAAAAGCCATCAAGACTACATTATAAAATTTTCAAAAGCCTCCTAACATTTAAATCAAAAAAGGAGGGGATAGTAGAGGAATATCATGTAAGGAAAAATATCCTGTAAGTAAATTACATCTAGAAAATTAATATTTTAGAAAATTAATTGTAAGTCTAAAAGAAGACACCCATGAAAAACATACAAGGTGTCAAAACAAGCCAGAGGAAAATCATTTGGGCAAAAAATGAAATAGGATCCCAAGTCAAATTTATAGAAAATATTCCTTTATTAACTTTTGGTCGAGAATATGTTTGTATATTTTTGGAAAACAACTCAGAGACCATGTGGATTCCAGCAACAGAGAGGAATCGACAGGACTACTCCAGCCATAAAGACAGAAGAGAAGCAGTCCAGAGATGGAAGACACTGATGTGGCCTTCCCATACTAGCAGTTAGCAGCTCTGCATCACTGCAGGTTGCCCAGGGCCAAACCAGAGAGAGTTGGACCTGCATTACCACCATATTTCCACCATCCAGAACTGTAATGTCAGTGCTGACATGTACACATAAGGAACTGTTGGACATTGAAATTGGGTCTCAAAAGAACTGTTAGCCCAGAACGAAACTCACTACAGACTGATTCATTTGCCTGTCACCATAACCATTATTGCTTGTCTCATTTTCAGTTCTTATAAGTGTATTTCTAATAGCACATGATCTCACTCATCTAGGGGAAATAATGAACAACATAGACTGATGAACAAGAACAGACCCAGAAACAAGTTGGCATGGATCAGACTGTAGGGACTCAGAGGGAGGGTAGGGAAGGGTGGGGGTAAAGGGGAGAGATCAACCAAAGGACTTGTGTGCAAGCATATGAGCCTAACCAGCGGTTAAGGACAACAGGGGGGTGGGAGCATGTGTGGGGAGGGGTGTGGGATGGGAATGGGGGGATGAGGACAAATATGTGATACCTTAATCAATAAAGAAATTAAAAAAAATTAACAGTAAAATAGTAGTCAAGTTTTCAGACTAATTTAAATTGGCCAATCAAAATAAGCAAATACTCTAGAAAAATCAGTTGTACTGGACAAAAAAGCTGTTCCTAAAGTGTTAACTAAAATTTTTATTGGTAGTTCATCTCGTGCTAAAATTGTGTAACATATAATGAACCTAAAGCAGACACATTTTAGTGCAAAAAAGTAAAATTTAAAAGCTATCAAGATTACAGCATAAAATTTCCAAAAGTCTCCCAATATTTAAACCAAAAAAGGGGAGATAGTAGAAGAATATCATGTAAGGAAAAATATCCTGCAAATAAATCACATCTAGAAAATTTTTACTTTAGAAAATTAATTTTCATTTGTAATGCTAACAGCAAGACACCCAGGTAAAACATACATGGTGTCAAAACAAGCCAAAGGAAAATCGTTTGGGCAAAAAAATGAAAAAGGATTGCAAGTCAAATTTATAGAAAATATTCCTTTATTAACTTTTGGTCGAGAATATATTTGTATATTTTCAGAAAACAACTCTGAGACCATGTGGATTCCAGCAACAGAGAGGAATTGACAGGACTACTCCAGCCATGAAGACAGAAGAGAAGCAGTCCAGAGATGGAAGATGCTGACGTGGCCTTCCCATACTAGCAGTCAGCAGCTGTGTGTCACTCTGGTTGCCCAGGACCAAACCAGAGAGGGTCGGACCTGCATTACCACCATTTGTCCACCATCCAGAACTGAAATATCATTGCTGTTATGTACACATAAATAACTGTTGGACATAGAAATCGGGACTCAAAAGAACTGTTGGCCCAGAAAGAAACTCACTATAGACTGATTCATTTGCCTCTCAGCATAACCATTATTGCTTGTCTCATTTTCGGTTCCTATAAGTGTATTCCTAATATCACATGAGCTCACTCATCTAGGGGAAAAGATGAACAACATAGACTGAAGAACAAGAACAGCATTGATGACTGTCAGACCTCAGAGGGAAGTAAGGGGAGGGTGGGAACAAGGGAGATAGATCAACCAAAGGACTTGTGTGCTTGCATATGAGCCTATCCAGTGATCACAGACAACAGGGGGATGGGAGCATGCGTGTGGGGGGTTTGGGATGGGAATGGGGGGGGTTGATGACAAATATGTGATACCTTAATCAATAAAGTAATAAAAATAAATAAATGCACTTTTATTATGTAAATATCAGCAGAAAATAAATATAAGAAGCGATATCCTAATAATATGCAAATTGACCATCACTCCAAAACACAAGATGGCCACCCCCATGTGGTCAAAGATGGCTGCCCCATGTGGACACAAGATGGCTACCCCCATGTGGACACAAGATGGCCACCACAAGATGGCCAGCAGGGGAGGGCAGTTGGGGAGGACCAGGCCTGCTGGGGAGTGCAGTTAGGGGTGACTAGGCCTGCAGGGGAGGGCAGTTAGGGGTGACCAGGCTTGCAGGAGCGGGCAATTGGGAGGGACCAGGCCTGCAGTTTAGGGCAGTTGGGGGGAACCAGGCCTGCAGGAGAGGGCAGTTGGGGGGTACCAGGCCTGCAGGGGTGAGAAGTTGGGGGGGGCACCAGGCAGGCAGGGGGGGACAGTTGGGGGTGACCAGGCCAGCAGAGGAGAGCAGTTGGGGGTGACCAGGCCTGCAGGGGAGGGCATTTGGGGGTGACCAGGCCTACAGGGGACGACAGTCGGGGATGAACAGGCATGCAGCAGAGGGCAGTTGGGGGCAACCAGGCCATCAGGGGAGGGCAGTTAGGGGCAACCAGGGTGACAAGGGAAGGCAGTTTGGGGTTACCAGGCCAGCAGGGGAGGGCAGTTAGGGGCAATCGAGCCAGCAGGGGAGCAGTTAATAGTTGATCAGGCTGGCAGGGAGTGGTTAGGGGGTTATCAGGCTGGCAGGCAGAAGCAGTTAGGGGCAATCAGCCAGGCAGGCAGGCGAGCGTTTTAAGCTAGCAGTCCTAGATTGTAAGAGGGATGTCCGACTGACCGTTTAGGCCCGATCCCACCAGGTTCGGGCCTAAACGGGCAGTCAGACATCCCTCGAGGGGTCCCAGATTGGAGAGTGTACAGGCTGGGCTGAGGGACACCCCCGCCTTGTGCACGAATTTCATGCACCAGGCCTCTAGTAAAAATATAAGTTAAGAATAAGGAAAAATATATAAACTATATGATACAGAGAATTATTCCATGATGTCTGAAAGTTTGAAATTAATTCCAGCCCAGAAACTGTTTTTTAATATTTATTGTTGAAAATATTAAATATGCTCCTTTTTTTGCCCTATTGATCCCATATAGACCACCCTGTCCCCACCCCAGACCTGCAACACACTATTGTCTGTGTCCATGAGTTATGCATATATATGTATACAAGTTCTTTGGTTGCTCTTTTCTTATCCACCCACCCACCCTTGCCTTCCCTTTGTGATTCAAAAGTCTCTTCCATGCTTCTATGTCTGGATTTACTTTGTTCATCAGCTTATATTGTTCATTAGATTCCACATATGAATGAGATCATATGATACTTTTCTTTCTCTGACTGGCTAATTTCACTTAGCACAGTGGTCGGCAAACTCATTAGTCAACAGAGCCAAATATCAACAGTACAACAATTGAAATTTCTTTTGAGAGCCAAATTTTTAAAACTTAAACTTCTTCTAACACCACTTCTTCAAAATAGACTTGTCCGGGCTGTGGTATTTTGTGGAAGAGCCACACTCAAGGAGCCAAAGAGCCGCATGTGGCTTGCGAGCCGCAGTTTGCTGACTACGGGCTTAGCATAATATTGTACAGGTCCCTCCATGCTGTCTCAAATGGTAAGAGCTTTTTGTTTTTTACTACTGCATAGTATTCCATGGTGTAGATGCCCACCACTTTTTTATCCATTCATCTAATGATGGACTCTTGGGCTGTTTCTAGATCTTAGCTATTGCAAATAGTGCTGCTATGAAATAGGGGTTCATATGTTATTTCTGATGGGTGTTTCAGACTTCTTGGGATATAGTCCTAGAAGTGGGATCACTGGGTAAAACAGCAATTACATTTTTAATTTTTTGAGGAGACTCCATATTGATTTCCATAGTGGCTTTACCAGTCTGCATTCCCACCAGCAATGTATTAGGGTTCCTTTTCCTCCACATCCTCACCAGCACTTGTTGTTTGTTCATTTATTGATGGTAGACATTCTGACAGGTGTGAGGTGGTACTTCATTGCCATTGTAATTTGCATACCTCTGAAGATTAGTGATATTGAGCATTTTTCTGTGTGTCTTTTGGCCATTTGTATATCTGTTTTGGAGAAGAGTATATTAAGATCTCCTGCTCATTTTTTGACTGGGTTGTTTGTTTTCTTTTGTTGATTTGTATGAGTATTTTATGTATTTTGGATATTAATCCTTTATCAGATGTATTATTGGCAATTATGTCCCCCCATAGAGTGGGTTCCCTTTTCATTTTAATACTGTTTTTCTTTTGCTGTACAGAAGCTTTTTAATTTTGATGAGATCACATTTGTTTATTTTTTAGTTTGTTTCTCTTACACTAGGTGTTGTGTCAGTGAAAATTTTGCTATGTGAGATGCCTGATATTTTGCTGCCTATATTTTCTTCAAGGATTTTATGGTTTAATGAATTACATTTAAATATTTTATCCATTTTGAGTTTATTCTTGTGTATATTATAGGTGGTCTAGTTTCATTTTTTTTGCATGTGCCTTTCCAATTTTCCCAACACTGCTAGTATTTACTGAAGAGACTATCTTAACTCCATTGTATGCTCTTGATTACTTTATAGAAGATGAATTGAGCATAATGGCTTGGGTCAATTTCTGGGCTCTCTGTTCTGTTCCATTGATATGTATGTCTGTTCTTGCACCGGTACCAGGCTGTTTTGATTACTAGTAGCTTGATATCTGGTCTTGTGATCCCTCCAACTTTGTTCTTTCTCAGTATTGCTGCGCCTATTTGGGATCTTTTTTGGTTCCATATAAATTTTTGGAGTATTTGTTCTAGTTCTATGAAATACGCCATTGGTATTTTAATAAAGATTGCATTGAATCTATACATTGCTTTGGGTAGTATGGACATTTTAATGATGTTGATTCTACCAATCCATGAACACAGTATGTTATTCCACTTGCTTATATCCTCTTCTAACACTTTTTTCAAAGTCCTGCATTTTTCTGGTACAAGCCTTTCACGTCGTTGGTTAAGTTTATTCCTTAGTATCTTAATTTTTTTCCAATGGTAAATGGGATTATTTTTTAAATTCTCTTTCAGAGAATTCATTATTGGTGTATAAGAATACCATCGATTTGGGGGTATTGATTTTTGTATCCTGCTGCTTTTCCAAAATCATTTATTAAATCTAGTTTTTTGTTAGATTCCTTGGTGTATTCTATGTACAATATCATGTCATCTGAAAATAATGACAGTTTTATTTCCTCCTTTCCAACTTGGATGCATTTTATGTTTTCTTCTTTGTGCCAAGCTGGCATGGCCATAGTTGAACCTGAAAGGGGGCTATTAAGGGTTTAGAAAAGACAGACAAGATAATAAAGCTGGGTCTAGGTGGGATGCTGCTCACTGATGGAGAGACAGTGCCATGGCCTGCAAGCTGAGTCTTTCTTTTATAGCTAGATTCCATGAGGTAAAATAAGGGCGTGGTTGCAAAGTTCTCTCAGGTTTTGAATCTACTCAATTACATGCACCTGATTAAGCTTTGTTTACTTGCTGCACCTCCCATAGCCCATATCACTCAGCCACATGGGACCACAGGTTCGGACCATAAGGTCAAGCTTACAACTATAGCCTTTGGCTAGAATTGTGCTGGGACTTTCACGTGGCTTTGCCATGAGAGGATCGTGCCCTCTCATTAGTCCCAGACTTGAATCTGTCCAAACGCTGTAACCGCTCTCGATACTTCTTGTCTGATCACTATTGCCTGGACCTCCAGTATTATGTTGAATAAAAGTGGTGAAAGTAGACAACCCTATCTTGTTCCAGTTTTTAGGAGAAATGGTTTTAATTTTTGCCCATTAATATGATGCTGGCTGTTGGTTAGTCATATATGGCCTTTATTATGCTGAGGTATGATCCCTCTAATCCCATTTTGCTGAGACTTTTAACAAAAATGGGTGTTGTATTCTGTCCAATGCTTTAACTGCATCTCTTATTATGATAATGTGTTTTTATCTTTCAGTTTTATTGATGAGGTGTATAACATTTATTGATTTGTGAATATTATAGCAGCCTTGCATCCCTGAAATAAATCCTATTGGTCATGGTGTATAATATTTTTAATATATTGCTGGATCTAATTTTCTAATATTTTGTTCAAGATTTCAGCATCTATGTTCATCAGGGATATTGTCTTATAATTCTCTCTCTTTGTCATGTTTTTATCTGATTTTGGAATTAAGATAATGCTGAACTCATAAAAAGAGCTTGCAAGTGTTCCTTCCTCTTGGATTTTTGGAATAGTTTGAGAAGGATGGGTGATAGTTCTTCTTCGACTATTTGGTAAAACACTCCTGTGAAGCCATCCAAGCCTGGGCTTTTGTTTGTTGTGAGATTTTTTATTACTGCTTTAATTTCATCAGTAGTTATTGATCTATTCAAGTTTTTTGCTTCATCCTGATTCAATTTTGGAAGGTTATATTTTTCTAGGAATATGTCTATTTCATCCAGGTTGTCCAGCTTTTTGGCATATAGTTGTTCATAGTGTTTGTTTACAATCCTTTTCATTTCTGTGGTGTCAATTGTTATTTCACCTCTTTCATTTCTTATTTTATTTATTTGGGCTCTCTCTCTTTGTTTTTTGATGAATTGGACTAAAGTTGCATCAATCTTGTTTATCTTCTCAAAGAAACAGCTCTTGGTTTCATTGATCTTTTGTATTTTTGTTTGTTTCTATTTCATTTATTTCTCCTCTATTCTTTATTATTTCTTTCCCTCTACTTCCTCTGGGCTCTTTGTTGTTGTTGTTGTTCTCTTTCTTTAAGTTGTACAGTTAGATAGCTTATTTACAATTTTTTTATTTGTTTCTTGAGGTAGGCCTTTAGTGCTATGAACTTCTCTCTCAGGACTCCTTTTGCTGTGTCCCATAGGCTTTGGGTTGTTATGTGTTCATATTCATTTGTTTCCTGGAATTTTTTTAAATTTTTTTCTTGATCTGATTGATAACCCATTCATTGTTTATTAACATGCTATGTAACCTCCATGTGTTGGAATTGTTTTTTTTATTGCAGTTGATCTCTAGTTTCATGCTATTGTTGTCTAAGACAATGCTTGATATGATTTAAATCCTCTTCAATTTGTAGAGACTTGTTTTGTGTCCTAGCATGTGGTCTATCTTTGAGAAAGTCCCATGTGCACTTGAGAACAATGTATATTCTGTATATTTGGGGTGACATTTTCTGTAAATGTCTATTAAATCTATTTGATCAAGTGTGTCATTGAGGATTGGTGTTGACTTTTTGTCTAGAAGATCTATCCAGTGATGTCAGTGGTGTGTTGAATTCCCATACTATGATTGCATTACTGTTGATCTCTCCCTTTAAGTCCTCCAGAAGTTTATTTATGTATATGGGTAATCCTATATTGGGTGCATATATGTTTAACAGGGTTATACCCTCTTGTTTTATCTATTCTTTTAGTATTATGAAGTGGCCTTCATTGTCACTTTTAATGCCCTTCATTTTGAAGTCTATTTTGTCAGATATGAATATTGCTACTCCAGCTTTTTTTAAAATTTCCATTTGCCTGAAAAATGTTTTTCCATCTCTTCATTTTCATTCTGTGTGAGTCTTTTGTTCTGAGGTGAATCTTTCATAAATAGCATATATATAGGTCATGTTTTCTTATCCATTAGGCTACCCAGCTACCCTATGTCTTTTTTTAAAATATAATTTTATTGATTTCAGAGAGGAAGGGAGAGGAAGAGAAAGATAGAAACATCAATGATGAGAGGAAATCATTGATTGGCTGCCTCCTGCATGCTCCCTACTGGGGACCGAGCCCGCAACCTGGGCATGTGCCTTTGATGGGAATCGAACCCAGGACTCTTGAGTCCGCAGGCTAACACTCTATACACTGAGCCAAACCGGCTAGGGCTACCCTATATCTTTTGATTGGAGCATTTAATCCATTTATGTTTAAGGTTATTATTTATAGGTACTTGTTTGTTGCCTTTTTTATTCTTTATGCCTATGTGTCTCCCTCTCTTTCTATTTCTTCTTCTTACAATAGTCCCTTTAGCATTTCTTGCATTGCTTGCTTTGGAGTAATAAACTCCTTTAGACATTTTTTTTGTCTGCAAAGCTCCTAATTTCACCTTCAATTTTGAATGTTATCCTTGCTGGATAGAGTAGTCTTGCACTGAGTCCCTTACTTGTCATTACTTTGTATAATTTGTCACTCCCTTTTGGCCTGAACTGTTTCTATTGATAAAGCAGCTGGCATCTAATGGGAATTCCCTTTTAGGTAACTTTCTCTCTCTCTTGCAGCATTTAAGATTCTTTCTTTTTTTATTAACATTTGTCATTTTAAGTATGATGTGTCTTAATGTGGGTCTTTTGGGGCTTATCTTCTTTGGGACTCTCTGTGCTTCCCGGACTTGTGTACTTTATGCTTCCCCAAGTCAGGAAAGTTTTCTGTCATTATTTTGTCAAACAGGTTTTCTATTCCTTGCTCAGTTTCTTCTCCTTCTGATATGCCTATTATGCAGATTTTGTTTCATTTCATGTTGTCCCAAAATTCCCTTAAACTCTCCTCCTGATTTTTAATTTTTGTTTCCAGTTGTTTCTCTGATTGGGTGTTTTTTCCAGCTTGTCTTCTAACTCAATGATTCAGTCCTCAGTTTCTAGTCTACTGTTTAATCCTTCCAGGATGTTCTTTATTGCAGCTATGTCATTCTTCATTTCCTCTTGAATCTTACTCATGGTGTATTTCTCATACAGCTCCTTATCATTCTCATTAATTTGCTTATAATTCTCAGTCAGATGTTTGAGCATCCTTATAACCACTACTTTGAATTCTTTAGCTATCAAATTACTTGCCTCCATCTCTCTTAGTTCCTTTTCGGGTGATTTATCTTTTTCTTTCACTTGGGGGTTGTTTCTGTGTCTTCCCATTTTAAAAGTTCAGTAGCCAGGGGAGCTGGGTGAGGTGGGTAGGTTCCAGATGGTGGGTCCATGTGTTCACAGGAGATTGGTCCCATCCAGTCATAGCAGTGTGTCTGATCTTCTGATGGCACTGGATTGGGTGCCCTCCTGTCTGTGGCTGGTCCCGGCATCTAGAGGATGTCAGGTCACATTTATCAGTCAGTGTCAGGCAGCAGGGCCATTTACTCAGGGTGCCACATAAACCACAGTGGGTCATGATGACTGGTCCATGAATCTGGGAATATTGGGTCACAGTGGCAGGGTTGGGAACACCATGTCAAGATGATGGGGCCAGTTGCCTAGGGGAACTGGGTCATGTGTGCTGGTTCTGGTCCGCAGATCCCTTTGTTCAGACTGGGCCTGTGTCAAGGTGGTGGGGCAGCCAGGTGCTCAGCTGTTGATGGAGGAGGGTCAGGGCATCTGCTGCTCTGCTGGTGCAGGAGTCAGGCACAGTGGCCCACTTGCTTCTATGGTGGGTCAGGCAGGTTGCTCTGCTCACAGAGGAGTTAGGGCTGGCTGAGTGCTCTACTGCTGATGAGTTGGGGTGACCTGTCTCTCTCCTGTGGAAGAGGTGGGGCTGGCTGGTTGATTGCTCCGATGCTGAGAAGGTGACCTGCCAGGTGTCCCATTCACCAGAATGGCAGGGCCGGCCTGTTGCTCTGCTGTGGAGGAGGCTGGGCAAGCCAGATGCCCCATTCACTAATATGGCATGGTGCCCCAGCACATGGCAGGTCATGTCAGCTAGTCCTCCAAGTTGAATAGTTCAGACTGAGCTGGTATGACTGGTATGTATGCCCAGGGACTTCAGTTCTCAGTAGTGGGGCTGTGAGCATCTGTCAGTGGCCTAAGGGCACTGTGGCAGGGTTTCTCTACCACAGCCTCCTTCTAAGTAGGACCTTGTGGCTCCCTCAAAATGGTGCACTCTCCCCTGAAGTGGATAAAAGTGCCCAGCCCAGCACAAGCTGCAGTGGCCTATCCTCCTCCTGGAGTTCCCCAGTCACCTCCCAAAGCTCCAGATCCCCAAAACAGAGGCCCTACCACACTCACACCAACACACACTCTCCCTCTCACACACTTGACCCAGTCACACACTCACTCACTCACCCGCACTCCAGAGCTGCCCACCGCTATGTTCCCCAGAAACTGTCTTGTAGCTCGATGAGAAAAACAAAATTCCTAATGTTTGTTTGTGTAAAAACATACAATCTGATAGACCTTTAAAATGAACAAAGTCCTCTATTGTAATCAATAGTATATTAGTTATATATTTATGTGGCTGATATTTGTATAAGAAGATAAACTTTTATTGGGATTTGCTACATCTATCAAAAGAAAAAAAAAACACTGCAGTCTTATGAGAAGCAGAAACATTTGGCTATTTTTTTAAATCTATTCTATTTAAGTCCTACTAAGATGTAAATTGATTTATTGTTCTAGAGGCCAATATTTAAATCCTAAATTTCTACAATGGATGACTTGCTTAAGGCTTGCAGTCATAGTTTTAAAGTAAAGTGAGACCACTTTGCATGGTTTGTGTTTTACTGTAACCTTATTCATCTGCTTAGTTTTAGGCATTAATTAGAGGGAGAGTTAGTTTTAAGAAGAGTTTCCAGGAAAATGTATTGGAGTGAGAGGGAAGGATGATAGATATGAGAATGTATGCAATGAAGAGATTATAGTAGTTGATAATGGGAATTTAAGCTGACCAAGGAGAGAAGTGAGGGCATGTGGTGGTGTTGGGCAATAAAAATATTTTTCAATATATTTTTTATAATAATAAATTATGATTCTGCATGATGATGTAGAAGTACGGGTAGTTTGTCTCCCATCAAATAATATTGAATTGTTCCAGTATGTATGTACCATTGATATAATAAAATAATTTCAACTTAAATGGCTTTAGCTTAACCCTTAATCAGAAGATTTCTTTAAGTAAAAACACTTCTTCAATGTTATAGTGATCACTATTCTATATTTATCATTATTATAGTAAATATATGGCTTATCTATTTGTTTAACTTACTGTAACTGTACATAGCTATTTTGTATGATATCTTATTGGAGTTAAGGTTCATTTTCGTGGTAGAAATTATAGTGATTCCGAATTGCTCGCAATAGATTTTAATAGCAACCTATTTAGGGTCTGGAGTCTGTGCTGCACACTTCTCATTATGAAATTAAAATGCTGTTAGCGACATCAGGAAGTTGTAAACATTTGGGAAGAAAGTTGAAAGAGCTTCAGACTCTATAGTTCTCAGTGTGTTGGCCAGAGAATGTGCAGGAGCTATCTGGAACAATTGGAAAGTGTTTGAATATTACATCTTGCAAATATGATTCTCTTCTCCTTTTTTTTTGTTTCCACTCAAATATTTTTCATTTTTGTAAATGGAAAAGATATTCCTCCTCTCCATTCTCTGAATCTGTATGGCTTTCTTCCACTTTTAGGGACAGCTTAAAATGAGCTTTGCATTTTAAAAATAAACAGAGCAACCATTTGAAAATAACAGGGAACCCAAAGCTGGAACCTCATCTGTGAAGAAACATCTGCACAATGACTTTCATTTATATGCTGCACACATCAGTTTCACACCTGGTTCTCTTATGATTGTGAAATAAATTTTGAAAGTGTCATACTCTTTTCTTCTAGAGGATGCTAGTTTTGAGTGATTTGTTTTTCAAGATCAATGCTACTGGGAGTGTCCTTGTCATTATTAGAGCCAAAGGCAATTCTACATTTTAGTTTCTATTAACAAGTTCTATCTGATACTAACATTAGGTTTTAGTCTTGCCTTAAAGGCATTATTTAAAACTAGAGGCCCAGTGCACAAAATTCGTGCATGGGGGCGTGTCTCTCAGCCCATTCTGCACCCTCTCCAATCTGGGATGCCTTGAAGGATGTCCGACCACCCGTTTAGGATTGCCCCTAAGCGCTTCTGCCTGACAGCCTGATCACCCCCTAACCACTCCCCTGCAAGTCTGATTGATGCCTAACTGATCCCCGGCCTGCCCGATTGCCCCTAACTGCCCTCCCCTGCCAGCATGGTCTCCCCCAACTGCCCTCCTCTGCTGGCCTGGTCACCCCTAACTGCCCTCCCTGCTTGCCTGATAGCCCACAACTGCCCTCCCATGCAGGCCTAGGGCTCCCCCAATTGCCCTCCCTTGTTGGCCTGGTCTCCCCCAACTGCCCTCCTCTGCTGGCCTGGTCACCCTCAACTGCCCTCCCCTGCAGACCTGGTCCCCCCCCAAATGTCCTCCCCTGCAGGCCTAGTCCCCCCCAACTGCCCTCCCTTGTTCACCTGGTCACCCCCAACTGCCCTCCTCTGCTGGCTTGGTCACCCCTAACTGCCCACAACTGCCTTCCCCTGCAGGCCATCTTCTGGTGGCCATCTTGTGTCCACATAGGGGCAGCCATCTTTGACCACATGGGGGCGGCCATCTTGTATCTTGGTGTGACAGTCAATTTGCATATTACTCTTTTATTAGATAGGATTTCTAACTTATCCTTTATTATTAGACTCATATTTTTCAAGGTTTAATATATCAGTTGAGAAATATATTTACAGTTTGAAGTAGTTGAATTAATGAATATTTTATTTAAAAGGTTCACGTCAGAAACCAAGATGGCGGCATAGGTTGAACTCCTAACCTGCAGCTTGGCACAACAATTTCAAAAATACAACTAAAAGTCAGAACGGACATCATCCAGAACCACAGGAAAGCTGGCTGACTGAAATGCCCACAACTAGAAGGAAAGAGAAAACCACAAGGAAAATCAGAGGAGTGTAGAAGCCTGAGGTATGGAGACAAGGGAGGAGACACGAGCACACGTGCATGCGGGGAGGTCAGAGCCACAGAGGACGGAGCGGCTGACAGCCTGGCCGGTGTTCTCTAGCGGGAAGGAGATAAAAGCTCCAGATTACGCTGAATCCCAGCTCCGACTGCACTGAACCCCAGTTCCAGGAGAGACCCTGGGAAGCCAGGCTCATGCTGGGGGAATCTGGGCTGTGGGGTGGAGGCACAGAGGAGCGGCGAAAGGCAGAGCACCAGAGGCGCGCACGGGAATGTGCACAGAGGATGGTCTGTTGACTGTGCCACTGAATTGCCCTGGTGGGAAGGAGACAAAGGCACCAGACTGCGCTGACCCCCATTTCCAACTACAGTGAAACCCAGTTCCGGGTGAGAATCTGGGAGTCCAGATTCATTGGGGGAGAGACTACACTGTTTGGCGGTGGACGAAGCTCCAGGGCACTTTTCTCGCAGAGGTGTTTGCAGGGAGAACAGAGGGACACTGAGACCCAGGAACCTCATAGGGAGGGGCTGACAGGAAGTCAAGGCTGTAGGCTCCACCCTGAAACTCCGCCCCATCCTAGCTGAGCACAGAGGCTTTTACAATTTTGCAAGTCTAGTTGAATAAGGCTGTCTCCTGGCATAGACACAGCTGATCCTCACAGCCAATTGGACTGGAGGTCAAATCCTCCCAGTGTACCAACAGCAATCAAGGCTTAACAACACCAAGAATTTGCACTCAGCCCACAAGGAGGGGTACCAAGAGCAACCACCTAGGGAGATTGGCGAAGCTGAGCTACCGGCCCCTATAGGTCACTGACCACACAAAGCCACTCCATCAACATAGGGAGGCAGCCAAAAGGTGGAGACACCGAAGCAGGTCAAGGTTAGAAGGGATGAAGGAAAGTAAACTAATGGATGACACAGTGTTCAGAGCCACATTTATAGGGTTGCTTGGGAGTCTTCTGGAGGACCAAGATGGCAGTGTGGGGCGGGTGCCAGATTGTTGCTTACCACAACAATATTGAAACTATAGCTGGAGGGCAGAGCAGACACCTTCCAGAGCAATGGCTGGGGGAATTGCTGAGAAGGAATTGATCGATGGGAGTTGGGATCAGGAAAAAGGGGCCCCGCTGGGTCCCGGATCTGGGTGCGCTCGCCCGGCGACTGGTTGCCACTGCAGGCCCGAGTGCCGCTGCAGCGACCTTGGACCAGCCTGCCACCATGCACCGGGCGCACCAGAGCTTCGCCGAGCCCGCCGCCCAGCGAGTTCCATGGCAGCCGCCCCGGAGCTTTGAGAAATGGTCGAAGGAATTGCTGAGAAGGAATTGACCAACAGGAATTGGGATCAAGAAGACGAAGCCCCGCTGGGTCCCGGGTCCGGGTGAGGCCGCGTGCCCCTGGGTCCAGGCGAGACCACACACCCCTGGATCTGGGTGAGGCCACACGCCCCTGGGTCCGGGTGAGGCTGGGTCCTGGGTCCGGGCGAGGCTGCGTGCCCCTGGGTCCGGGTGAGGCCATGTGCCCCTGGGTCCGGGGGAGGCCACGCGCCCCTGGGCCCGGGTGAGGCTGGGTCCCAGGTCCGGGTGAGGCCGTGCCCCTGGGTATGGGTGAGGCTGGATCTGGGTCCGGGTGAGGCCACACCCCTGGGTCCAGGAGAGGCCATGCACCTCCGGGTCCGGGTGAGGCCGCATACCCCTGGGTCCGGGTGAAGCTGGATCCCGGGTCCGGGAGAGGCCGTGCACACCTGGGTCCAGGTGAGGCCACGTGCCCCGGGGCCCGGGTGATGCTGGGTCCCAGGTCTGGGTGAGGCCGCGCGCCCCTGAGTCTGGGTGAAGCCGCGCCCCTGGGTCCAGGCGAGACCAAACCAGAGGGAGTCGGACCTTCATTACCACCATTTGTCCACCACCCAGAGCTGAAAAGTCAGTGCCAACATGTACACATAAGGAACTGGTGGACATTGAAATTGGGTCTCAAAAGAACTGTTGGTCAAGAAAGAAACTCATTACAGACTGATTCATTTGCCTGTCAGCATAACTATTATTGCTCACCTCACATTCGGTTCTTATAAGTATATTTCTAGTAACACACGATCTCACTCATTTAAGGGAAATGATGAACAACATAGACTGATGAACAAGAACAGACCCAGAAACAAGGAGGCATCGATCTGACTATCGGGTCTCAGAGCGAGGGTAGGGGAGGGTGGGGGTAGGGGGGAGAGATCAACCAAAGGACTATGTGCATGCAAACCTAACCAATGGTTAAGTACAACAGGGAGGTGGGGTGGGGAGTGGGAATGGGGGGATGAGGGCAAATATGTGACACCTTAATCAATAAAGAAATAAAAAAAGAAAGACTGCAAAATAAAATAAAATAAAATAAAAGGTTCACGTCATATTAATGTACTGTATATATGTATACATATGTACAGCATACATTTACATATATATGTATATATGTATATATGCTTGTATAAATGTAAATATATCTTATTTCTACACTTATTTTTACATAATAAACTTTAAAATTTCATATTTTTCTTTGTGATTTCCAATGTTTACTATCCATTAAATATGTCATAATATTATCCATTTAATATTTTTAATATTCATTGTTACCTACCATTTTTATATAGTTTCTAGTTTTTGAGCTGCTGGTTTACTCTAGAGATCTATATATTGAATTAACACATTTTTCATGTCAATTCTTCTTTTTCCAATTAATATTCATATTTAGCATTATCCATTCTTTCTTTATATGGTTTACATAATGACATACTTTGTTTGCCTGTAAAATGTCTCTAACATCAAAATAATCCTGCAAAGTTCAAAAGTGACTCTCAGGATTCTAAAGGAATGCTGAAAAACTACGTTGGAATAAACTTGTAAAATACACTTGCAGTTTACATTATATACCTATTAAGAGCGTGGAATTAAATTTGTTGCTTAAAGTTTGTTATACTGAAGATCACATAATTTTACAAAACAAAAGAAACACTGTACTTAAAGAGAAACAATTATGATGCTTCTGTGGAAAAGTACAAGTCTCAATTAATTTATCAAGTCTTTGAAAGTCATTGGATTTGAATAAAAAGGTATATCTCATTAGGCATATCCATCATGAAGATTTCAATATTTAGGAGTGAGATTTTTTAGTTAAAGACATAGTTGAATTGTCATTGTTTTTGAATGTGCATGTCACTTAATGCTTAGCACTTTATGTTTGCATAAACTTTACAAGATTAAAAAATGAATCAATAACAAATGGACTTTCTACATGTGAATGTGCAAAAATCTTATTTAAAATATTTTTTCTGTTTTTTAATAGCATTCTTTTGTAGAAAAGGCAAATAATTACAATGATACACAGAAAGAGCTGTTTTGATTATTATGGTTTTGCTCCTATATTGGTATTCCAGGCAGTCACTGTAAAGAATTTTTCAAATAAATGAAATATAGGTTCCACTAATGTTTTGATTAATGCTTTTTTCTCAACTAATGTCAGAATTTTCACTAAGTTCAAGGTAACCTTTTGAAAAACAGAGTTGTGGAAAACTTAGTTTACTTAATCCTATACAAGATATAAATATGGGTGTCCCATTCTAGAATGTCGTGACTTAGAAAGGAGACAGTGTTGCATAATGGCTAAAACCTAAAACTCTGGAGTCAAAAGACCTAGATTTGAATTTTGGTTCCACCACTTACTAAGTATTTAATCTTAGAAAAGTTACTTGATAACTATAAGTCTGTTTTTCACCTATAAAAATGGGAATAACAATAACACCTACCTCATGGAATTATTGTAAGATTAAATGTAGTACTGTTTTAAAGAGGTACTTAATAGAGTGCCTTGGTGTATAAAAAGGCCATAGATTTCTGGGCGTTAATTTTGTATCCTGCTACATTGCCAAATTCATTTACTAGGTCTAGTAGTATTTGGATGGAGTCTTTTGGGTTTTCTATGTATAGTATCATGTCATCTGCAAATAAGGACAGTTTTACTTCTAATTTTCCAATTTAGGTGCCTTTTATTTCTTCTTCTTGTCTGATCGCTATGGCAAGTACTTCTAATACTATGTCGAACAGGAGTGGTGAAAGTGGGCATCCTTGTATTGTTCCTGTTCTTAGGGAAAATGATTTTAGTTTTTGCCCATTGAGTATGATGCTGGTTGTGGGTTTGACATATAGGGCTTTTACTATGGTGAGGTATGATCCCTCTATTCCTACTCTTCTGAGAGTTTTTATCAAGAAGAGTTGTTGGATTTTATCAAATACTTTTTCTGCACCAGTTGATATGGTTATGTGATTTGTGTCTCTCAGTTTATGTGATGAGTTTATTATTGATTTGTGGATATTGTACCATCCTTGCATCCTCGGAATAAATCCCACTTGGTCATGGTATATGATCTTTCTAATGTATTGCTGAATCCGATTGGTTAGAATTTTGTTGAGGATTTTAGCATCTATGTTCATCAAGGATATTCGCCTGTAGTTCTCTTTTTTTGTGGTGTCTTTATCTGGTTTTGGGATTAGGGTAATGCTGGCTTCATAGAAAGAGCTTGGAAGTGTGCCTTCCTCTTGATTTTTTGGAATAGTCTGAGGAGGATATGTTTTAGTTTTTCTTTGAATGCTTGGTAGAGCTCTCCTGTAAAGCCATCTGGACCAGGGCTTTTGTTTGCTGGAATATTTTTGATCGCTGTTTAAATTTCTTGGATAGTTATCATCCTATGCAAGTTTTTTTATTCTTGGTTGAGTTTTGGGAGCTTGTATTTTTCTAGGAATATGTCCATTTCATCTAGGTTGTCCATTTTGTTGGAATAAAGTTGTTCATAGTATTTTTTCATAATCATTTGTATTTCTGTGGGATCAGTTGTTATTTCACCTCTTTCATTTCTGATTTTGTTTATTTGGGACCCGTCTCTTTGCTTCTTGGTGAGCCTGGCTAGAGGTTCATCAATCTTGTTTATCCTTTCAAATAACCAGATCTTGTGAGTCATTTGGGGTTGATGTTTCTCTGCTGATTTTTTTTTTTTTTGTCTAGAGGATTTGTCCAGTGGTGTTAGTGGGGTATTAAAGTCCCCTACTATGACTGTATTGTTGTCAATCTCTCCTTTGATAGCCTCCAGATTTTTTTTTTTAATGTATTTGGGTGTTCCTGTATTGGGTGCATTTATGTTTACCTGTGCTATTTGTTCTTGTTGGATTTCTCCCTTTAGTATTATGAAGTGGCCTTCCTTATCTCTTGTTATATCCTTCACTTTGAGATCTAATTGGTCAGATATAAGTATTGCAACCCGAGATTTTTTTTTCTTTTCCATTTGCCTGAAAAACCTTTTTTCTTCCCTTCACCATCAGTGTGTTTGAGTACTTTTTTTCTGAGGTGGGTTTCCTGTAGACAGCAGATACATGGATCATGTTTTCTTATCCAATCAGCTACCCTATGTCTTTTAATTGGGGCATTTAATCCATTTACATTTGAAGTTATTATTGATAGGTACTTGCTTGTCGCTATTTTATTCTTTACGCCTGTGTTCCTTCTTCCCTTCTTATTTCTTCTTTTTATAGCAGACCCTTTAGCATTTCTTGCATTGTTGGTTTGGTGGTGATAAACTCTCTTAGTCCTTTTTTGTCTGTGAAGCTCCTGATTTCCCCCTCAATTTTGATTGATAGTCTTTCTGGGTACAGTATTCTTGGATTCAGACCCTTCCTGTGCATGACTTTGTGCATTTATTTCCATTCACTTCTGGCCTGATATGTTTCTGTTGAGAAATCAGTAGCTAGTCTAATCGGGGATCCTTTGTAGGTAACTTTCTGTCTCCCTCTGACCGCTTTTAATATTCTTACTTTGTCGCTGGTGTTTCCCAATCTTCTCTAATAAAGAAGTAATATGCAAATTAACCATCACTCCACTACATAAGCCATGCACACCAGCCAAGCCACGCCCACCAGCCAATCAGGGTGGGTATGCAAATTAACCTCAACCAAGATGGCTACCAGAAGGGAGGCTTGGGTTTCCCTGGTAACAGAGGAAGCCAAGCTTTCCACACTCTGGCGGGCCCAGGCCTCCACTCAAGGATACAAAGTTTCAATTATAGAAGATACATCAATCCCAAGAGAAATGGCTTCCAGCCATGGGAGCGAGAAGGAGGCTTGGCTCCACTCCAGGCTACAAAGTTTCAATTGTAGAATGTAAATAAATTCCAGATACCAGGGCCTCTGCTTGGGTTGTCAGGGGTGTGGCTGGACTGCAAACCACCACAGACCCCTCGCCCAGGCCTCTCCACACCCCAAGGGAACCCCACCCTGATCCAGGACACCCTTCAGGGAAAACCAGCTGGTCCCCACCCATGCACCAGGCCTCTATCCTATGTAATAAAAGAGTAATATGCAGACTGACCATCACTCCAACACACAAGATCAAGATAGCTGCCCCTATGTGGTCAAAGATCCTGCCCCCATGTGGACACAAGATGGCCACCACAAGATGGCCAGCAGGGAAGGGCAGTTGGGAGGGACCAGGCCTGCAAGGGAAGGCAGTTGGAGGCAATCAACCCTGCAGAGGAGGGCAGTTAGGGGTGACCAGGCCACCAGAGGAGGGAAGTTGGGGGCAAACAGGCTGGCAGGGGATCTGTTAGACATCAATCAGGCTGGCATGGGAGTGTTTAGGGGGTGATCAGGCTGGCAGGCAGAAGCGGTTAGGGGAAATCAGGAAGGCAGGCAGGTGAGCAGTTGGGAGCCAGCAGTCCTGGATAGTGAGAGGGATGTCCGACTGCCAGTGGGATCAGGCCTAAACAGGCAGTCAGACATCCCTTGAGGGGTCCCAGATTGGAGAAGGTGCAAGCTGGGCTGAGGGACACCCCCCCACCCTCGTGCATGAATTTCGTGCACCGGGCCTCTAGTTTAATTATAATGTGCCTTGGCATCAGTCTTTTTGGGTTCATTTTATCTGGGACTCTGTGAGCTTCTTGGATTTGTGTGTGTTTTTTCTTCCCTATATCAGGGAAATTTTCTGTCATTATTTCTTCAAACAGGTTTTCTATTCCTTGCTCAGTTTCCTCTCCTTCTGGCACCCATATTATGTGGATGTTGTTTCGTTTAGTGTTGTCTCAAAGTTCCCTTAGGCTCTTCTCCTGCTTTTTAAGTTTTTTTTTTTTTTTTCTAGATGCTACTCTGCTTGGGTATTTTTTTCTACCTTGTCTTCTAGCTCACTGATGTGGTCCACTGCTTCTTCTAGTCTACTATTGATGCTTTCTATTGAGTTCTTTTAAGCAGCCATATCATTTTTCATTTCTTCTTAGTTCTTCTTCATTTCCTCTTGGTTCTTACACATATTGTTGAATTTGTCTTCCATTCTTTTCATCGACATTATGACCATTTCTCTGGATTCTTTCTCTGACAGGTTGCTTGCCTCCATTTTGTTTACTTCCTTTGCTGGTGATGCCTCCTTTTCTTTCACATTCAGGCTTGTTTTTTTTTTTTGTTTTTTTTTTTGTCTACCCATGATCTCTCTTCTCCAGGTTTCTGGTTATGTAGCTCTCTCTCTCTTGCGTTGATTTAAAGGCACAAAATACAACACTACAAGGCACAACTCAAAAGGCAGTGAACACCAATGTATTCATGATACTAATAACCCCAAATAAAGGTGACAACCAGAGAGAAAAGAATTAGGTGATAAGAAAAAAAAAGGGGTGCAAAAATATTCAGAAAAGGAAAAAATCAAGAAAGAAAAGAAAGATAAAAAAGAGTGGAGGAAAACTATTTATATGGGGAGACAACTCTGATAGACCAACCACTAATCCCAAAAAATGCAAATAACAAACACTCAGAGATGAATGCAAACTACAAACAACTAATAACAAACGAGGAGAGGACAAACAGAAGAAAAAACAAACAAAAACAAAAAAAGACTAACAATCTCAAAAACAAGCTCAACAATAACCAATCTAATCAACAATCAAGCAAACAACAACAATAGGACAGAAAAAAAGCCAGTCAAAACAAAACAAAATAAAGCAAAAAAACCTAGAACAAAAACAAAACAGAACAAAAAAAACAAACAAACAATAAAACGACAACAAAAAACAAACAAAAAAAGGGCAGAGAGAAAAAAAATTGGATAATGAAGAAAGAGAAGAGAGAGGTGTGTATGGACTTAGAGTAGGGGATCGGGAATTAGATATATAAATAGGGTGAATTTTTAACAGGGGGTAAAAAGAAGGAATAGGGATATTCTAAAGCAGGAATAGGGTAAGAGAAAGAGGACAACAAAAGGGGAAAAGTGAGGAAGAGAGTGTTGGCATAAAGGTAAAGTTGAGATAGAGTAAAGTGATGCTAAAGGAAAAATTAAAATAAAATGTAGAACACTAACCCCAAAATAAAACAAAATAAAATAAAATAAAGAGAAAATAAAATGACACTTTTTTTAAAAAAAGGTAAAATATTAGTAGTAATAATACTGCTTAAAAATAAAAATATAATAATTAAAAAGGTAAAATCATGTGAGGAAAAAAGAAAAAAAATAGTTTCTTATGTAAAAGATGAAAAAATAAAAATGTGCAGTAGTGAAGGTCATTCACTTCCTCTACTGTTCTGTTTGGTACACCTGTTTCCTATCTGGTAATCAGGACAGTATTGAAGTTCCCTGCATGCCACTGCTCCTCTGTGCTGTAAACCACAGTCCTAATTTTCCAGGAGCCAATATTTCTTTGTTTCTTAGACTCCTTTATTTGTGTTTACACAAGAGTCAATTTGTGATTCAACCCCTGGGTGGTAGTGTTTCTGGATTGACATCAGGGTCTATAAGTCCTCTCTAGCCAGTATTTACATTTTGTTTTCCCTCTCACACTTAATACTGGTTTGGGAGAATGGAGTGTCCCAGAGCTGGTTCTCTGATCATTGCTCCCTGCTCTGATTCCCAGGTTCCACAAAAACAACTTTCCCCTGAAGTCTCTAAGAGTGTCCCCAATTGGGTGATCCTATGTACTGGGCCTAGTAATAAAAACCAAGGATTTAAAGAGAAAAAAAGAGCAAGGGTAAGTGTTCGAACTCGCAACTTTTACCCTCTGGCACTGCGCGCAACTCTTTGCATGTCTCTGTGTGCATCTTTTTTTTCCCTGGCACTAAGCAGCAGGCACACTGTTAAAATTTCAGGCTGCATTTTTGCGACCAGTCCAGCCATGGGTTGCTTTTTAGAGTTCCCTTCTGATAGCAGCCCTGTGTATCCCCTTCCATATTCATGGATCACACTAGTCCCAATGGACGTGGATTTTGTGGGGCACCAACTTTCCTGGAACCTCTAGCTCCCATTGTGCATTTCCTCTCTCCAGCTTGAATCACAGACCTTACCTTTTCTTAGGGGAAATCTGATCTTTCTGTGTGAAGGTGCAGAACACATCCAAATCTGCATATCCACGCTGCTTGAGATCCGGTGTTCCTGGGTTTGCAGCTGTTCCCTGGGTGTTGTAGTAGGTTCCCCAGATGTATAGGCTTCCAATAATAGTCTCTCTCCCTGCAAGATGGTGTGGTCTCCCAGTAATTACAGATTTTTGATCCCCAATACAAATTAGGCATTTTTCAATTAAAACAAGACCCCACATAGTTAATGATGACAATGGCACTCTTTTATCTTAAGCCTGATTTAAAAGAGTACCTGTTGACATTTCAATTTATTTATAATTTTGCCTTTTAACAGAATTCTTCCCCATTATGGCCTGGCTTGAAAAAGACGTCCTTGCCCTCTTTGGATCACAAATTCCAAATCTGGTACAAGCTTTACGCGCAGTGAATCTCCCCACCGAATTTGCAGTGACCCCCACTTTTACTGATGATCCCCACCTTTACCAGTGGTCCTCTTCTTTCAAGTGAATAATCTTCTTATCCAGATGTCCCTCGTTGTTGTGCCATAAATGCCACAGTCTTTTCACAGCGAGGGTTCAGGAATCTGGAGAAAGGCTGCACATAAATGAATAGAGATTAGACAAGAAATATAAATTTTGGTAGGCATTTTGAGGGAGCCAGGCAGAAACTTCACTCTAGAGGCGAAGCTCCCTGAATCTCTGGACCCATGGCTTTTTATTAACACATTTTTTCCCTTTAACAAAGCAGATATACGCATCAAAGGTAAGGTTTGGTAAACAATAGAGGATTATCAGGTTAGGGGAATTGCCCTCAGCTGTTTGGCAGCAAATAATATGCAAATTTTCAGTCCTGCTGAAAATGTCCATCAGCTTTCTGATGAACTTCTCACATTTATTAGGCTAACTACTGTACTTAGCCTCCAGCAATATATATGACAAATCTTCAGTGAACATCATAAAAACTAAAACCGTTTCCCCTAAGAACAAGAATAAGAATGGGATGTCCACTTTCACCACACTTATTCAATATAATACTGTAAGTCTTAGCCACAGTGATCAGACAAGTAGAAGAAATGAAATGCATTCAAATAGAAAATGATGAATTAAATCTCTTATTATTTGCAGATGACATGATATTTCACCTAGAAAACCCTAAAGACTCCACCAAAAAACAACTAGATTTAACAAATGAATGTGGCAATACAGCAGTATACAAAATCAGCATCCAAAAGTCAATTGTTTTTTTATACACCAATAATGAATTCTCAGAAAGAGAAACTAAAAAAGCAATCCAATTTACCATGGCAACAACAACAAAAAAAAATTAAAATATTTAGGAATAAACTTAACCAAGGAGGCAAAAGGCCTGTACTCAGAAAACTACAGGATGTTGAAAAAAGAGATAGAAGAAGATTTAAACAAGTGGAAGAATATTCCGTGTTCATGGATTGGTAGAATTAAAAACATTAAAATGTCCATACTATACAAGGCAATCTACAGATTCAATACAATCTATATTAAAATACTAACAGCATATTTCACAGATCTAGAACAAGTACTGCAAAAATTGATTTGGAACCAAAAAAGACCCCAAATAGCCACAGCAATCTTGAGAAAAAAGAACAAATTTGGAGGAACCACAATACCCGATTTCAAGTTATACTACAAAGCCACCATAATCAAAAGAACCTGGTACTGGCACAAGAACAGACATATAGACCAATCAGACAGAACAGAGATTTCAGAAATTGATCCAAGCCATTATGCTCAACTAATATTTTACAAAGGAAGCAAGAGCATACAATGGAGTCAAGACAGTCTCTGAAATAAACGGTGTTGGGAAAATTGGACAGATACATGCAAAAAAATGAAACCAGTCCATTAACTTACACCATACACAAGAATAAATTCAAAATGGATAAAAGATTTAAATGTAAGTTGTGAAACCATAAAAATCCTAGAAGAACCCATAAAGAGAAAAATCTCTTGTAAGAGTATGTTTATGGATACATCACCTAGGGCAAAGGAAACTAAGGAGAAAATAAACAAGTGGACTACACCAAAATAAAAAGCTTCTGCACAGCAAAAGAAACCATCAACAAAACACAAAGGGAGCCCATGGTATGGGAGAATGTATTTGGCAATGATACATCCGATAAAGTTTTAATATCCAAAATATATAAGGAACTCATACAATGTAACAGAAGAAAGTCAAACAATCTAATTAAAAAAGGGACAAAGGATCTAAATAAACACTTCTCAAAAGTGGACATATAGAATTCCAAGAGACATATGAAAAAATGCTCAAAGTCACTGATCATCAGAGAAGTGTAAATTAAAACGACAATGAAATACCAGCTCACACCTGTCAGGATGGTTACCATCTACAAATTAAAAGATGAGAACTGCTGGTGAGGATGTAAAGAAAAGGGAACCCCAGTATACTGCTGGTGGGAATGCAGACTGGTGCAGCCACTATGGAAAACAGTATGGAGTTTCCTCAAAAAATTAAATATTGACTCAGTAATCCCACTTATAGGAATATATCCTAAGAAACCTGAAATACCAGTAAGAAAGAATGTATGCACCCCTATGTTCATAGCAGCACAATTTACAATAGCTAAATTCTTTAAACAGCCCAAATGCCCATCAGTAGATGAGTGTATAAAAACTTTGGTACATTTATCCCATGGACTACTATGTAGCAATAAAGAGACAAATCTCTTAATCTTTGAGACAGCATGGAGGGACCTGGAGAGTATCATGCTAAGTGAAATAAGTCAGTCAGAGAAAGGTAAGTATCACAGGATCACGTTCATATTTGGAATCTAAGTAACAAAATAAACTGATGAATGGAGTGGATCCAGAGACATGGAAACATGGAACAGAGTAGAGAATCTTGAAGGGAAGGTGTGGGAGGGTGGGTGAGTTGGAGGTAATCAACCAAGGACCTTGAATGCATATTGCATGGCCCGGACACAGATAATGGGGTGGTTTAGGCCCTGGAGCAGGGAGCGAGTTCGGGCTGGAGGGGTCAATGGGGGAAAGCGGGGGACATATGTAATACTTTCTACAATAAAATAATTATTTTAAAAAATAGTCTCTTGCATACAATAAGCAGTCATGAAATATGTTAGCTATGATTACTATGATACAATTGTTATTTAACTACTTTATTACATGCTTTATATGAAGTCCAGTTTTAGATCCAGACTATAAAAAGAGTTGTTATGGCTTGAATAATAGTGACATAGTAGAAGCAAATTGTACTTTTGTTCAGGACCAGGACAAGAATTTAACCATTCTAACCTAGCCTATAAAGGGAGAACAAGCCTATAAAGATACTTGTTTTTCCACACTTGCACTACCAGCTATATGTATGATGACACAGGCCAAAAAACAATGTTGAGAAGAATATACTTCTAATATCTCTAATGCTTATGAGAAACCTGTGGCATTAATTAAGGTAGTAGCAGCAGTTATGGCCAATAGTCCTAGTCAGTTGTCATCGTGTAAGGAGTAGATAAAGGAAAGATGCCTAAGTTTGATCAAAACATGCTAGTCTAGCTAGAACACCTGAATTTTGCTCTGGTTCCCTATAATTATCAGGTTAATTATGAGATGTATATTTTGTCTCCAAACCTTTTTATAATCTGGACCTTTCCTTCCTTAAAAGAGCTATTTTCTACTTCTACTTTTTCCCCCATCTATAATAATAATAGTGTAATATGGTAATTAGACCCGATGTCTTTCTGGACAAAGCCGGGAGCTGTGAGGGAAGCCCAGGTCCAGGGTGCTAGAGGGAAGCCAGTGCCAGAAGCTGGGGGAAGGAAGGCCTACTCTTGCATGAATTTCATACATCAGGCCTCTAATAAAAACAGGTAGGCAGGGAACTTTTTCAAATTGTAATTTTCTTTTAATTATTTTAATTCGATCACAAAATATAGAATTAAGAGACTTGGTATCATATTGCTTCTTTTATATTAACAAAGTCTGTTCACCTTTGCCTATATTCACATAATGCCTATCTTCCCCCACATTTTTTTAAAAAATGATCTAATATAATGTTCAAATGAAAATAATGTGGCTCCCGAGTTTTCTGGTTGGATTGTTTCATAATGTTGAAATTATTTCATCAACCCTGTTAAAACTATATTTCTCTCTCCTATATTGAATGACACATTTAAAATAAGATAGATTGAATTTAGATAAAGTAGGGGTCATTGAGAAAAATAAAAATACAATGTTCTAATAGGAACCTCACATGTTCCTAATGTGGAAATTATTCATAATAAAGATAAGGGTGGCAAAATGTGATGCCCTTTTACCTGTCTACATCTTAAAGGTTTTTTTATATTTTTAACTCTTCTATACCTTAAAAATTGTAATATCTTAAAGGAAAGGTAGAAATTTAAGAAACTGAAAAGACTAATTTAATAGTAGTAATTTCTAGAAACTATATATAAACCACAGGAACATATGACTGATGTGATACCCAATTACTTTTCTCTAAAAAGGCTATAAAAGCCCTAGCCAGTTTGGCTCAGTGGATGAAGTGTTGGCCTGCAGACTGAAGGGTCCCAGGTCCAATTCCGGCCAAGGGCATAAGCCCAGGTTGCGGGCTCAATCCCCAGTAGGGGGTGTGCAGGAGGCAGCCAATCAATGATTCTCTCTCATCATTGATGTTTATATCTCTCTCTCCCTCTCCCTTCCTCTCTGAAATCAATAAAGATATATATTTAAAAAAACTAGAGGCCCAGTACATGAAATTTGTGCACTCAGGAGGGGGTGGTCCCTCAGCCCGGATTGCAAGAGGGTGCAGACCAGGCCGAGGGACTGCACCGGTGCATGATCGGGGCCAGAGAGGGACACGGGAAGGTGGCCAGCTGGGGAGGGATTGCGGGAGGGCTCCAGGGCATGTCTGGCTCAGTTCTGATTGGCTGGACCCCAGCAGCAAGCTAACCTACTGGTTGGAGCATCTGCCCCCTGGTGGTCAGTGCACATCATAGCAACTGGTCGACTGGTCGACTGTCTGCCCCCTTATGGTCAGTGCACATCATAGCGAACGGTTGAGCGGCCTTAGCATATCATTAGTATATTACGCTTTGATTGGTTGAATGGCTGACTGGACGACCAGACACTTAGCATATTAGGCTTTTATTATATAGAATAAAAATAAAAAGGCTATATAAACAATCAAAAATGACACGAACTTAACCTGTATAGGTAAAGAACTTTTCCAATTTCATAGTGGTCCTGCTTATGGATTTATATGTCAAGAGAGGCAGTGAAATATATTGTGAAGAAAGTGGACAGTGGAGTAAATTGAATTATATAGGACATACTATTTAATGACTCTGTCCCTGCATATCCTCTTATGAAAAAGGGGGAATTAGATAATCACATAATAAATTCATTTTGAAGTCTAAATTAAATATGTAAAACACAGTGTCCAGCACATTATTGATGCTTATAAAATTTGATACTCCCTTCCATTCTATAAAAGGAATGGACAGACCCTTAATCATTAAATGTTTTTTATGATGAGTAAATTGACATTTAAAATTGTTAAAATGTTCAATTAGGTTTTTCATTAGTCAATAAATTGATCAACCTACCAAAAAAAATCCATGTGACCCGAAGTCTCATCCATTTATTGATCGAGAGTGAATGGTTAAATAGCTAGGGTACAGCAAATAAATTGTCTTATTGTATAGAATCAGATAAGAATAAATAAAGTATCAAAGAACAATGTTGAGGAGAATATATTTCTATTGAAAGTACTAACAAGATAGAACAGGGGGAATCCAAGACATCTATGGAGTAGGTTGAAGCTCTCAGCACCAAATCAGATTTACAGATAAATTATAGAGAAATAAACATAAATGACCAACTAAATACAGCTGAACAGGAGCATTATATCCAAAGATTTATAGAGGAAGCTACATAGAGACTGGTAAGAATGGTGGAGACATAAAAATGGCTGGCCCCTGTACCCACATATGTGACTGACAAGCCAAAGGTATATCTTGGCTGCAAACATCACGCCCTGAGGAGCATGGATTCTCAACCCCATGCCTCTCACCCCAGAACACCAGGGCCAAAAAGAGGAGCCTGCATAGTATCGGGCAGTGAAAATCAGCAGGGACACTGTCCATTGGGAAAAGGAGGGAATCTTCTAGGATCCAAGGTGTAATCCTAAAAGGCCAATAGATAGGAGCTCACTTTTGGCAATCACCCAGGACTCTGGAAAAGGGAAGGTGACTCAGAGCATATGGGAGATATAAGGAGAAGATCTGGATGGTGTGGCCACAAAGAGAGATCTGGAGGGTCAGCTACTAAGGTTCTGGTACTAAGTCAATATCCAATACTGCCCTCAGGAGCCATCTTTCCAGAGTTGGGCACTCCTATTCTTAGAGTGCCAGCCTGAGGAGTACACTAGCCCAGTCCTCTAAATAATAGTGACACCACACTGCCAAGCTTGACTCTGGCAAAAAGGACTGTTGGCTGCACTCAATAGGGACCTGTTGTGCACTCTTTTTCTAGGAAAACTATAAGCAGACACTCAAACATTGAGCTGTGAGGCTTTGGAACAAAAGCTAGACTTCCACCCAACCTGCAGGCTTGGCAAGTACCATCATCAAAGGGAGACTGTTTTGTTCTCTTTCTATGTCCTGGTGGCCCTACCCTGCTGAGTTAATTTCCATAGGAAAAGGAAGGGCCATTAAGAGCTGAGACCTTCAAAGCTCATTTACTTCAGAGAATCCAGTCTGGGGCTCAAGCAGTCATGACTACTGAGCTAGAGGGAGGCATGGAGCTCATCCCCCCTTTTGCAAACTCTGCCAGTGCCACCTCCAATGGAAAAAGGTCTTGATCTATTTTCATAAATCAGGTGGCCCTGACTTACTGAGTTTGCTCCTGCAGTCCTGCAGTAGGGACAGCTGGCTGATCCCAACCTGAACTGGTGGTGCTTTCCTCCTAGGGAAGCCAGAGTTGGAGACTCAAGAAGAGACTGAATGGTATGGTCACATTCTCCTCATTGAGTATCTGACCATGCTGCCTCTAAGTAGGGGACCCACTAACCCTATCCTCCCAACTTTGTCACCCTGTCCTATTAAGCTTGTGCCTTGTGAAAGGGGCAATGGGGCATGGCCAGCTTGGGCCCACTTTAAAGTATTTCTTCAAAAGAATTCGGAGGATGTACAGACAATCTTAGGGAGTGGCAAAGTAGCTGACAGGTGGATGCCAACATCAGGAATTGTTGGACTTTATTGATCTGCCCCCAGCTCAGAGCTACAGCTTGGCCCCTCCAAGCACATCTAAGACCAGTAGACACAGCCACAAACAGTGAAGCACTGTAGCTGCAGAGAGTAAGCCCAAGTCCTGTTACACACAATATCTGACATCAACCTGCAACAGAACCCCACCCAAGTGGGCCCAGAACCAACACAACCAGTGGTGGGCTTCAAACCACACCATAGCTTGACTCAGCTAACCATACAAAGAGCACAACCAAAGGGGGACTCTGGTAGGCACCAGACCATGCTGGGGGGAAAAAACCACCTTGGGAGACAGCCCTTAACAGTGCCTCATACACAGTGAATAAAGTATATACTTATACTCAGCCAGTCTGAGGGTTAACTCTAGCCATAAATGAGCCAAAGGAATTCGAAAGTTATCTACAACAGGAGGGGCACATAACCACAAAAGAAACATTTCTGAAGCATCTAATGCAGGTAATCTAGAAGACCACAGTGCTGAGACACACAAGATACCTACATAAAAAAGCACTTATAACAAGATTGGGAGTCATAGCAGATCTACCTAATACACAGAGGCAAACAAAGCAGACAAAATGGGGAGACAAAATATATGCCCCAAATGAAAGAACATGAGAAATCCCCAGAAAAAAAAAATGAATGAAAAGGAATCATCCAAGATTCCAGATGCAGAGTTTAAGCAGTGGTTATAAGGATGTTCCAGTGCCTTAAGGGAAGCGTGGATGATCTCACTTAGAACTTAAGCAAAGAGGTAGTAAGTATTTAAAAGGACATAGAAACTATAGAAAAGAAACAGTCAGAAATGAAGAACAAAATATATGAAATTAATATACACTAGAGGGAATCGATAGAAGGTTAGATGAAACAGACTATGGAATCAGCAATTTACAGGGAAAAATAACAATAATCAGCCAAGCAGAGAAACAAAATGAAAAAAGAATTAAAAAAAAATGAGGAATGTCTATGGGACCTCTAGGACAACATCAACTGTAACAACATTCACATCAGAGGGATTAAAGAAATAATGGCTGAAAACATACCTAAACTGGTGAAGGAAAAAGTAACACAAGTTAAGGTAGCACAGAAAGTTTTAATCAAGATGAACCCAACGCAACCTACACTGAGACACATCATAATTAAAATGACAAAGGTTAAAGACAAAGAGAGAAACTTTAAAAACACCAAGAAAAAGACAGTTACCTACAAGGGAGATCCCATAAACCTGTCAGCTGATTTCTCAACAGAAACACTTCAGGCCAAAATAGATTGGCATGAAATATTTGAAATTATACAAAGCAAGGACCAACAACCAAGAATGCTCTATCCAGCAAGGGTATCATTCAAAATTGAAGGTGACATAAAGAGCTTCCCAGACAAAAAGTAAAATAAAAGAGTCCATTCCACAAAACCAGTATTTAAAGAAATGTTAAAGGGCCTTCATTAAGAAGAAGAAAGAAGAAAAGAACTAAAGAGAGAAGAACATTGGTATCTATATATGTATATATATAAAAACCTAAGTGACCAAATGACCAAATGACCAGTTGGTATGATGCACACTGACCTCCAGGGGGTTGATGCTCAATGCAGGAGCTGCCCCCTGGTGGTCAGTGCACTCGACAACCAACCTCCCATGCCCCTCTCCCTTCTGGACAACCTCCCTTGTCCCTCACCCCTCTAGCCTACATCCCGCGGCCCGCAATTGCTGGCCAGGCCAAGGGACCCCACCTGTGCATGAATTCATGCACCGGGCTTCTAGTAAAGAATGAAATGGTAATAAATAAGCTCCTGTCTATAACAGCTTAAAATATAAATAAATTTCCAATCAAAGACTTAGGGTAGCTGAATAGATAAGAAAACATGACCCATATACACTGAGTGGCCAGATTATTATAATCTCTGAACACATAATAATCTGGCCACTCAGTGTATATCCTATATAATAAAAGGCTAATATGCAAATTTTCTCTTTCTCCTCAACCAGGAGTTCGACCAGCAGGCAGGCCAGCCAACTGCCCATGTCCCCTTCCTGTGGCCAGGTTGGCCAGACCCCACCCATGCACGAATTCATGCACCAGGCCTCTAATATATATACACACACTGAGTGGCCAGATTATCATGCGTTCAGAGATCATAATAATCTGGCCACTCAGTGTATATGCTATTTACTAGAGACTCACCTCAGAACACATATACAGAAAGATTGAAAGTGATGGGAAGGAAGAAAATACATTCAAGTGGAAACAAACAAACAAACAAAAAAGCTGGGGTAGCAATACTTTACCAGACAAAATACACTTCAAACAAAGGCCATAGTAAGAAACAAAAATGGACATTACATAATACTAAAATATTTGATCAAACAAGAGGATATGACCCTGTATACATATATGCACCCAATATAGGAGCACCTAAATATATAAATAAAATCTTGGTGAATATACGGGAAATATTGGCAGCAATAGAGTCAAGGATGGGGATTATAACATTCCATTGTCATCAATGAATAAATCTTCCAAAGGCTCAAAACAGGAACAGCGACCATAAACAACACACTACACTGGAGAGATTTAATAATATTTATAGAACATTCCATCCCAAAGCAGAAGGATATATATTATTTCCAAATGCATATTGAACATTCCCTAAGATAGACCACATGTCATTATACATTTGTCAAAACCCATAGAATATACAACACAAAGAGTGGACTCTAACCTAAACTATATACTTTAGCTAATAATAATGTATCAATATTGGCTCATGAATTGTAATAAATGCATCACACTAACACAAGATGAGAATAAACTGTGTGATGGTGTATATGAGAATTTCCTGTACTTCCCAATAAGTTTTTGTAGAAATCTAAAATTGTACTAATAATTAGTCAATAAAAAGTAAAGTGCTTGACTATTCTTATGGGTGTATGCTTCTTGGTTTTATTTCAGTATCCTTTATGCTATATTGAACAGTGTTTGTGCTTTGAAATTAGATAACTACCAGGTCAAATTCAGGCTCTGTGAGATATCTCTTACATGGTACTGGAAAATTTAATTTTTAACTATTATTTCCACTTTTATAAATTATAAATTGATCTTAACATTGCATTCATTTGTGGGAAATGTGGACTTCTGTTTCCTAGTTTTTGCATATAGGAAAATATTATTTATGTTTTCATGTTTTGGTTAGCTCTGTTTTGTTTAAATCCTTTCCCTCCATTCATTTCCTGAAGGAATGGGATCATATATTTGGATACAATATATGGTCAATATACAATTTGGTCAATGTAGGTTTATAAAGGCATAAATGGTATAGGTTTTCTCCACTAGAGAATTGCTATCAGGACATGCCTAAGGTAGAGTCAATGGATGGCTGCGTTCATTATAGTACATTGTTAGCATCTCAGTTCTACCTTCAAAGGCAGGATAAAGAATGATTATAGGGATTACTTGTTGCAAAAATCTCTCTCTCTCTCTCTCTCTCTCTCTCTCTCTCTCTCTTTCTCCACCCCTGCACTATCCCAAAGTTGGATTGTGAGATTGAGTCTCAATATTAAAAAGATAATGTAACATAATAGAGCATAAGTTTCGTGGGTGTGTGTGCGCACACACGCGCGCGCCTAAGGGGTTAGATTTCCATGCTGTAACCATAACATAAAGTTTTAGTACAACACTTAGCATATTTAAGACTATTTTTTTATTCAAGAGACTGCTTTGGTTAATCTTTTGAATGAAATTCACCTCAACTCCTTGCTACTTCTTGATTTCAATCAAATGGATTTGGTATTTTAATAGTAATAAAGCCTTATACATTTGAATTCCACTTATTTGTCATTCTTGATGACTTAAATATAAGTTAGAGATGAAATTTGTCTCTATTATTATGAATAAAGTATTTGTTTAAGAAATTAATTGTTTACACAAAATGAGTAGTGGGTTTAAAGAAGAAAACATTGTAAAAGTATGTTTAAAGTTCATAATTGCATATCAAAATCAATATTTGATTACTGGTTAGTTTTACCTATTCATCAAATTTCTTATTTGGACCTATGATAGAGATTTAATAGTGTTCACTATATTGAAATGTTTCAAGTTAACAAATATTTATTAAGTATCTTGTGCAAAATATAAGACAAGACACCATGGGAATGCATCAAAAAGTAAGATGTAATTCTTACTTTTAGAGAACTCACAGTTGTGAAAGGGAGTTAGAAACATGAATATTAACAATTGAGAAGGAAGGAAGATGGCGGCTGGCAGGACAGAGGTGAGGGATAGGGTGTGCATGAGTGAGGTGGTGAAAGAAGAGTGTGTGGATGTGTGTGGTGTGTGTGAGTGAGTGAGTGAGGGACAGTTAAATCCAGCAGGAGTAGCTGGGGCTGGCAGACCAGACTCTCCTGGACAGGGAGCACCTACCACCACTGTGGGCACTCCCTGGGCTGAGGGACTCGGGCACGGAGCCCATGCCATCTTGAAGGGGAGAGTGGCCTCTTCTAGAAAGTCATCAGCACCACCACCCAGACAGGCCTTGGACACTGCCCGCAACCCTGCAGCCACTCCAGCTAAAATCCTGCTGCCCCACCCCCAGACCTGCAGAATCTAGGACCTCCACCTCCAAGGGTGCATGGTCCCGCAGCAATAAGTGCAACTTCCCCCCTCCCCAGCAGCAGACCTCTGGATGCCACAGTCATGCTTTTCCAGCATTCAGGCCTCTTGAGCCCACCACTACACAGGCCGTTCTTGGGTGCCGCTGTGAGCCCCTGCTTGGCACACTCTTATACAAACAAGGGCTCTCTGCCCGGCAGTAGAAATTCTGAATTCCTCTTTCCTGGATACCTGCCCACAGACACCTCAGTTACGCAGCTTCAGCATCAGGGCCTCTCTGAGTGCATGAGGACACTGCCCTGGAAGTCACCACTGTGCATGTGTAAAACCAACCAAGTGTGCAAGGCCCCCGGCAGTAGATTTTCAGACTTCCACCACTCCCAGATGCCTGCCTACAGACACCTCAGTCACTCGGCTTCAGCACAAGGGCCTCTCTGAATGCACAGCCCTGGCAAATGGCCCCAGGGTACCTCTGTGATCAGCCACTGGACACTTGAGCATGTGCAAATTCAACCAAGGTCACAGCAGCAAAAACAGTGTTCCCATCCCACAGCTGTAGACCACTGGACATCACAGTCACACTTTTCCAGCGTGCAGTCCTCTTGAACCAAAGGCTGCAAAGGGTGTGCCTCTATGAGCCTCTGTTGGAAGCACTCTTATCCAAACAAGGACACACTGCCCTGGCAGTAGATATTCTGAATTCCCCCTTCTTGGATACTTGCCCACAGATACCCCAGTTGTGCTGCTTCAGTGCTAGGGCCCCTCTGAGTGCATGATGGCACCGCCCTGGCAAACAGACTATGGATGCCTTTGTGAACCATCACTGGGCACACATGAATCCAACCAAGAGCACAAGGCCCTGGCAGTAGAATTTCAGACTTCCCCCACTCCTGGCTGCCTGCCCACAGATACCTCAGTCATTCGGCTTCAACACAAGGACCTCTCTGAGTGCACTGCCCTGGCAAAGGGCTCTGGGGTACATCTGTGAGCCACCACTGGGCACGCACAAATCCAACCATGGTTGCAAGGCCCCAGCAGCAAAAACTAACTCTTCGCACTCCACAAATGTCAACCTGTGGACACCACAGCTGAACCTTTCCAGAGCGCAGGCATCCTGAGGCCCACCACCCTGACAAATGACTCCTGGGTGCCTCTGTGAGCCCCAGCTGGGCACGCACGATTTCAACTAAGGGTGCAAGGCAGCCAAAATTGGGTCATCCCCCTCCCCGGCTGCTAACCTTTGGACACCGCAGTTGGGCCTTTCCAGCACACAGGCCTACTGAGCCCACTGCCCATATAGGCAGCTCCTGGGTGCCACCTTGAGCCCTGGCTTGGCGTATTTGTATCCAAACAAGGGTGCATGGCCCCAACAGTAGAAATTTGGACTTCCCCCTTCCTGGCTGACTACCCACAGACACCATAGTCATGTGGTTTCAGCACGCAGGCCCCCAGAGGCCACTGCCCCAGCAGGCTACATCCAGGTGCCTCTGTGAGCTGTTACTAGGTGCACTCATATCCAACCAAGGGCTCAAGGCCCCGGCAGCAGAAACTCGGGCATCTCCCTCCTCAGCTGACGACCTCTGATCACTGTAGTCACACCAATACAGCACGCAAGCCCCCTGAGCCCACTGTCCCAGCAGGTGGCCCCAGTATGCTTCTCTGAGCCACTGCAAGGCACAACCCCATCCACTGGCAGCCAGACCCTGCGGTAGCACCACTCAGCACCAGGGACCCCCAAACCCACTACCCTGGCAGAAGGCTCCTTGGCACCTCTGTAAACAGCCATTGAGCATACATATCCAACCAAGGGTGCACATCCCCCAAAGCAGAAACTGGGACTTCCCCCTCCATGGCCCTGGTGGTGCACCACAATTGCTCTGATTCAGCATCTGGGCTCCACGAGCACATCCCTTGGAGACAGCTCTTGGGCCACTCTGTGTGCTGCCACTGGGTGTATGCTTCTCCAACCAAGGGTGCATGGCTCCCTCAGTAGGATCCACGACATGCCCCTCCTAGCTACCCTACCTATGGACAGCGTGGTGAGTTACTGAGGACTTGCCTCCCTGGACAAGGTCACATTGTTTCAGCCACAGACCTTGAGATTCCCACATGCCCAGTTGTTGGATCCTGAACCCCCTCATGATTCAGAGAGGGAAATCACTTTGGCCAGAGTCCCACTGCCTCAACCACAGACTACGAGACACCTGCCCTCCAATGTCACGGACTCCAAGCCACTCATAGTGAGTTGTAGAGAGACACTAATCCAGCAAGAGTCACACCACACTGGCCAAAGTCACAGTACCTAAGCATCAGGCCCTGAGACTCCTTCCTCCCAAGCTGTGAACTCTGGGAACCTACAGTGGGCACACACAAGTGAGACCTCAGACAACCTTTTCCACAAGAGCCAGAACCACAATCACATCCAAAACAGCTTGCACAACGAACCCAGGGGTGAATCACATTGCCAATCAGTGACAAAACTTCACCCACGAATAAGAAACTAACATACAAGTTCCATCTACATCAAGAGAACACAAATAGCTCAAGTAGGGAGCTCTGCTATATCACCAAGCCCAGGGACCTGAGAGATCACATGAGTACCACCACCCCCAAAAGAACCTGGGCAGCAAAGCAGTTGGATCTATATTCCAGAAACAATTAAAATGTTATAGCAAAACATGGGGAGACCAAAAAACAATCCCCAAAGGAAAGAAAAAGAGGAATCACTAGAAAGGGAATTAAATGAAATGGAGGCATGTAACATGTCAGAGAGAGTTCAGAGTAACAGTTATAAGGATGCTCAAATGGATGGATGACAAATACACACAACTCAATGAGGATTATAAGGATCTGTATGAGAATGTCAGCAACATGAAAAGGATCCAAGAGGAAATGAAGAATGACATAGCTGTAATAAAGAACACAATGGAAGGCTGAAACAGTAGACTAGAACAGGCCGAGGACCACATCAGCGAACTAGAAGACAAGGTAGAAAAAAACACACAAACACAGCAGCAACTGGAAAGAAGACTTAAAGCAAGAGGAGAGGCTAAGGGAGCTTTGGGACAGCACAAAATGAAGCAACATCCACATAATAGGGGTACCAGAGGAGAGAAAGCAGAGCAAGGAATAGAAAACCTGTTTGAAGAAATAATGACAGAAAACTTCCCTGATATTGGCAAGAAAAAAACAACAACATGCAAGTCCAAGAAGCACATAGAGTCCCAAACAAGATGAACCCAAAAATACCAACACCAAGACACATCATAATTAAATTGGAAAACACCAATAAAAAAGTAAGAATCTTAAAGGCTGCCAGAGAGAGTCAGAAAGTTACCTACAAGGGATACCCCATTAGAATATCAACTGATTTCTCAACATAAACACACCAGGCCAGACGGGAATGGAATGAAATATATAAAATGATGCAGAGCCAGGGACTGAATCCAAGAATACTATAGCTAGCAAGGTTATCATTCAAAATTGAAGGTGAAATCCGGAGCTTCACAGACAAAAAAAGGCTAAGAGAGTTTATTACCACCAAGCCAGCAATGCAAGAAATTCTAAAGGGACTGTCATAAAAAGAAGAAACAGAAAGGCAAGAAGAAACACAATCATTAAGAATAAAAATTATGACAAACAAGTACTTATCAATAATAACATTAAATGTAAAAGATTAAATGCTCCAATCAAAAGACAGGGATGCCCACTCTCACCACTCCTGTTCAACATAGTACTGGAAGTGCTAACCACAGTGATCAGACAAGAAGAATAAATAAATTGCATCCCTGTCTTGTTCCTGTTCTTAGCAGAAATGGTTTTAATTTTTCAAGCTCCGGATTTCACCTTCAATTTTGAATGATAACCTTGCTAGGTATAGTATTCTTGTTTGCTGGTTAAATCAGAATTACTCCTTATAGGAAAAGAAGTAAAACTGTCATTATTCGCACATAACATGATACTATACATAGAAAACCCTAAAGACTCCATCAAAAAGTTATTAGACTTAGTAAATGAATTTGGCAATGTAGCAGGATACAAAATTAATGCCAAGAAATCTATGGTATTTTTATACACCAATAGTGAACTTAAAGAAAGAGATATTAAAAAATGAATTCCATTTCCCATTGCACAAGCAAAATTAAGATACCTAGGAAAAACATAACTAAGGAGGTAAAAGACCTCTACTCAGAAAACTATAGGACATTGAAAAAAGAGATAGAGGAAGACATAAATGGAAGAACGTACCATGTTCAGGGATTGGTAGAATCAACAATCATTAAAATGTCCATACTACCCAAAGCAATCTATAGATTCAATGCACTCCCCATTAAAATACCAACAGCATATGTCATAGACCGAGAACAAACTCTCCAAAAATTCATCTGGAATAAAAAAAGACCCCAAATAGTTGCAACAATTCTGAGAAAGAAGCACAAAGTAGGTGGGATCTCAATACCAGATATCAAGCTGTAATACAAAGCCACTGTTCTCAAAACTGCCTGGTACTGGCACAAGAACAGACATAAAGACCAATAGAATAGAATAGAGAACCCAGAAATCAACCCAAACCACTATACTCAATATTTACCAAAGGAGGCAAGCACATACAATGAAGTCAAGACAGTCTCTTCAATAAATGGTGTTGGAAAAATTGGTCAGATACATGCAAAAAAACGAAACTAGAGCATCAATTTACACAATACACAAAAATAAATTCAAAATGGGTAAAGAACTTAAATGTAAGACAGGAAACCATAAAAATAATAGAGGAATCCACAGGCAGAAAAATCTCAGACATATGCCAAAGCAATATCTTCACTGATACAGCTCATAGGGCAATGGAAACAAAAGAGAAAATAAACAAATGGGACTACATCAAAATAAAAAGCTTTTGCATAGCAAAAGAAACCATGAACAAAACAACAAGAAAGCCCACTGCATGGGAAAACATACACTGAGTGGCTAGATTATTATGATCTCTGAACTCTAATATATATATATATTAGAGGCCCGTTGCATGAATTCATGCATGGGTGGGGTCCAACCAGCCTGGCCAGGGGGATGGGATATGGGCGGTTGGCCAACCTGTCTGCTGGTCGAACTCCTAGTCGAGGGGAATATTTGCATATTAGCCTTTTATTATATAGGATATACACTGAGTGGCCAGATTATTATGCATTCAGAGATCATAATAATCTGGCCACTCAGTGTATTTGCCAATGTTATCTCCGATAAGAGTTTAATCTCCAACATTTACAGGGAACTCATACAACTTAACAAATGGAAGTTGAACAACCCAATCAAAAAATGGGCAATAGACCTAAATAGATACTTTTTGAAAGAGGACATAAGGAAGGCCAAGAGACATATGAAAACATGGTCAAAGCCACTAATCATCTAAGAGTTGCAAATCAAAACAACAATGAGGTACCATCTCACACCTGTCAGAATGGCTATCATCAACAAATCAACAAATGAAAAGTGCTGGCAAGGATGCCGAGAAAAAGGAACCCTGTGCACTGCTGGTGGGAATGCAGACTGGTGCAGCCACTGTGGAGAACAGTATGGAGTTTCCTCAAAAAACTAAAAATGGAACTCCCATTTGACCCAGTGACCCCACTTCTAGGAATATATCCCAAGTAACTAGAAACACCAATCAGAAAGGATATATGCCCCCCTATGTCTTAGCAGCACAATTTACAATAGCTAAAATTTGTAAACAGCCTAAGTGTCCATCAGCAGATGAGTGGATTAAAAAATATTGTACATCTACACAATGGAATACTATGATAGTATAAAGAAGAAGGAACTTTTACCATTTGCAACAGCATGGATGGAACTGGAGAGCATTATGCTAAGCGAAATAAGTAAGTCCGGGAAAAATAAATATCACATGATCTCACACATTTGTGAATGTAATGAACAATATAAACTGATGAACCAAAACTGATCCAGAGACAGAGAAGCATTGATCAGATGCTTAAACCTCAGAGGGAAAGTAGGGGAGGGTGGGAATAAGAGAGAGAGATCAACTAAAGGACTTGTATGCATGCATAAAAGCATAACCAATGGACACAGACATCAGGGGGTGAAGGCATAAATGTGATTGGGGTGGGGGAGCAATGTGGAGGATGACACATATGTAATATCTTAGTCAATAAAGAAAGAAAAAAAAACAATTGAAAAGGTACAAGAGATGAGGGAGAAGAAAGCATAAATGGAGAGAATGGAACTGATCTCAAATCAACTAAATTCCTACAGTCACTTTAGAAGTATTGGGTGTAATTGGATTACACAAATATGTAATATCATGAAAACTAATCAGAAAAAAATGGAAGGGACAAACGTAGAAGTTTCACATAGAGGATATGTTGAATATAGAGAAAGAAAAATGTAAAACTTGACTTATGTTTATATAGAGAATGTGAAATTGATATTTCCATTAACACAGTAAGGAGGTTGTATACAGAGACTGCCTATGACTTTATAAATGTAATTAAATTTGTTTAGGACATATTTAGTATAATGATAAAGGTTAAATCAGAATTACTCCTGCATAATCAACAAATATTTTGGATTCTCTATACTACCAATTGTATAACAGAACCCTAATTGCTTTGCTTTGTTTAATGAGTATACAACAACATTAAACCTTGTAGAAATATTAGTTTCCAAGAGGTACAATAAAAATGATTTAAAATATGTTCCAATATGTACAGAACTGGTGATAAATGTCTGATTCTCTTACCTCTGTTCAAGTCATCTCTTTAAATTACCACAGTGTAACTCACACTGTTACTATACTGCCCTATACTACTATACTACTGTTATAGATTGAATATTTATTTCCCCTCAAAATGCATATGTTGAAACCTAATCCTCAATGTGATACTATTTGGAAGAGGAGCCTTTAGAAGGTTCTTAGGTTTAGATGAAATCATGATGATGGAACCCCCATGATAAGGATTAGGGTTCTTATAAAAAGATGAAAAGCCAATAACTCATTCTCCCCAATTTGTGAGTATGCAACATGAAGATAGCCATCTGCAAAGCAAGGAGTAGGTGCTCGCTAAGAACCTGAGCATGCTGGCACCCTGATCTTAGACTTCCAAGTTTCAAAACAGTTAGAAATAAATGTTTGTTGCTTAAGCCACACAATTTGTGACAGTTTGTTATAGCAGCCCAAATAGACAAAGATAACTACTGAGCATCAAAATGGGTTATGCTGTCTCTATCTAATAATTTGGCTTCTCTTTTCTCCTTCTACTTCTGAGGACTCGGTGACCATGCCATGCTGTCTTTAGTAGTACAAAGTATCAAATGTCATATAGAAGTTCTCCATCTTTGGAAGGATGTTGTGAAATGAGTTTCACCAGTTTCACACAATAAATTTTGCTAGAGTGAAATTTACCCATATTTATTCCAAGTTGGAAGTGGTAGTACTAGCAATTTCTGAAGTATTCACCTCTCAGATTTGGGGTTTTTAATTACTTGGCTAGTTAGTCAAAACCCTATATACTACTAATGTGTCTAGTGGGGCAATAGATGGATTGAAAACAGAGTCTCAGAAATAACATCCTCTATGCTCAACTATACATTAGTCAATCCAGTTCATAGTACTCCTACCACTAAAAATTATGACATATGAAAGAGTGGATGGAGGAAAAGAGAGAATAAAGAAATGGGATAAGTAACTCTCTCAGAGTTATACTTTATTTGATGGTGATTTTGATAGCTGTCGTAACATTACAATCTAGATGTATTTGTTATCTCATCTTAGCTTATTGCTGACATTTATAGGCATTGAAAAATCCAATTTACTGTTGATCTTTCTTCAGAAAGCACCCTAGCTCAGTATTTTCATATGATACAAGGATGCAATAACCCAGAGAGATTTAATAGGATGAGAAATCCTTGAAAAGAATATTTATTCTCTACAGTTTATTAATCAGCAAGTGTTTATTGAGTACCTACAATATATGAGGAATTGTGAGTAAAAATAAAGAATCTCATAATTAATGTATTCATTTAACTTTTTTGAGTGCCTATTAAGTGACACATCTTTTTTTTTTATTTCTTTATTGATTAAGGTGTCAGATATTTGTCCTCATCCCCCCATTCCCATCCCACACCCCTCCTCACGCATGCCCCCACCCCCCTGTTGTCCTTAACCACTGGTTAGGCTCATATGCATGCACACAAGTCCTTTGGTTGATCTCTCCCCTATATCCCCATCCTCCCCTACCCTCCCTCTGAGGCCCGACAGTCTGATCCATGCCTCCTTGTTTCTGGGTCTGTTCTTGTTCATCAGTCTATGTTGTTCATTATTTCCCCTAGATGAGTGAGATCATGTGCTACTAGAAATACACTTATAAGAACCAAAAATGAGACAAGCAATAATGGTTATGCTGAAAGGCAAATGAATCAGTCTGTAGTGAGTTTATTTCTGGGCCAAGTTCTTTTGCGACCCAATTTCAATGTCAAACAGTTCCTTATGTGCACATGTCAGCAATTATATTTCAGTTCTGGATGGTGGACAAATGGTGGTAATGCAGGTCCGACCCTCTCTGGTTTGGTCCTGGGCAACCTGCAGTGATGCACAGCTGCTGACTGCTAATATGGCAAGGCGACGTCAGTGTCTTCCATCTCTGGACTGCTTCTTTTCTGTCTTTATGGCTGGAGTAGTCCTGTCGATTCCTCTATGTTGCCAGAATCCACATGGTCTCAGAGTTGTTTTCTGGAAATATACAAACATATTCTCGACCAAAAGTTAATAAAGGAATATTTCCTATAAATTTGACTTGGGATCCTTTTTCATTTTTTGCCCAAATGATTTTCCTCTGGCTAGTTTTGACACCATGTGTGTTTTTCATGGGAGTCTTGCTTTTATAATTACAATTATTTTTCTAAAGTACAAACTTCCTAGATGTAATTTACATACAGGATATTTTTCCTTACATGATATTCTTCTACTATCCCCCCTTTTTTTGATTTAAATATTAAGAGGTTTTTGAAAATTTTTTAATGTAGTCTTGATAGCTTTTAAATTTTATTTTTTGCACTATAATATGACTGCTTTAGGTTAATTACCTGTTATGCAATTTTATCATGAAATGAACTACCAATAAAAATTTTACTTAGCACTTTAAGAACTGTTTTTTGTCCAGTACTATTAATTTTTCCAGAATATTCGCTTGCTTCAATTAGCCAATTTAAATTAGCCTGAAAACTTGACTACTATTTCACTGTCAAATTTATTACTCTAACAACAATCTTATTTTACACTGTAAATATTAGTTGAAAGGATTATTTGCCTTCTTGAGTAGGCCCTGAGCATTCCTGGTGGTAGGCTGGATATAGATATCAAAAACCCACTTCCCCTCACCATGGGTTCAAGACAACTCAAACAATTCTTGATGCAGAGAGAGGGCAGCTGCTGTCGGCCACGTCTCTGTCTGTTACCCGGGTCCCAATTTGAGCTGGGCATGGGACGTTAAGCAGCCACTGGGGCAGGAGACTTCCTTCAGAAGGGGTGAGGGTTCAGGCCCCTGTTAAGTTAGGGGGGTGAGGGTCTGTGCCCCACCTCTGTTGACCCCAAGTTCTCTCCTGATGGCCCCTCTGCGAATGTGCCTGTCTTAGGTTGTTCCTTCCCTGAGGAATCTTACCCGTCTCTGGTTAACCAGCCATCCTCCAGGGCCAAACAGGGTGATGTGAGGTTCAGTTCTGTCTCCTTGGTACCCTATGTCCCCGTGGCCTCCACGCCCAGCACCTGCCTTGGGATCCCCTCGCATGCTGGCAGGACCCAGCACTGATCACATATCTTGGGGAACCTGGATTTCTTCTCCATGGAGGGCCCAGCTTGCCCCACTGGGCGAGAGGCAGATCCATGGTACCAGTCATCACAAGGCTTCAACCTCAACATGAACAGAAAACTCAGGCAACAGCTGTGTGCAATTGGAATGTGAGAAGAGGGTCCCTCTTGGCCAAAATGGCAAGAGGGACCAATATAGAATGCTCAGGTGCCTTCCCAGGAGGCCCTCTACACAATAGAAGGGATTAAATCCTTACATGTACTTTTTAAATTGCTGCCAGACATTCAAAGAATTAGTTTGTAAGATTGCTTGGGATAATTATGTATTATGCTGTTGTAATTCTAAAATATCAAGAGATGTGATACCTTTGTCTCCAAGCACCATAAAGATGATTTATTTTATTGATCTCCAAAGGAGTGAAGTACTATTATAGGTAATGGGGGTAATCCAAATCTGGGAAGAATTTTAATGACATTGTAGAATAATATCATGTAAGAATCTTCTTTGCTCTAGGCCATGGCAATTCCCTTTCAAACTGGCTGTCCATTTCTTTTTGTATTGACAAGATCTTAGTTACATTTTCTGCACCTCTCCAGGGGGCAAGTAGTGATAGTAGTGACACCCTTTCTTTGGTGTCCACACAAGCCAGAAACTTCTCTTTAATTTTACTCACAAATGGGCAGTGTTTTGATTTTGTATCATACAAAAAGGAAGCTGAGTGGAGGCCCCTGTGTAATTATATTTTCATGCCCCACCCATGATCCTCCTGGATATTATTGGTGACTACATTAGCCAGGGGATCAGCCCACGTAAGGGGTCTTACCCATGAAGGGTCAGGAGCATAAGTCCAAAATACTTCCCCATTTTTCCCAGGTAATCTTACCGTACATCTGATGATTGCTAACATGGCTAGAAAGGCGTTCTCAGGCATTCTTGGGTTTCTGGTTACCTCACAATTTCTTCCCTGAGGTTTGACGTTCTGATTGATGTTTCTCTTTCTCTGGATCTATTTTTTTTCTATCAGTTTATGTTGTTCACTATATTCCACAAATGAGTGAGATCATGTGTTATTTATCTTTCTCTGCCTGGCTTATTTCACTAAGCATAATGTTCTCCATCTCCATCCATGTTGTTGCAAATGGTAAGAGTCCTTTTTTACTGCAGCGTAGTATTCCATTATATAGATGTACCACAGGTTTTTAATCCACTCATCTGCTGATGGGCACCTAGGCTGTTTCCAAATCTTAGCTATGGTGAATTGTGCTGCTATGAACATAGGAGTGCATATATCCTTTCTGATTGATGTTGCTAGTTTCTTGGGATATATTCCTAGAAGTGGGATCACTGGGTCAAATGGGAGTTCCATTTTTAGTTTTTTGAGTAAACTCCATACTGTTCTACACAGTGGCTGCACCAGTCTGCATTCCCACCAGCAGTGCACGAGAGTTCCTTTTTCTCCGCATCCTCGCCAGCACTTGTCATTTGTTGACTTGTTGATAATAGCCATCCTGACAGCTGTGAGATGGTACCACATTGTTGTTTTGATTTGTATCTCTCTGATGGTTAGTGACTTTGAGCAGGCTTTCATATGTCTCTTGGCCTTCCTTCTGTATTCTTTCAAAAAGTGTCTATTTAGATCAGTTGCCTCTTTTTTGATTGGGTTGTTTATCTTCTTTTTGTTAAGCTGCATGAGTTCCCTGTAAATGTTGGAGATTAAACCCTTATCGTTGATATCATTGGCAAATATGTTCTTCCATGCAGTGGGCTTTCTTGTTGTTTTGTTGATCTTTCCATTGCTGAACAAAAGCTTTTTATTTTGATGTAGTCCCATTTGTTTATTTTCTGTTTAGCTTCCATTGCAGTATCAGTGAAGAAGTTCTTTTGACATATGTCAGAGATTTTTCTGCCTATAGATTCCTCTAGTATTTTTATGGTTTCCATTCTTATGTTTAAGTCCTTGATCCATTTTGAGGATATTTTTGTGTATGGTGTAAGTTGGTGGTCTAGTTTCATTTTTTTGCATGTATCTGTCCAATTTTCCGAACACGATTTATTGAAGAGACTGTCTTGACTCCATTGTATGTCCATGCCTCCTTTGTCAAATATTAATTGAGCATAGCGATTTGGATCAATTTCTGGGTTCTCTATTCTATTCCACTGATCTATATATCTGTTCTTGTGCCAATACCAGGCAGTTTTGAGAACAGTGGCTTTGTAATATAGCTTGATATCTGGTATTGAGATCCCTCCTACTTTGTTCTACTTTCTCAGGATTGCTGTAGCTATTCGGGGTCTTTTTTTATTCCAGATGAATTTTTGGAAAGTTCCTTCTATGTCTGTGAAATATGCCGTTGGTATTTTAATGGGAAGGGCTTTGAATTTATAGATCGCTTTTGGTATTATGGACATTTTGATGATGTTGATTCTACCAATCCATGAACGTGGTATGTTCTTCCATCTGTTTATGTCTTCCTCTATCTCTTTTTTCAGTGTTGTGTAGTTTTCCATGTATAGGTCTTTTACCTCCTTAGTTAAGTTTATTCCTAGGTATCTTAATTTTTTTGTTGTGATGGTAAATGGGATTGCTTTTATAGTCTCTCTTTCTGTAAGTTCATTATTGGTGTATAGAAATGCCATAGATTTCTTGGCATTAATTTTGTATCCTTTTACTCTGCCAAATTCATTTATTAAGTCTAATAATTTTTGATAGAGTATTTTGGGTTTTCTATGTACAGTATCATGTCATCTGCAAATAAGGACAGTTTTACTTCTTTTCCAATTTGGATGCCTTTTATTTCTTCTTCTTGTCTGATTGCAAGAGCTAGTATTTCCAGCACTATGTTGAACAGGAGTGGTGAGAGTGGGGATCCCTGTCTTGTTCCTGTTCTTAGGGGAAATGGTTTTAGATTTCGCCCATTGAGTATGATGTTGGCTGTGGGTTTGTCATATATGGCTTTTATTATGTTGAGGTGTGATCCTTCTATTCCCAGCTTGCTGACAGTTTTTATCAAGAAAGGGTGTTGGATTTTGTCAAATGCTTTTTCTGCATCAATTGATATGACTATGTGATTTTTATCTCTCAGTTTGTTTATGTGATGTATCACGTTTATTGATTTGCGAATATTGTATCATCCTTGCATCCCCGCGATAAATCCTACTTGGTCATGGTGTATGATCTTTCTGATGTACTGCTGGTTCGATTTGCTAGAATTTTGTTGAGGATTTTGTCATCTACGTTCATGAGGGATATTGGCCTGTAATTCTCCTTCATTGTGTTATCTTTATCTTGTTTTGAATTAGGGTGATGGTGGCTTTATAGAAGGAGTTTGGAAGTGTTCCTTCCTCTTGAATTTTCTGGAATAGTCTGAGGAGTATGGGTTTTAGTTCTTCCTTGAATGTTTGGTAAAACTCCCCTCTGAAGCCATCTGGCCCCGGGCTTTTGTTTTCTGGAAGCTTTTTGATGACTGCTTCAATTTCTTCCATAGTTATCAGCCTATTGAGATTTTTAGTATCTTCCTGAGTAAGTTTTGGAAGATTGTATTTTTCTAGGAATCTGTCCATTTCCTCCAGGTTGTCTAGTTTGTTAGAATAGGGTTGTTCATAGTATTTTTTAATAATCCTTTGTATTTCTGTGGGGTCGGTTGTTATTTCTTCTCTTTCATTTCTGATTTTGTTTATTTGGGTCTTCTCTCTTTGCTTTTTGGTGAGCCTGGCTAGAGGTTCATCAATCTTGTTTATCCTTTCATAGAACCAGCTCTTTGTTTTATTGATCTTTTGTATTGTTTTTTTGGTCTCTATGTCTTTCATTTCTGCTCTGACCTTTATTATTTCCTTCCTTCTGCTCACTGTGGGCTTTTCTTGTTGGGCTCTTTCTAATTCTTTGAGTTGTTGAGTTAGATGATTTATTACCATTTTTTTCTTGTTTTTTGAGGTAGGCCTGTAGAGCTATACATTTCCCTCTCAGGACTGCTTTCATTGTGTCCCATAGGATTTGCAATGTTGTGTTTTTATTGTCATTAGTCTCCAGGATGTTTTTAATTTCTTCTTTGATCTCATTGACAACCCAATCATTGTTTAGTAGCATGCTATTCAGTTTCCAAGTGTTTGAATTTTTTGGAATGTTTTTATTGTAGTTTATTTCTAATATTATGCCATTGTGGTCTGAGAAAATGCTTGATATGATTTCAATCTTTTTGAGTTTGGGGCGACTTTGCTTGTTACCCTATATGTGTTTTATTTTTGAAAATGTCACATGTGCACTTGAGAAGAATGTATATTCCATGTCTTTGGGGTGAAATGCTCTGAAGATGTCAATTAGGTCCAGCTGATCTAGTGAGTCATTTAGAATTGCTGTTTCTTCGCTGATTTTTTGTCTAGAGGATTTATCCAGTGATGTCAGTGGTGTATTAAAGTCTCCTACTATGATTGTATTGTTGTCAATCTCTCCCTTGATATCTTCCAAGAGTATTTTTATGTATTTGTGTGCTCCTGCATTGGGTTCATATATGTTTATCAGGGTTATATCCTCTTGTTGTATTGATCCTTTTATTATTATGAAGTGGCCTTCCGTATCTTTTGTTATGGTCTTTACTTTGAGGTCTATTTTGTCAGAAATAAGTACTGCTACACCAGCTTTTTTTTCATTTCCATTTACCTAAAAGATATTTTTTCATCCCTTAACTTTCAATCTGTATGAGTCCTTTTTTCTGAGGTGGGTCTCTTGTAGACAACAAATATATGGGTCTTGTTTTTTTATCTAATCAGCCACTTGATGTCTTTTGATTGGAGCATTTAGTCCATTTACGTTTAAAGTTATTATTGAAAGGTACTTGTTTGTAGCCATTTTTATTTTTTGAGACTATGTTCCTTCTTACCTTTTTCTGTCTTCTTTTTATACCAGTCCGTTTAGCATTTCTTGCATTGCTGGCTTGGTAGTGATAAACTCCCTTAGCATTTTTTTATCTGTGAAGTTCCTTATTTTCCCTTCAATTTTGAATGATAACCTTGCTGGATAGTGTATTCTTGGATTCAGTCCCTTGGTTTGCATCACTTTGTAGATTTCCATCCATTCTTGACTGGCTTGATGTGTTTCTGTTGAGAAATCATTTGATAATCTAATGGGAGTTCCCTTGTATGTAACTGTCTGTCTCACTCTTGCAGCCTTTAAGATTCTCTCTTTGTCCTGAATATTTGCCATTGTAATTATGATGTGTCTTGGTGTGGGTCTTTTCATGTTCATCCTGTTTGGGACTCTCTGAGCTTGTGTGACTTTTTTCTTTGTCACATCAGGGAAGTTTTCTGATATTATTTCTTCAAATAGTTCTTCTAACGCTTCTTCTTCTTCCTGTTGTTCTGGCACCCCTATTATTCGCATGTTGTTTTGTTTCATGTTGTCCCATAGCTCCCTTATGCTCTCCTCCTGTCTTTTAATTTTTTTCTCCAATTGCAATTCAGTTTGGCTGTGTTTTGCTTCCCTGTCTTCTAGTTCACAAATTCGGTCCTCTGCTTCTCCTAGTCTACTGTTGAAACTATCCACGGTGTTTTTTATTGCAGCTATATCACTCTTCATTTCTTCTTGATTCTTACATAAGTTGTTGATTTTTTCATCCATTTCTTCTTGACTCTTGCATAAGGTGTTAATTTTTTCTTCCGTCCGATTTATGAACTCTATGACCCCTATTTTGAATTCTTTTTCTGACATATTGCATGCCTCTGTTTCACTTAGTGGCTTTTCTGGTGTTTCCTCCTTTTCTTTCCTTTGGGGGTATCTTTGTTTATTCATTTTGGTCTCACTGACTGATCTAGATGTTGAGCTATGCAGAAGCTACTCCTTGGGTGGCAGTAGCTTCTCTGCCTGCAGTTGCTCCTTAGGCGGTTATGGTAGCAGCTGCCTCTCAGTTGGCAGCAGTTCCTCTGGTGGGTGCTGTTCACAGCAGTGGTGCCTCCTCTGGCTAGTGGGGAAGGCTGCTAGTATAGCTGCTGTTCCTTGAGTGGGGGTGGGCTGATTATGAGGTTGCTGTGGAACTGGCTGCTCCCACAGCTACCGCTCCTTGGACAGGGGCAGGCCACGTAAAGCTGCTGCTCTTAGGCCTGTGGCGGGTTGTTCGCGTGTCTGCTGCTCCTTGGACAGGAGCAGGCTGCTTGCGTGTCTGCTGTTCACGTGTTTGCAGTGCCCTGAGATAAAGCGTTGAGCCGGTCAGAGAGGAAACTGCTTCCGAACTCAAAGGAGCCTGCGCCCTGGGCAGCTGGAGCCTTGTTGACTGTGGGTTCACAGCCTAGGTAGCGTGTCCCTGGCAGGGGTGGCTTTAGACTCCCAGATGTTATCTGAGGGCACTCTGGTTGGAGGTGAGGTTGGGAACCCAGTTACAGCAGCTCTGCCCTTCAAAAAGGCTAGGCCCCTTAGGATAAGCTGGCCTTCCGGTACTGATTGCAATGGTAGCAGAAGCTGCTTAGTTAGGCAAGCCTGATTAGCCTGCATCTTAAGGTCTTGTGGGATCTAACTGTGCCTCACTCACTCACTCACTTACACACAGATACCCCACCTGACCACACGCTCCTCTTTTACTCCCTCACTCACTCACGCTTTTTCCTTCACTGCCGCATTCTTCCTGCTTCTCTAGTTAGGTCTGCGGTGTTGTTGACCCTTTCGTGGATGGAGTTTCTTCTCCAGGTGTCTGGTTATGTGGCTTGCTCTCAAGCCCCTTGGCCTGGCTGGATAAAATTTACCTCAACAATACACAACACCGAGGGAACTAAGCACAAACGTACTCACAACACCAACAACCCCAATATAAGTGACCACCTGAGAAAAGAGAGATAGGGCAGAGAAAAGAGAGCACAAATGCTATGGAGGAGAGTGAAAAAGATATGGGATAAAAGACAAAGGAATAAGAGGATTAGGGCAGAATCTGTAGAGGCTGAGCTTATATAATGAAAATAAGATTAAGAATTGGATGAATATGGGGAGGACCTCAATTTAATATTGAGGAAGTAGAAAGGGAATAAGTGGATGAGACAAAAGCAAATGAGAAGAAAAAATAATAAATTAAAAAAATGATTTCAAAAATTGTATAAATTTAAAAATAGCAAATAAAAAATAGTGATGAAAAATAATGTGAACAGAAATAAAATTTATAAAAAGCAACAAACCAAAACAGGAGAAGAAAGAAGAAAAGAAGAAAGAAAGAAAGTAAAAGAAAAAGAAAAGAAAAAAAAAAGGGGATCCTCACAGCCAACTGGCTTGGAGATCAACTCCCCCCAGTGATACCAAGAACAAGCACGGCTTAACTACAACAAGACTGCACACACAGCCCACAAAGGAGTACAACAAGAGGATACACCACAGAAAACTGGGGAGGCTGAGCTACTGGGCCCTGCTAGGACACCTAACACACAAAGCAACTCCATCAACTCAGGGAAGCATCTAAAATGCGGAGACAGAGGAGGACAAAGATGGCAGCATAGGGCAGACGCCTGATTGTTGCCTACCACAACAATTTTGAAACTACAACTGGAAAACAGAGCAGACACCATCCAGAACCACTGGAGGGCTGGGTGAGCGGATGCTCTACAACTAGAATAAAAGAGAGGGGGACGTGGGATGATGCTGATGCCGGTGAGCCACAGATCACACTTTAAGAACTACGGCTCTGGTGACACAGTGGCGGCCTGGAACATACTCGGCGCAGTTCCCCGGCGGTTTCTGGATGAGGGGATGGCTCCACTCACTGCCGAGCATGGACAGACAAACCCCTGGGGGACATGGAGTGGGAGACTCCACGCTTGCTGACCTCTGAGTCCTTTGAGAATCTCTGAGTCCCGGAAGCGGCCAGGTCCTCACCCCCAGCAACCGGGCGTCGCTGAAGACCCAAGCACCATCGCAGCAACCACGGACCAGCCTGTCGCCACGCACCAGGCGCACCGGAGCCTCGCCGAGCCTGCTGCCCAGTGAGTTACGCAGCAGCCGCCCCGGAACTTTGAGAAAATGGCCGGAGGAATTGCTCAGAAGGAATTGACCGATGGGAGTTGGGATCGGGAAGATGAGGTCCCGCTGGGTCCCGGATCCAGGTGCACTCGCCTGGTGACTGGTCACCGCTACAGACCCGAGTGCTGCTGCAGTGACCTCGGACCAGCCCACTGCCACGCACCGGGCACACCGGAGCTTCACCGAGTCCGCCGCCCAACGAGTTCCGCAGCAGCCACCCCGGAGCTTTGAGAAAATGGCCGAAGAAATTGTTGAGAGGGAATTGACCAACAGGAATTGGGATCAAGAAAACAAAGACCCGCTGGGTCCTGGGTCCGGGTGAGTCTGCACGCCCCTGGGTCTGGGAGAGGCTCGGTCCCGGGTCCAGGTGAGACCATGCCCCTGGGTCCCAGCGAGGCCACACACCCCTGGGTCCGGGTGAGGCCACGCCCCTGGGTCCAGTTGAGGCTGGATCCTGGGTCCGTGTGAGGCCACATGCCCCCAGACAACATAGTCTGAGGAACAAGAACAGACCCAGAAACAAGGAGGCATCGATCGGACTGTCGGGCCTCAGAGGGAGGGTAGGGGAGGGTGGGGGTAGGGGGGATCAACCAAAGGACTTGTGTGCATGCATATGAGCCTAACCAATGGTTAAGGACAACAGGGGGGTGGGGGCATCCGTGGGGAGGTGTGTAGGATGGGAATGGGGGGACGAGGACAAATATGTGACACCTTAATCAATAAAGAAATTTAAAAAAAAGAAAGAAAAAAGGGATAATAAAAGTAAAAGTGAAGAAAAGTGGGTTGTCTTCCTTTGGCTGGCTTATGATTCCATTTGTCTGTACTGTTCTGTTTGTCAGTTTCTGGTTGCTGGGGCTAAAGATTACTCTTTAGGCCTGCCCTATTTCCTCAGGGAGTATTCAGGTTCCTTGTGTTACTCAAGGTGTGATCTGGGTATGGCTATATTGGTTCCCTGGAGACTTGTGGGAGGGGCTATCTCTCAGGAGAAAATGGCGATGGGGTCTAGGTAACTCAGCACTAGACCCATCACCACCTCCCCTGGACCGCCAGCCTACTCTCCCCAGACTCCACAAGCCCACACCTTCCCCCACACCTCAGCCACAGGTAAGTGTCTGTATCTGAAAGGTCCCATGAACCAGGTTCAGTGGGATAAGGCACAGGCCCCCGCATGAGGAGGGAACACTTCCCCACGAACTCCTCTCTTGCTGGCACTGCACAATCCAGCTAGCCCTTCAGAGCTGCCTCAGCTCAGATCCAAAATCTAGACTCCAAGGTCCAAAATCCCCTACCTCTTGGAGTCCATGGTCCCCCTTTCCTCCCCCCCCTTTTTTTCTTTTTACCAACTGACGCTTTTCCTGTCCTCAGGGAAGCAGCCCGGCACCCTGTAGACTCCCCCTGCTCCTCTGGCCACAGAGGCTCACAGAGTCTCCAGCCCAGAACCTTGATTTTACCTTTTTCAGAGACTTCTGCCCTTCCCAGGTGCAAACTATCTCACCAGCTGCGTCTCCTCACCAAATTCGGGCTGAATTCCACTCATTTCAGCTGCTCTCTCCACCCGCTCTGGGACAAGTCGCAGGACACGTCGGTCTATTCCGCCATCTTTCCCCTAAGTGACACATCTTGTACTGGAGCAAAAAAAAATACAATATTGATGGGGACATGAATATATGAGATAATTAGAAAATAATAAAAATAAATATTTAACCTTATTCTGTTATATAATGTAGATTTTTTAAATGGTTATTACCTATGCTAATAAAGTTTAATAAAGGGAAATCAATAAACAAAGCATGAAAGGTATATCTAAATGTTCATTGAATGTAAAAAATGAATTAGGCATGCACAATTAGAAAAAACTTCCTGACCTAAAAACATCTACACAATTTTGACTGGTAGTTTTATTGTTTCATTTAAAAACAATTTTAAAACATCAATATAAAATATGTTTTTATTCTGATTTAATCTATATAGGGATTATAGTTTTAGTAACTTCTAGGCCCACAAGCATCTTTGGCTCATATCGTCCAACTTCTTTAGTTTGTAAATGACAAAACTATGGCCATTATTAATTCTTCACTTCTGTATATAAATGTATATTTTTCTCTTGTTAGACATCAAAGTAAAGATTAATCTGAAAAAATAAAGGTGTATTTTAAAGTAAATTATCTCTTACAGGCACACTAACTGTTATGAAGGCATTATGAATTTTATGTTACTATTGGGATGAGGGATATGACTTTAGGACTAATAATTATTGACTTCTCATTTTATAACATATCTATATAAAAATTGGTGAAGACAGGGTGCACTAACCATGGAGTTGGAATAAGAGGGTCATCCAGTAAGTCTTCCAGTTTCTGACTAAGAAAATGAATAGCTTAATAAATTTGGAAAGCAGAACAAATTCTGTTTCAGAACACCAAATTAAAATTTCTCTGTGATAATTAGCAAAACAAAATATTCAAAATCCGAAGCAATCAGAGAGGCTAGCAAAACAAACAGGATTGTAATTTCCAGTCATTCTCATTGCAGATTTAAATTCAAAAAAATATTGTAATCAGAATTTAATTCTATCTGTAGTTTATACATATAGTGTAAAAATATGACAGTAATGTGAAATTAGGACATGACTGGTGTGACCTAGGAAAGCTGCCCACATGTTTATATGCCAGAAAATCAGCCAGAACAGAAAGCTCTAATGAAAATTCCCCATGTAATGTTAAAATGAATGGAGCAGTAGTTCTCCCCGACACCAATTCCAATTTTACTCTAGATGCTGCTAAACTGAGTGCTTAGTATTTTGTTTGTTTGTTTTTGCCTAATCTGTGTTGGAATTAGATAATACTCACCTTACTGATGCTCTAACGTTGTAATTTTAAACAAAATGTAATGGTTTTTTTCCCCAAAAAAATTCAAGTATTTTCTAGATTTCTTCATTTTGTTATAATTAATATTATCAACAGTAATGCTGATAATTCAATCACTTATTTTCAGATATAATGGCTTACACTAATAATGCCGGGGTCTTTCTCCAGCATCTAGAAGAGTTCAGGAATCTGGAGGTGCTGTGTGTAAATTAATAAAGAGACTAGAAGTCCTATCTAATAAAGAGGTAATATGCTAATTGACCATCATGCCCTCACAAAGATGGTGGCACCCACAGCCAATAAGGAGGGAATATGCTAATTGACTACCATACCCTCAAATATGGCGGCACCCACAGCCACAAGATGGTGGTGCTCAGACCCCTCAGCACCGCTGGGGTGGCAGGCATGTGGCATGGCTGGGCCCACCCCCATGAGGGTCTGGCTGCTCTGCGCGCCTGCCTCCAGAGTCCCCCAGTCCCCTCAGCCCCCCAGCCGTCCAGGGCCAGCCTGAGGCGTAGGCAAGCCTCAGATGTCAGCTGCCCAGCCGTTTAGGGCCAGCCTGAGGGCACCAAAAAACTGAACAAGCAGGCTGCATGGGGCTACCAGGCCAGCAGGGGGGTTAGTGAGGGACGACCAAATGACTGAACAAGCAGGCTGTGTGGGGCAACCAGGCCAGCAGGAGGGCTGTTGGGGATGACCAGGCCAGCAGAGAGGGCAGCTTGGGGTAACCAGGCCATCAGGGGGGGGCAGTAAGAAGTGACCAGGCTGGTGGGGGGGCATTGGGGGTGATCAGGCTGGCAGGGGGGTGCAGTTGGGGGCAACCAGGCCAGCAGGGGGGGCAGTTGGGGTGATTGGGCTCGCAGGGGGGCAGTTAGGGGTGACTAGGCCAGTGGGGGGCAGTTGGGAGCAACCAGGCTTGCAGGGGGAGAGTTAAGGGTGACCAGGAAGGCAGAGGGTGGTAGTTGGGGGTGAACAGGCTGGCAGGGGTGCAGTTAGGTGTGACCAAGCCAGTGGGGTGGGCTATTAGGAGTGACCAGGCTGGCAGGGATGGGGCAGTTGGGGGTGACCTGGCCAGCAGTGGGGGGCCAGTTAGGAGCCACCAGGCAGGCAAGCAGGTGAGTGATTAGGAGCTAGCAGTCCAGGATTGTGAGAGGGATGTCCTAAGTGGGTGGTTGGACATCCCCCAAGGGGTCCCGTATTGGAGAGAGTGCAGGCTGGGCTGAGGGGACCCCCCCATGCACGAATTTCATGCATTGGGCCTCTAGTATAATATAAATTTGTAATCCATGGGGGAGTCAGAGGAGCTCAACTGTAGTAGCTAAGTTCGATCTCCAGACCCAGGGCTTTTTATTCACACATTTTTGCCCTAAAGCAAAGCAAACACACACATCAAAGGTAAGTTTGGTATACAGTAAGCATTGTCAGATTGGGGGAAATGCCTTCGGCCATTCAGCTGTTTGGCCAGCAGGAGGCAATAACATGTAGATTAAAATGCCCTCAGCTATCTGGCAACAGGCAACTATTTATGTACCTTCAGGTTTGGGGAAATGCTTTCAGCCATTTCAGTAGACAATAATATGTAACTTCAGCTCTTGCTGAAGCCTCAAGTTCCATCAACATTTTGATGAACTTCTTGCATTTATGACCTGTTGGAATTAGCATCCAGCACACTAATAAAAAGTCAATACTTTTAATATAACCTTTTCCTTTTATTTTTGTTTGCTTGCTTTTCAGTAGAAATGTCTTTTCTCACTTTGGTTATATCACTCTAGTGTCTATATTTAGAAACAGTTATCTATCAGAATGTTAAGATAAATGTTTCCAATTTTAATTTTAGAATGATGAATACACTCGAAATGCAGAAAATTTCAGTAGTTTTGAAGATCAGGGAGTTTAGAAACGGATTGAGAAATACAACATTATAGAAATCTTGCAGGAAATACCAAACGAGAAAAAAAGAATATTTAATTATTTTGTTTGAATCAGATATGTAGAACTATCAACTTTTGCTACTGAATTGCATTTCATATATAAAAACAGTAATATCTTGTTGCATTTATCCAGTGGCTATCAAAAAAACAAGTGATTAAATGGTATTTCTTTGTATTCCACAAAATTTATTTTAATTTTTATACTAAGTTTTTAAAATATTTTCTTGGCAAATATAAATATCAAATCTACATAGATGTTAAATATTGTAAATATAACTTTTCCAGGATAATATTTTATGTTAAAAAGGGTGGGAGATGACAGTGTGGGGGGGAGAGGGACATGTGTAATACTTTCAACAATAAGGATTTATAAAAAATTAAAAATAATAATAAATAAATAAAAAGATGATCTAAAATTCATGCAGTATAGATTATTTTGCTACATGAAATATTTCACAAAGGAAAATGTCATTTGGATTTGCAAGCAGCTTTAAATTTTATTTTGCATTAGATACTCATAAAATGGTAGTTCTAAAAACCATTGAAAATTATACAAAAAAATGAACAAAGAAACAAAATGCAAAACTTTAAAACATCCAATTTGCATACATAGAAAAATATTGGATCCTTTCTTTTAAGGTGCCATTCCTCCAGAAGGTATGGATAAAAACGCAGAACTTGGGGGTGATCGGCACATACAGTGTGCAGTTGATGTTTTATTGAGTTGTACACTTGAATTCTGTATGGTTTTGTGAACCAATTTCACCCCAATAAATTTAATTAAAAATATCCATATCTGAAAAAACACAGAACTTGAAAGTTAGTCAGGATTTTTGTATGATTCAAAAATAATAATCAAATGGTGCTATTATCAAAATATATTTTCCTTTTTATTAGCTTTATTGGGGTAACATTAGTTAATAAAATAGGTTTTTTTCTTCTCTACTTGTTTCATTGTGGTTTTATACTGCTTCCTTCAATATTTTTTAACAACTTATTTAATTCCTACTTTTATTAAACATAAATTTATGCAATTTAATAATTGTGCAATACCTGATATCCTTTAACTATTTATTAAATGTGTATTTATAACAAATATATCCTCACCTGAGGATATAAAATTATATAGGTTTCAGGTGTACAATTCTATAACACATCATCTTTATATTGTACTAGAGGCCCGTTGCAGGAAGATTCCTGCAATAGGGTTTCCTGCTGTGATCTCTGCCACCCCGACTGCTTCCTTCCCTTCTCCTCACCTCCCCACTCACCTGTTTCCCTCCCTTCTCCCCCGGCCCACCTGCTTCCCTCCCTTCTCCTCCACCCCGCCTGCTTCCCTCCCTCCTCCCACGCCCCACTTGCTTGCTTCTCTGCAGCGTTGCAACCTTCTGCAGCACTTGGCTTCCTTCTATGCTGTCTTCAGTCTTTTCTCTATGCCTGGATATGCAAATTAGCCGCCATCTTGGTTGGGTTAATTTGCATACTCGCTCCTGATTGGATTGTGGGCGTAGCAGAGGTATGGTCAATTTGCATGTTTCTCTTTTATTAGATAGGATTGTGTTTACCACCCCAAGTCAAGTGTCCTTCCATCACCATTTATCACGCCATATCTTCTTCTACCTTCCCCCAATTTCCTTTTCTTCTGGCAATCACTACACTTGTTGTCTATCTATGAGGTGGATATTTGTTTTACAGTTTAATACCTTCACTTTTTGACGCAGCCCTGTGATCACTCTTCCCTCTGATAGCTGTGAGCCTGCTCTCTATCTATGAGTCTGTTTCTATTTTGTTAGGTTTTTGTTGTTGTTGTTCAGTAGATTATTCATATGAGTGAAATCATATGGTACTTGTTTTTCTGTGACTGATTTATTTCACTTACCAGAATGCTCCCCAGGTCCTTCCACACTGTTGCAAAAGGTAAGATTTTATTATTTTTTTATGATTGATTGGTATTTTTTCACATTTTTCTCTTCTCTCTTCTCTCTCTCTCTCTCTCTCTCTCTCTCTGCTAATACTACCTGGTATCACAAGCTGATTGAGTATATGGATAAACATATGCTAAGGATCAACTTAAATTTAGGCCATTTTTATAAATTGCCAATATGTGATCAAAATGGATATTGATTGTGATTTTATATGATAGAGCCATAGCAGATATTATTCAGTTCTTAAACTCAAACATTTATTTTATTTTATTTTTTATTGTTTAAAGTATTACATATGTCTACTTTTCCCCCAATTGACCACCCCCTGGCCACTCCCACCCCCTAAGGCAAGCTCCCACCTCTTCAGTGTCTGTGTCCATTGGTTATGCTAATATGCATGCATACAAAACCTTTGGTTGATCTCTGACCTCCCCCTCCCCTGCCATTTGGCTCTGGATCTATTCTTGTTCATCAGTTTATGTTGATCATTATATCCCACATATGACTGAGATCATGTGAAATTTATCTTTCTCCGAATGGCTTATTTCTCTTACCATAATGCTCTCCAGTTCCATTCCTGCTTTTGCAAATGGTAAAAGTTCCTTCTTTTTAATAGCTGTGTAGTATTCCATTGTGTAGATATACCACAGTTTTTTAATCCACTCATCTGCTGATGGGCATTTAGGCTGTTTCCAAATCTTAGCTATTGTAAATTATGCTGCTATGCACAAAGGGTGCATTTATGCTTTCCGATTGGTGATTCTGGTTTCTTGGGATACAGTCCTAGTTCTGGGATTACAGGGTCAAGTGGAAGTTCCATTTTTAATTTTTTGAGGAAACTCCATACTGTTTGCCACAGTGGCTACACTGGTCTGCATTCCCAACAGCAGTGCATGAGAGTTCCTTTTTCTCCACATCCTCCCCAGCACTTGCCATTTATTGATTTGTTGATGATAGCCATTCTGACAGGTGTGAGATAGTACCTGATTGTCATTTTGATTTGCACCTCTTGGATGATTAGTGACTTTGAGCATGTTTTCATGTCTTTTGGCCTTCCTTACGTCCTCTTTTGAAAAATGTCTATTTAGGTCCTTTGCCCATTTTTTTTATTGGATTGTTTATCTAAATTTTATTATGTTGTATGTGTTCTATGTATATTTTGGAGATTAAACCTTATCATAAATAGCATTGGCAAATACAGTATGTTATCCCATGCAGTGGGCTTTCTTGTTGTTTTGTTTATGGTTTCTTTTGCTGTGTAGAAGGTTTTATTTTGATGTAGTCCCAGTTATTTATTTTCTCCTTAGTTTCCATTGCCCTAGGAGCTGTATAAGTAAAGATATTACTACTATATGTGCCTGATATTTTGCTGCCTATGGAGTCTTCTAAGATTTTTATGGTTTCTGGTCTTACATTTAAGTCCTTTAACCATTTTGAGTTTGTTTTTGTGTATGGTGTAAGTTGGTGGTCTAGTTTAATTTATATTACATGTATCTGTCCAATTTTCCCAAAACCATTTATTGGAGAGACTGTCTTGACTCCATGGTATGCTTTTGCCACCTTTGTCAAATATTAATTGAGCATAATGGCTTGGGTCAATCTCTGGGTTCTCTGTTCTGTTCCATTTGTCTACATGTCTGTTCTTGTGCCAGTACCAGGAAGTTTTGAGAACCGTGGCTTTGTAATATAGCTTGATATCTGATATTGTGATTCCTCCGACTTTGTTCTTCATTTTCAGAATTTCTATGGCTATTTAGGGTCTTTTTCTTATTCCAGATGAATTTTTGGAGAGTTTGTTCTAGATCTGTGAAGTATGCCGTTCGTATTTTAAACGGGATTGCATTGAATGTGTAGATTGCCTTGGGTATTATTAACATTTTAATGATATTGATTCTACCAATTCATTAACAAGGTATGTTCTCCTATTTGTTTATGTCTTCCTATATCTATTTTTTTCAATGTCCTGTAGTTTCCTAGTACAGGTCTTTTACCACCTTAGTTAAGTTTATTCCTAGGTATTTTAATTTTTTTTGGTGCAATGGTAAATGTGATTTTTGGTTTTAGTTTCGATTTCTGTGAGTTCATTATTGGTGTATAAAAAATCCATAGATTTATGGGTGTTAATTTTGTATCCTGCTACATTGCTAAATTCATTTATTAAGACTAGTAGTTTTTTTTATGAAGTCTTTGGTGTTTTCTATGTACAGTATCATGTCATCTGCAAATAAGGACAGTTTTACTTCTTTTCCAAGTTGGATGCCTTTTATTTATTTTTCTTTTCTGATCACTATGGCTAGCACTTCCATTACTATATGGAACAGGAGTGGTGAAAGTAGGCATGGCTATCTTGTTTCTGTTTTTAGGAGAAATGACTTCAGTTTTTGCCCATTGAGTAGGATGTTGGCTGTAGGTTTGTCATATAAGGCTTTTATTATGTTGAGGTATGATACCTCTGTTCCCACTTTGCTGAGGGTTTTTATCAAGAAATGGTGTTGGATTTTGTCAAATGCTTTTTCTTCATCGATTGATATGATTATGTGATTTTTGGCTCTATTCTTTATGTGATGTATCACATTTATTGATTTTCGGATATTGTACCATCCTTGCATGTCTAGAATAAACCCCACTTGGTAGTAATGTATGATCTTTCTTATGTAATGCTTGATCTGATTTGCTAGAATTTTGTTGAGGATTTTAGCATCTATATTCATCAAGGATACTGGCCTGTAGTTCTCTTTTATGTGGTGTCTTTATCTCGTTTTGGAATTAGGGCAATGCTGGCTTCATAGAAAGAGCTTGGAAGTGGGCTTTCCTCTTGAATTTTTTGGAATAGTCTGAGGAGAATAGGTTTTAGTTCATATTTGAATGCTTGGTAGAACTCCCCTGTAAAGCTCTCCGGACCAGGGCTTTTGTTTACTGGAAGATTTTTGAATACTGCTTCAATTTCTTTGGTAGTTATCAGCTTATTCAGGTTTTTTTTTATTATTATTCCTGATTGAGTGGAGGGAGCTTGTATTTTTCTAAGAATATGTCCATTTCATCTAGGTTGTCCATTTTGTTGGAATACAGTTGTTCAAAGTATTTTTTCATAATCATTTGTATATCTGTGGGGTTGGTTGTTACTTCACCTCTTTCATTTCTGATTTTGTTTATTTGGGTCCTCTCTCTTTGCTTCTTGGTGAGCTTGGCTAGAGGTTCATCAATCTTGTTTATCCATTCAAGGAACCAGCTCTCGGTTTTATTGATCTTTTGTATTGTTTTATTTTTAATCTCTATGTCATTTATTTCCACTCTGATCTTTATTATTCCCTTCCTTCTGGATACTGTGGGCTTTTCTTGTTGCTCTCTTTCTAATGTTAGAGTTGTAGGATTAGATAAATTATTACCATTTTTCTTTTTCTTTGTGGTAGGCCTGTAGAGCTATGAACTTCCCTCTCAGGACTGCTTTCATTGTGTCCCATAGGCTTTGGATTGTTTTGGTTTTATTATCGTTTGTTACCAGGATGCTTTTTATTTCTTCTTTGCTCTCTTTGGTAACCCAGTCATTGTTTAATAGCATGCTATGTAGCCTCCAAGTGTTTGATTATTTTTCATTTTTTTTATTGTAATTGATTTCTAATTTTATGCTATTGTGACTTGAGAAGATGCTTGATATGATCTCTATATTGTTGAATTTGAAGAGATTTTGACTGTGTTCCAATATGTGGTTCATCTTTGAAAATGTCCCATGTGCACTTGAGAAGAAGGTATATTCTGTGGCTTTGGGGTGATATGTTCTGAAGATGTCAATTAATTCCATCTGTTCTAGTGAGTCATTTAGGATTGATGTTTCTTTGCTGATTTTTTGTTTAGAGGATTTATGCAATAGTGATAGTGGGGCATTAAAGTCCCCTAGTATGATTGTATTGCTGTTGATCTCTTCTTTTATATCTTTCAGAAGATTTTTTTTTTTATGTATTTCGGTGCTCATGTATTGGGTTTATGTATGTTTACCAAAGTTATATCTTCTTGTTGAGTTGATCCCTTTAGTATTATGAAATGGCCTTCCTTATCTCTTGTTATGTCCTTCAATTTGAAATCTAATTTGTCAGATATAAGTATTGCTACCCCATTTCTTTTTTTCATTTCCATTCACCTGAAATACCTTTTTCCATCCATTCACCATCAGTCTGTGTGAGTCCTTTGTTCTGAGGTGGCTGTCCTGTAGACAGCAGAAATATGGGTCATGTTTTCTTATCTACTCAGCTACCCTATGTTTTTTAATTGGGGCATTTAATCCATTTACATTTAAAATGATTATTGATAGCAACTTGTCACCATTTTTATTCATTATACCTGTGTTCCTTCTTTCCTTTTTTTCTTATTTTTATAGCTGTCCCTTTATCATTTCTTGCATTGCTGGTTTGGTGGTAATAAACCCCTTTAGTTATTTTTTTGTCTGTGAAGCTCCTGATTTCATCTTAAATTTCAAATGATAGCCTTGCTGGGTATGGTATTCTTGGATTCAGACCCTTGCTTGCATCACTTTGTGTATTTAATTCCATTTCTTTCTGGCCTGATGTGATTCTGTTGAGAAATTAGTTGATAGTCTGATAGGAGATCCCTTATAGATAACTTTCTGTCTCTTTCTGGCAGCTTTTAAGATTCTTATTTTGTTGTTGGTGTTTTACAATTTAATTATAATGTGTCATGGTGTCAATTTTTTGGGGTTGATTTTGTTTGGGATTTTGTGAGTTTCTTGGACTTATGTGAATTCTTTCTTCCCTATATCAGGGAAGTTTTCTGTCATTGTTTCTTCAAATAGGTTTTCTACCCCTTGCTCAGTTTCTTCTCCTTCTGGAACCCCTATTATGCAGATGTTGTTTTGTTTCATGTTGTCCCAAAGCTCCCTTAGGCTCTCCTTCTGTTTTTTAAGTGTTCTTTTTTTTCCAGTAGTTGCACTGATTGGTTATTTTTTTCCTACCCTGTCTTCTATCTCACTGATGTGGTCTTCAGCTTCTTATAGTCTACTGTTGATACTTTCTATTGTGTTCTTTATTGGAGCGATGCCATTCTTTATTTCTTCTTGCTTCTTCTTCATTTCTTCTTGATTCTTACACATGTTGTTGAATTTGTCTTACATCCCTTTCAGTGTCCTTATAAATATTGCTCTGAATTCTTTCTCTGACAAATTGCTTTCCTTGATTTCATTTACTTATTTTTTCACATTTTATTTTTTTAATTTTACTTTATTGTTTAAAGTATTACAAATAGTAGTACATATATCTCCTTTTTCCCCCATTGACCTTTCCCCAGCCTCCCCTACCCCCTGGCACATGTTCTTATCCCAACCCCCGCCCAGTGTCTTGTGTCCATTGGTTGTGTTTATATGCATGCATCCAGATATAAATGGAAACTACAAGCAACAACTAATAACAAGCAAGGAGAGGAGGAAAAACAGAAGAAAAGAAACACAAAACAATCATACAAACAAACAAACATAAAGACCAATCTAATCAACAATCAAACTAACAACAATAATAGGACAGAGAAAGCAAAGCAAAACAAAACAAAATTTTAAAAAAACTTAAATAAAAAAACAACAAAAAACAAACAAAAAAAGGAAAGAGAGAAAAAAGTTGGATAGTGAAGAAAGAGAAGAGAGAAGTGTGTATGGACTTGGAGCAGTGGATCAGAAATTAGATATATAAGTAGAATGAATTTTTAACAGGGGGTAAAAAGAAGGAATAGAGAAAATCTAAAGCCAGAATAGTGTATGAGAAACAGGACAACAAAAGGGGAAAAGTGAGGAAGAGAGTGTTTGCATACAGGTAAACTTGAGATAGAGTAAAATGATGCTAAAGGAAAAATTTAAATGAAATATAGAACACTAATCCCAAAATAAAATAAAATAAAATAAAGAGAAAATAAAATGATACTTAAAAAAGGTAAAATAGTAGTGGTAATAATACTGATTAAAAATAAAAATATAATAATTAAAAAGGTAAAATCAAGTGAGAAAAAAAGGAAAAGAAATAGTTTCTTAAGTAAAAATAAAAAATAAAAATGTGTAGTAGTGAAGGTTATTCACTTCCTCTATTGTTCTGTTTGGCATGCCTGTTTCCTAGTCAGGACAGTATTGAAGTTCCCTGCATTCCACTGCTCCTTAGTGTTGTAAGCCACAGTCCTGATTTTCAAGCAGGCAGTACTTCTTTGTTTCTTAGACTCCTTTATTTGTGTTTACACAAGAGTCAATTTGTGATTCAACCCCTGGGTGGCAGTGTTTCTGGGTTGACCTCCAGGTCTATAAGTCCTCTCTGGCTAGTGTTTAGGTTTTGTTTTCCCTGTCGCACTTAATACTGGTTTGGGGGAAAGGGCTGCCCCAGAGCTGGTTCTCTGATCATTATTCCCTGCTCTGATCCCCAGGTTCCACAAAAACAACATTCCCCTGCAGTCTCTTAGAGTGTCCTCAATTGGGTGATCCTATGTACTGGGCTTAGTAATCAAAGGCAAGGACTTTAAGAGAAAAAAAATGCCAGAGTATGTGTGTGAACCCGCGACTTTTACCCTTCAGCACTGCGCGCAACTCTATGATCCTCTCTGTGCAAGTCTTTTTTTCCCCTGGTGCTAAGTAGCTGGTACACTGGTAAAAATTGCATGCTGCCTTTTCCGCCCAGTCCAGCTATGGGTTGATTTTTAGTGTTCCCTTCTGCCAGCAGCCCTGCGGATCCCCTTCCACATTTGAGGATCACTGCCACGGATTTTGTGGGGCGGAGACTTCCCCCAACTTCTAGATCCCTTTTATCTCTCCAGGCTGGATAGCAGACCTCACCTTTCCCTAGGTATAATCTGACCTTTCCTTGAGAAGGTGCAGAGCTCCTCCAAGTCAGTTTATTCACGCTGCCTGAGATCTAGTGTTCCTGGGTTTGCAGTTGGTCCCTGGGTGTTCTGCTTGTAGATTCACAAGATGTATAGTCTTCCAATAACAGCCACTCTCCCCTTCAATATGGTGAGATCTCCACAATAGAGCCCGTCGCTCCAGGAGAGATTTCAGCAGCAGTGTAGGCTGCCTGGTCAGGGGAGACCAGTCTGGCAGTCCCCAACAGTCCCTTAGAGTATAGCTAACCTTTACCCACATATATATACTCCCCATATGTCCACACACTCTCCTTTTGTTCTCTCACTCACACACTGTCTTGCAGTCTGCCTTTTCGTCAGCAGCCATCTTCCCAATCTCTCTCATTTACTTCTTTTTCCAGTGATTCCTCCTTTTCTTTCATTTTGGGGTTGTTCCTTTGTCTCTACATTTTCACTCTTCTCAGGGTGTCTGGTTATGTGGCTCACTCTCTACCTTGTTGAATTAAAGACAAAAAATACAAATCGACAAGACACAACACAGAGAGCACAAAACATAAATAAAATATATTAATGATAGCAATAACCCCAAATAAAGGTGACCACCAGAGAAAAGAGAATTAGGGGAAAGAAAAGAGTGCAAAAATGATATTGAGTAAAGGAAAAAGGATAAAAGAGAAAAGAAAAAGAAGAAAAAAATAAGGGAAAAATATATCTATATGGAGAGAAAACTCAAAAAAACAAACAACTAATTAAAAAATGCAAACAACAGGCCCTGACCAGTTTGGCTCAGTGGATAGAGCATCGGCCTGCAGACTCAAGAGTCCCAGGTTTGATTCCGGTCAAGGGCATGTACCTTGGTTGCGGGCACATCCCCAGTAGGGGGTGTGCAGGAGGCAGCTGATCCATGTTTCTCTCTCATCGATGTTTCTAACTCTCTATCCCTCTCCCTTCCTCTCTGTAAAAAAAATCAATAAAATATATTTAAAAAATAATAATAAAAAAATAAAAAATAAAAAAAATAAAAAATAAAAAATGCAAACAACAAACACCCAGAAAAGAAGGAGGGAAGCTGAATGTGAAGAGGCAAAGCTTATTTCCAGAAGGTATAATAAAGGAATTGAATGAATGGGGAAATGACCATGATTCTGTGTAGAGGAGGTAGAAAGAGGATGAGTGTATAAGAAGAAAAGTAAAAATCAAAATACTCAAAAAAATAATAGAAAATAATAATTGAAAAAATAATTATTAAAATATATATAAAAGAAAAAATATATATGAATTATATATAATGTAGTTATATATATATCAATATATATTAAATTATAATTATATATTATATAATATATATAAATTTTTCCCTTTAATATATCTATCTATGTATTCATCTATTTTTGTAAAAGGAGAATAGAGAGTAGATAGACCTGAGTTGGTGATTGAAACTAAGTAAGCTATTAGTAGAAGAAGAGAACAATCAAGGATAGAAAAAACAAAAGCATAAAATATAATAACAAAAAAACAAACTAACAAACATTCAAATAAACAACAACCACAAAAAAGAAAAAAATTGGCTAGCAAAGAAAGAGAAAAGAGAAGTTTGCATGGACTTGGAGCAGGGGAGAGGAAATTATATATATGTGTAGGCCAACAGGGACTTCTTTAATAGTAATGCATCAATAAAGCTGATAAAGAAGATCAATTTTTAACAGTGAGTAAAATGAAAGGGAAGAGAAAAACTAAAGCAGGAACAGGAGAAGAGAAACAGGATGAGAAAAGGAAAACTGAGGAAGAAAGTGTTGGTATAAAGGGAAAAAAAGAGATAAAGTAATGATAAAAAATAAAAATAGAATGTAGAACACTAATTCAAATAAAATATAAAAATTAAAGAAAAAATAATAAAATAAAGTGAAAAATAAAAAAGATATATTTTCTTAAGTAAAAGATAAAAAATAAAAAAAATGAAGTAGTGAAGTTCATTCGCTTTAGCAGAGCTTTAATGTCCCATGGGGGCTGGTTTAAGACCCCTCTCTAAGTGTTCTGCCTGCCACGTCTCAGTTTCCTGTCAGGTAGTCAGCACAGTGTTGAAGTTCCCAGTGATCCACCACTCCTCTGTGTCATATGCCACAACCTTGGTTTCAAGCAGGAGGGATCAATCTGCCCACTTTGTTTTTCTGCCTGCTTTCAGTTGCATTCACACAAGCATTTATTTCTGACATGGCCCCTAGGTGGTGGTGATTCTGTATTAGTTTCTGGGGCCAAATGGCCCCTCAACCCAGTCCCCCAGGGATCCCTGGGGGTATTTAGAATCTTCCTTTCCCTGCTGTGCTCAAGACTGGGTGTGGCTGCGCTGCTAGGAGGATCCAGGTCTTCAGGAGAAAAATGTCTGTTCAGGATTGGAGGGATGGACTGTCCCAGAGCTGGTTTCCTGATTGTCTCTCCCTATTCTGCTCCCCAGTTTCTGCAAAAACCACCTTCCCCTGCAGTCTTGGTGAGTGTTTTTAACTGAAAGATTCTATTCACTGGGTTTAGCAAGTAAAAGCATGGAAATTATAAAGACAGAGCAAACACACTGTCTTGCATCTTTCTCCTCCCTGGCACTGTGTGGCCGGTATAGAACTTCAGTCTGCCTTTCTGGGTGCAGCCTCCCACAGCTGTGGGCTTATATCCAGAGTACCCCACTTCCAGAAGCCCTGTGGACGAGCTTCCACATTCGAGGGGTACACTGACCCCAAGGGACACGAATTTGGTGCAGCGCAGTCTCCCTCTGAGACTCTAGTCCTGGCTGCAAGCATTTCTTCCTCCAACCCAGATCCCTGATCCCACCTCTTTCCAGGCAATCTCTGACCTTTTCATCCATGGATTGCCTCACCATCTGTGTTTAATTCACCAATTCCAGGTGGATGTTATTTGATTCAGCTGTTTCTTCTATCTGCTCTGTGAGAAGGTGCAGGACTTGTCCATCTATTTGGCCACCACCTTGTCTCCCCCTGGACAAACTTTTTAGTTAGCGGTGGTTGGGGAGACTGGAGTCTCGGTGTTTATGGGTTCATAGCCCAGGCAGCTTGTCCCTGGGTGTTGTGACTGTAGGATCCCGGGTTGTATCTGAGGTCTCCCCAGGTGAAGTTAAGGCTGGCCTTCCAATCACAGCAGCTCTCCCCTTCAAGATGGCACGGTCTCTGTGGCAGAGATGGCCGCCCTGAAAGAGATTGCAGTGGTAGTAGAAGCTGCCTGGCCAGGGAAGCCTGGTCTTCCAGTCCCTGACAGTCCTGTGGAATATAACTGTCCCTCAATCACACATACACACACTCCCCATAAGTTCACACACTCCACTTTCACTCTCTCACTAACTCACACTATCTCCCTCATTGCCGTCTTGTCAGCCGCCATCTTGGAGTCCCCCAAACATTTTTATGACTAGTATGATTTTCAGTAAGTTTCATCTCATTTTGGATTTTAATTCAGGCTCTTAAATTACTAAGATTATTTTCTTTTCCCAAAATTTTCAGCTTAATCTACACAATAGTCTACTGGACAATCAGCTTTATATTTTCATTTTTGAAGCTGCATTAAGTATTTTACTATTTCATATATTTAAGTTATCAAAAATTAAATACTACTTGGCACCTATCAAATGTAATATTATATAATACATTAAACCTTATACATTAAATATATGTAGTCATATTTACTCATCATAACAGATCTATGCAGATGGTATGATACTGATAAGAAAACTGAGGCTCAAACAGATTTAGTAACCTACCAAATATCAAACAGTATCAATTTTTAGTTTTACTTCTTAATTTTATTCATTTTTTGACTAAAGGCTTTATCTCTAAGGATTTTTATAAAACTGCATTGATTGACATTTTCATTAGAGTTTGGTAGAGATACTAGAGATGTGTATATCAAGTCATTGGTATTGCTTTTATGAATTTCATTTAATGCTGGAGATCAAAGAAAATCCTTATTATCTATATATCTGATTATACATCTTAACCCAAAGTTCATTTTGAAATAAAACTCAGGAATTGAGAAGAACATATTTTATACTACATTGATATGTTTTTCGACTCTCTACTACACAATCTATTTTTTTAAGTGTGTTGTAGAGTATTGCTCTTTTAAATATATGGATTGTATGTATTAACCATAAACTTTCATTATTTTTCTGTAGGTTATGTATATTTTATAAAAAACAACCAACAAATAATAACAATCATTTTAGTGAAATAAAACAAAAATATTCTAAATTTTTCAAATCTGCTCTTAAACAATATTTAAAATAGAAAGCTAGAAACTTCTTTTTAGTATTTTTTAAAAAATATGAATGAGCTTGTTGATTTGATTCATATCAATTATGCTGAGGAAACTTACTATTTTTATTCAAACACACAACAAAAATAAAACAGGCTAGATAAGGGATTGTTTAGCTTTGTACATAGATAATGGTGATTCCACGAAGTACCTATCTTTTTGTTATCTAATAATGTAAAAATAGCTGAAATTTACAAGTAAGTAACTCAATAGCATTTGAACTATTTTGACACTTAACATTTGATTTATTATTCAATTTATATGTTATCAAATTAAAATGTTTAAAATATGAAAACAGGACACAAGTTTTAATCTGTATCCTCATACAAGTTTGTATACCTAGTTCCTTGCCAATAGAACCTCAAAATGTTTTGCAAACAGTACTCAAGACTAATTTCATGTTTTTACTAAAATCTTCATGGTAAAATATGAACTAAATTTTATAAAATATACAATATTCTCCATTTTAGTGCTCAGAATAGGATTTTAATAAGCAGAATTACATTCTTTTAACAACAAAAAGCCTAGCTAAAATGTGCTATTCCTACAGAAAATATTGGGTGTTCAAAAGACAATTGTCATAGTAATGTGTATGGGGTAGTGAAAACTAATTACTTACTCATCTAATAAATGTGTGTTCACTGCCTGGTAGAAATTTATTTGTTTATTGAATTGTTCACCTCAAAGAATATAAAAATGATGGAATATGACAGGAGGCCAGGAAAGTGTTTGTATGAAGAAGATATTGTAAAAAAGAGATTCTATACTATGTTAAATTACAAGAAAAAAGTGAACCTAGGTAAGCCCTAAAATAGGAGGGCCAAGAAAAGCAGATGGCAGCATGAAATGACAGGATACTGTTATGATGGAGATAATAAGAAGTACAAAGTGGTCAACATGAATGATTGCAAGGCATTGAAATCAAATTTATAAACACCCATTTACATGGTGGAGTATGTGGATGCTACAGAGACACACTCCCAGGACCAAACTGGAATTACAACTAAAATACAAAAAAAAACACAACCAAAACCTGAATAATGATGTGAAGGCTATCTGCAGAGAACCCTGATAACCAAGGACAAAAAGCAGCAACTACATAGAGACTGGTAGGGAGGGCAGAGGCACAAACAGGCAGCTCAGGCTCCCACAGATTGCAGCTAATGTTCTGGAGAGATATATCAGCTTTGGGAGGTTGCCATTGAGAACTCTGGAGTCTAATCCCCAATCTGGGTTCCCCAACAGAGAGCACCAGAACTGAGAAAGGTGCCCACATAACATCTGGCTTGCAAAAGCAATAGGGTTGCTATCTGCCAGAGAAAGATGGCTGGAAATGCAGACACCCTCTTAAAAGGCCAATGCCCAAAATTTAGTGTGAAGCTACTCACTTTGGGCTTCAGTAGAGGGAGGGCAGAGTGGACTGGAGCTGCGTGAGTAGAAGCCAGGATTGGGGGCACTGAGGTTAAAACTCAGAAGGCAAAACCCAAGTTTCCTGTGTGAAGCCATTCCCTCATGCTGCAGAGATCATCTTTCTCAGGCAGGCCATTCTTATCCAGGTGGTTTTTGCCTGAAGGGAGACAGTTGACCCACCCTATTGGAAAACCCTTTACCCCACTGTGTGGACCTTCTGAGGCTCATTAAGAGAATGAGAATAACAATTAGTCTCTAAGCTGAAGCAATTGCCCCACCCTGTTGGAAAAACCTCTTGTCACACCTGTGGATGATTGTGTGAGGGCAATTCAAGACTGAATCCAATCAGTGAGCAGGTAAATGTGGGTCTATGTAGGCTTTGAGCCTTTGCCTGATCTAATTGGCCAGAAAAAGCATTTGACACTGTCCTGCACCAGAGATTGGGAAGTGTAACAGAACTATATAATATATAGTCGCAAACCCAAACAGGCAGCCAAAATGGGGAGACAAAAAAAAAACACCCTAAAATGAAAGAACCAGAAGAAGAGATAAATGAAATGAAAATAAGAAATTTATCTGATATAGAATTCAGAACAATGATGGTAAAGATGTGCAAAAGCATGAGAAAAGACATACTAACTATGAAAAATGAATGGTCAGAAATTAAAAAATGACATGGTACTAATAAAGAACACATTGGAAGGCATACACAGCAGATTAGGGGAAGCTGAGGATTGGATCAGTAAATTAGAAGACAGGATAGAAAAAAATCACACAATCAGAGAACAAAAACAAAAGACACTTAAAATATAGAATGACAGCTTAAGGGAGCTGTGGGACAACATGAAACATCTTCACATAAAAAGTGTTCCAAAAGGGGAAGAATGTGAGCAAGATAAAGATAATATGTTTGAAGAAATAATGGCAGAAAACTTCCCTAACCTGGTGAAGGAAAATGTCACAGAAGTTCCAGAGGCACAGAGAGTCCTAAGCAAGAGGAACCCAAACAAGCCCATGCCCAGACACATCATAATTAAAAGGCCAAAAATTAAAGACAAAGAAAAACCTTAATGGTAGCAAGAAGAAAGCAATTTGTTACCTACAATGGAGCTCCCATAGGACTGTCAGCTGATTTCTTATCAGAAACTCTACAGGCCAGAAGGGAATGGCATGAAGTACACAAGGTAATGAAAATCAAGCATTTATAAAACCAAGATTACTATTAAACAAGGCTACAATTCAAAAAAGATGGTGAAATAAAGAGCTTCCCAGACAAAAAATAAAGGCTAAAGGTGTTCATTACCAACAAGCCAGCATTGCGAAAAAATGCTAAAGGGTCTGCTGTAATGATAAGAAGAAACAGGGAGAAAAACCTAGGCATACATAATTAAAATGGCAATATATAAGTACCTATCAATAATAACCTTAAACACAAAAGGGTTAAATGCTCCAATCAAAAGACAAAAGGTAGCTGAATGGATACAAAAATATGACCCAACTATATGTTGTCTACAAGAGAACCACCTCAGAACAAACAATGCACACTGGATGAGAGTGAAGGGATGGAAAAATTCCCATGCAAAAGGAAACAAACAAACAAAAAAGCTGGGGTAGAAATACTCATGTGACAAAATAGATTTCAAAATAAAGGTCATCACAAGAGACAACCAAGGTCACTACATAATACTAAAGGGATATATCCAACAAGTGTATAAAACTCTGATAAACATATATGCACCCAAAATATGAGCACCTATATTTATATAAAAACTTCTAAAATACTTTAAGGGAGAGATCACCAACAATAGAGTCATAGTAGGGGTCTTTAACACCTCACTGACTTCACTGGATAGGTCTTCCTGACAAAAAATTAACAAGAAAACTGTAACTCTAAAGGACACACTGAGTCAGACGGATTTCTTTGACATTAACAAAACATTTTACCACAAAGCTTCAGAATATACATTATTCTCAAAGGCACATGGTTATTAACTAAGATAGAACACATGTTAGGAAAAGAAAACAAGTCTCTACAAGCTCAAGTAGATTAAAACCATATTAAGCATCTTTTCAGATGATAGTGGAATGAAATTAAAATTCAACTACAGTAAAAGCCTCCCAAAATATTAAAACACATGGAGTCTACATAACATGATATTAAACAATGAATGGGTTATGAATAATATCAAGAAAGAAATAAAAAACTTCCTGGACACAAATGAAAATGAACACACAACAAGCCAAAATCTCTGGGACATAGCAAAAGCAATGCTGAGAGGGAAGAGCATACAAATCTACCTTAAAAAATTAATAATAAAATATTTAACACTACAACATAATGAATTAGGAAAAGAATAACAAGAAAAGCACAGAGTAAGTAAAAGGAAGGAAATAAAGATTAGAGCAAAAAAAAATGGCATAGAGACTAAAAAACAAAAAACAAAATCGCTGAACCCAATAGCTGGTTCTTTGAAAAGATAAACAAGATTGATAAACCATTAGCCAGATTCATCAAAAAACAAAGAGAAAACCCAAAGAAATAAAATCAGAAATGAAAGAGGTAAACAATTCACCCACAGATATTCAAAGTATTGTAAGCAAATTTTATGAACAACTATAATCCAACAAGCTGTACAATGTTGATAAAATGGAAAAATTCCTAGAAAATTAAAATCTTCCAAAACTGAATAAGAAAGAATCATAAAATCTGAATAGGCAAATAACAATAATACCATAATAATATTTGACAAAGGAGGAAAGAATATACAATGGAATCAAGACAGTCTCTTCAATAAATGGAGTTGGAAAATTAGACAGATATATGCAAAAAATGAAACTAGACCACCAACTTACACCATACAAAAGAATAAACTCAAAGTGGATAAAAGACTTAAATGTAAGTCACGAAACCATAAAAATCTTGGAAGAAACAGTAGGCAGCAAAATCTCAGACATTTCTGGTACCAATATGTTTATGGATACACCTCCTAGGGCAAAGGAAACTAAGGAGAAAGTATACAAATGGGACTACATCAAAATAAAAAGCTTCTGCACAGCAAAATAAACCATCAACAAGATGAAAAGGGAGCCCATAGTATGGGAGAATGTATTTAGCAATGATATATCTGATAACAGGTTAATATATAATATATGTAAGGAACGCATACAACTTAACAAAAGGAAGATAAACACTCCAATAAAAAAAATTGACAAAGGACATAAATAGACAGTTCTCCAAATTGGACATACAAATGTCAAAGAGACATGAAAAAATGCTCAGTCACTGATCATCGGAGAGATGCAAATTAAAATGACAATTAGGGAAAATAATATATAGAGTTTTATAAAAAAATAAATATGGAACTACCATTTGACCCAGTGATACCACTTCTAAAAATATATCCTAAGAAACCCAAAACACCAATCAGAAATAATGTATGCACCTCTATGTTCATCGCAGCACAATTAAAAATAGCTCAGATATGGAAACAACCCAAGTGCCCAAGGGTAGATGAGTGGTCAAAAAAGTCATGATACATTTATGCCATGTAATACTATACAGCAGTAAAAAAAGAAGGATATCTAACCCTTTGAGACAGCATGGGGGCACCTGGAGTATATTTTGCTAAGCAAAGTAATTCAGACAGAGGAACATAAGTATCACATGGTTTCACTCATATGTGCAATCTAATGAACAAAATAAAATGATGAATAGCCTGGATCCAGAGACATGGACGTTTGGAACACAGTGCAGAATTTCAGATGGAAAGCAAGGAAGGGTGTGTCTGTGGGATGTGATCAACCAAAGAACTTGTATTCATATATGCATAACCCATGGACACAGACAATAGGGTGGTGAAGGCCTGGGAAGGGGGACAGGGGCAGGCTGGAGGGGGTCAAAGGGGAAAAAAGGGAACATATATAATATTTTCAACAATAAAGATTTAAAAAAAAAGAAACCAAATTTAGGTTTCTTCAAATTGTACTTGAGATCAATTCCCTGGTAGTCTTAAAAATAAAATAATCGTTGAAACCGGTTTGGCTCAGTGGATAGAGCGTCGGTTTGCGGACTGAAAGGTCCCAGGTTAGATTCCGGTCAAGGGCATGTACCTTGGTTGCGGGCACATCCCCAGTAGGGGGTGTGCAGGAGGCAGCTGGTCGATGTTTCTCTCTCATTGATGTTTCTAACTCTCTATCCGTCTCCCTTCCTCTCTGTAAAAAAATCAATAAAATATATATATGATAAAAAAAATAAATAAAATAAAATAGTCTAAGATTGAGATAATAATGATGAATCAATTAAGATCCTTTACCCAAATTAAGAGCCTAGTCTCAGATAAAACTAAGGCCAAATATTAAATCTCCTTGATAGAAATGTATTTTGGGATGTTTATTTATATTCCCTAAAATGTTTATCCTATCTCAAAATTCTTCCAACAAAGGTGTAACATCTTATCAAGAAGAATAATCCTATATAATAAAAACTTAATATACAAATTGAACAAATGGTGGAATGACTGGTCGCTATGATGCACATTGACCACCAGGGGCCAGATGGACAATGGCTGGAAAGTGCAGGTGTGGTGGAAGGAGCCTCTCCCTGCTCCACTGTAGGTGGGCAGTAAGGAGCAAAGGGTCCTGGACTGCGAGAGCCCTGGATTGCAAGAGGGATGTCCGACTGACAGATTAGGCCTGCTCGCTGCCCTCTAGTTTAAATTTTAATCATTAGATATATTCTCTCTAAGAAAGGGTAGCATCTCAGAAATTTGTATAAAACTCTCATTTTTAAAAATCTTTATTGTTGAAAGTATTACATATGTCCCCTTCTTCCCCCATTGACCTCTCCCACCCAAGACCTTCACCATGATATTGTCTGTGTCCATGGGTTTTGTATATATGCATACAAGTTCATTGATCAATCTCTTCCCACCCCCACCCTCTCCTGCTTTCCCTCTGAGGTTGGACAGTGTGTTTGATGTTTCTATGTCTCTAGGATTATTTTTGCTCCTCAGTTTATGTTGTTCATTATATTCCACATATGCGTAAGATCATGTGATACTCATCTTTCTCTGCCAGGCTTATTTTGCTTAGCATAATGCTCTTTAGCTCCATCCATGCTATTGCAAATGGTAAGAGTTCTTTCTTCTTTACAGCTGTGTAGTATTCCATTATGTAGCTGTACCATTGTTTTTTAATCCATTCATCTGCTGATGGGCACTTAGGCTGTTTCCAAATCTTAGCTATTGTAAATGGTGCTGCTATGAACATAAGGGTGCATATATTCTTCCTGATGAGTGTTTGTGATTTCTTGGGATATATTCTTGGAAGTAGAAGTACTGGGTCAAATGAGATTTACATTTTCATTTTTTTGAAGAAACTCCAAAGTGTTCTCTTTGGAGGCTGAACCAGTCTGCATTCCCGCCTGCAGAGCGTGAGGGTTCCCTTTTCTCCATGTCCTCACCAACACTTGTCGTTTGTTGATTTGTTGATAATAGCATTCTAACAGGTGTGAGGTGGTACCTCATGGTCATTTTGATTTGCATCTCTCAGATAATTAGTGACTTTGAGCATCCTATCTAATAAAGAGGGAATATACTAACTGACCCTCACACCGTCCCAAAGATGGCGGCCCACAGCCCATAAGGAGGGAATATGTTAATTGACTGTCCCACCCTCAAAGATGGTGGCACCCACATCCAATAAGGGGGAATATGCTAGTTGATTGCCATGCCCTCAAAGATGGCAGTGCCCACAGCCACGAGATGGCGGTGCCCAGTCCCCTCAGCCCTGCTGGAGCACCTGCCTCTGGAGTCCCCCAGTCCCCACAGGCCCCCAGCCGCCCAGGGCCGGCCTGAAGCACAGGCAAGCCTCGAATGGCGGCTGCCCAGATGCCCAGGGCCACCTGAGGCTCAGGTAACCAAGGCTGGCTGAGACTTGAGCTGCTGGCAGTGGCAGCAGCAGAGGTGTGATGGGGCATTGCCTTCCCCTGATCGCCGGGTCGCTTCCCGCCCCTGAGGGCTCCTGGACAGTGAGAGGGGGCAGGCTGGGCTGAGGGACACCCCCTCCAGTGCATGAATTTTCATGCACCAGGCCTCTAGTTTTTTAATATGCCTTTTGGCCTTCTGTATGCCCATTTTGAGGTATTATCCACTTACGTCCTTTGCCCATTTTTTTTATTGGATTGTTTATCTTCCTTTCGTTAAGTTGTATGAGTTCCATATAAATTTTGGAGGTTAACCCTTTAAGGAACCTATCATTGGAAAATATGTTCCCCCTTGCAGTGGGCTATCTTGTTATTTATTTTATTTTATTTTAATTTTTTTTGCTGGGCAGAAGATTTTTATTTTGATGTAGTTCCATTTGTTCATTTTCTCCTTAGTTTCCATTTTCCAAGGAGATGTATCTGTAAATACATTGCTATGAGATATGTCTGATATTTTGCTGCCTATACATTCTTTTAGGATTTTTATGGTTTTCCATTTTACTGTTAACTCTTTTATGCATTTTGAGTTTATTTTTGTGTATGGTGTATATTGGTGGTCTAGTATCATTTTTTCCATGTGTCTGTCCAATTTGCCCAAGACGATTTATTGAAGACACTGTTTTGATTCCATTGTATGCTCTTACCTCTTTTGTCAAATATTAATAGAGCATAATGTCTTGGGTTAATTTCTGGGTTCTTTGTTATGTTCCATTGATCTATATGCTTGTTCTTGTGCCAGTACCAGGCTGGTTTGAGTACAGTGGCTATGCAGTGTAACTTGATATCTGGTATTGTGATCCCTCCAACTTTGTTCTTTCTCAAGTTTGCTGTGGCTATTTGGGGTCCTTTTTATTCCATGTAAATTTTTGGAATTTTTGTTCTAGGTCTATGAAATATGCCATTGGTATTTTAATAGGGATTGCATTGAATCTATAGATTGCTTTTCGTAATATGGTCATTTTAATGATGTTGGTTCTACCAATCCATGAACATGGTATAATCTTCCATCTGTTTATGTCTTCCTCTTTCTCTTTTTTCAACATTCTGTAGTTTTCAGAGTACAAATCTTTTACCTCCTGGGTTAAGTTTATTCATAGGTATCTTAATTTTTTATTGCAATTATACATTGTATTGTTTGTTTAGTTTCCCTTTCTGAGAGTTCATTATCAGTGTGTAAAAATGTCATACATTTCCCAGTGTTAATTTCATTTCCTGGACCATTGCCAAATTCATTTATTAAATCTAGTAGTTTTTTGATGTCATCTTTATTGTTTTCTATGTACAATATCATGTCGCCTGCAAATAATGACAACTTTATTCATTCCTTTCCAATTTAGATGCCATTTATTTCTTCTTGTGTGATTTTTACCACTAGCACTTCTAGTACTATGTTGAACAGGAGTGGTGAAAGTTGGGCCTTGTCTTGTTCCTGTTTTTATGGGAAATGATTTTAGTTTTTTCCCATTGAGTCTGATATTGTCTGTGGGTTTGTCATATAAGGCTTTTATTATGTTGAGGTATGATTCCTCTGTTCCCACTTTGTTGAGATTTTTTATCAAATAAATGTGTTGGATTGTGGCTAGTGTTTTTTTCTGCATCAATTGATATGATCTTTCAGTTTGTTTATGTGATGTATTACATTTATTGATTTCTGGATAATGTACCAGTCTTGCATCCCCGGAATGAATCCCACTTGGTCATGGTATATAATCTTTCTAATGTATGGCTGGATCCATTTTGCTAGAACTTTGTTGAGGATTTTGGCATCTATAATCATCAGGGATATTGGCCTGTAATTCTCTCCCTTTTAGTGTCTTTATCTGGTTTTGGGATTAGGGTAATGCTGGCCTCATAGTAAGAACTTAGAAGTGTTCCTTTCTTCTGAATTTTTTGGAATAGTTTGAGCGGGATAATTGTTAGTTCTTCTTTGATTGTTTGATAAAAATCCCATATGAAGCCATCCAGGCCTGGGCTTTTGTTTGTTGGAAGATTTTTTTTTTACTGCTTCAATTTCATCAGTAGTTATTGGCCTATTCAGGTTTTTGTTTTTTTTTTATTCTTCGTGACTGAGTTTTAGAAGCTTGTATTTTTCTAGGAATATGTCCATTTGGTCAGGGTTAACCAGTTTATTGGAATAGTGTTGTTTATAGTCTTTTTTTATTATCCTTTGTATCTCTATAGGGCAGTTGTTATTTCACCTCTTTCATTCCTAATTTTGTTTATTTTGGTCCTCTCTCTTTTCTTCTTGGTGAGCCTGGCTAGAGGTTCATCAATCTTGTTTATCCTTTCAGAGAAACAGCTTTTGGTTTTATTGATCTTTTGTATTTTTTTTCTTTTGTGGTCTCTATGTCATTTATTTCCCCTCTGTTCTTTATTATTTCCTCACTAATTCTTACTCTGGGCTTTTCTTATTGCTCTCCTACTAATTCTTTAAGTTGTATGGTTAGATAACTTAGTACAAGTTTTTATTTTTTTAATTTAAATTCTTTATTGTTTCAAGTATTAAATAAGTCTCCTTTTCCCCCCTTTGACCTCTCCCCAGCTGCTTCCACCACCCAGGACGGGCCCTCACTCCCCTACTGTCTGTGTCCATTGATTATACCCATATTCATGAATACAAGTTGTTTGCTTGATCCCTTACCCCAGACCACTGCCTTTCCACTTAGGATGGACTGTCTGTTCCAAGCTTCTATGACTCTGGCTCTATTTTTTTCATTAGTTTATGTTGTTCAATATATTCCACAAATGAGTGATCTCATAAGATATTTATCTTTCTCCAACGGGCTTACTTAGCTTAGCATAATGCTCTCCAGGACCATACATGCTGTTGCAAATGGTAAGAGTTCCTTTTTCTTTTTTTTACAGCATCATAGTATTCCAATGTGTAGATGTACCACAGTTTTTTTAATCCACTCATCTGCTGATGAACACTTAGGCTGTTTCTAATCTTAGCTATTGTAAATGGTGCTGTGATGAACATAGGGGTGCATATATTCTATCTGATTGGTGTTTCTTATTTCTTGGGATATATTCCTAGAAGTAGGATTAATGGGTCAAATGGAATTTTCATTTTTAATTTCTTAAGAAAACTCCATACTGTTTTCCACAGTGACTGCGTCAGCCTGCATTCCTACCAGAAGTGCACAAGGGTTCCTTTTTTCTCCACATCCTCGCCAGCACTTGTGGTTTGTTGATTTGTTGATGATAGCCATTCTGACAGGTGTGAGATGGCACCTCATTGTCATTTTGATTTGCATCTCTTAGTGACTTTGAGCATATTTTCATGTCTCTTGGCCTTCTGCATGTCCTCTTTTGAAAAGTGTCTATTAAGGTCCTTTGCCCATTTTTTATTGGATTGTTTATCTTCATTTTCTTTAGTTGTATGAGTTCTCTGTAAATTTGGAGATTAACCTTTTGCACTCGGATGTTGAGTGTGATTCAACACGGTTAGCATTAGAATAAAGGAATAGAGAAAAAAGCAAGCTAGTGCAAAGGGTTAAACCCTTATTGGAGATAACATTGGTAAATATGTTTTCCCATGCAGTGGGCTTTCTGATGTTTTGTTGATGATTTTGTTTGTTTGTTTTTTGCTGTGTAGAAGCATTTTATTTTGATGTAGTCCCATTTGTTTACTTACTCCTTAGTTTCCATTGTCTTGGGAGCTATATCGGTAAAGATATTGCTAAATTATCTAACCTTACAACTTAATGAATTAGAAAGATAGCAACAAGAAAAGCCCCGAGTATGCCGAAGGAAGTAAATGATAAAGATCTGAGGGAAAATAAACAACATAGAGACAAAGAAACCCACAATACAGAAGGCCAATCAAACGAAGAACTGGTTCTTTGAAAGAATAAACAAGATTGATGGACCTCTAGCCAGGCTCACCAAGAAACAAACGGAAAGCACCCAAATATAGAAAACCAGAAATGAAGGAGGTAAAGTAAGAACTGACCTCATAGACATACAAGGGATTATAATAAAATACTATAAACAACTCTACTCCAACAAACTGGACTACCTAGACAAAATGGATGTGTTCCTAAAAAAAAAAAAAAAAATCTTCCAAAACTCAATCAAGAAGAATCAAAAAACCTGATTAGGCTGTTAACTGCTGATGAAATTGAAACAGTCATCAAAAAATTTCAACCAAACAAAGCCCTGGACCAGACAGCTTCACAGGGCAATTTTACAAAACATTCAAAGAAGAATTAAAACTATTCCAAAAAATTGAAGAGGAAGGCACACTTCCAAGCTCTTTCTATGAAGCCAGCATTACTCTAATCCCCAAACCAGGTAAAGACACTGCAAAGAAAGAGAATTACAGGCCAATATCCCTGATCAACATAGATGCTAAAATCCTCAATAAAATTCTAGCAAATCTGATCCAGCATTGCATTAGAAAGATCATACATCATGACCAAGTGGGATTTTCTTGTTTTTTGAGGTAAGCCTGTAATTCTTGAACTTCCCATGCATGATTGCTTTCACTGTGTTCCATAGATTTTTGGATTGTTGTGTTTTCATGGTCATTTGTTTCCAGGATGTGTTTTGTTTTTTGTTTTTGTTTTCAGATTTCTTCTTTTATCTCTTTGGTAACCCATTCATTGTTTAATAGCATGCTATTTGGCCACCATGTGTTTGATTGTTTTTGAGAGATTTTATTATAGTTGATTTCTAATTGCATGCCATTTTGATCTGAGAAGATGCTTGATATGATTTAAATCTTCTTGAATTTGTAGAGGCTTAGCCTATGTCCCTAATATGTGGTCTATCTTTGAAAATGTCCCATGTGCACTTGAGAAGAAAGTATATTCTGTAGCTTTGGGGTGAACTGTTCTAAAATGTCAATTAGTTCCATCTGATCTAGTGAGTTATTTAAGATTGCTGTTTCCCTGTTGATTTTTTGTCTAGAAGATTTGTCCAATGATGTTAGCAGGGTATTAAAATCTCCCACTATAATTGTCTTGCTGTTGATCTCTACCTTGATTTGTCCCAGAAGGATTTTTTTTTTAATGTATTTGGATTCTCTGTCATTGGGTGCATATATATTTACCATAGTTATATCCTCTTGTTGTTTCGATCCCTGTAGTATTATGGAAGTGGCCTTCATTATATCTTGTTATGGCCTTCACTTTGAGGTCTATTTTGTCAGATATAAGTATTGTTACCCCAGCTTTTTTTTTTTTCCATTTCCATTTGCCTGAAGAATATTTTCCATCCCTTCACTTTCAGTCTGTGTGAGTCCTTTGTTTATTTTCAGTCTGTGTGAGTCCTTTGTTCTCTTGTAGACAGCATATATGTAGGTCATATTTTCTTATCCTTTTAGCTACCCTATGTCTTTTGATTGGAGCATTTAATCCATTTATGTTTAAGGTCATTATTGATAGGTACTTGTTTGTTGACATTTTTATTCTTTATGCCTGTGTTCCTTCCTTCCTTCTATTTCATCTTTTTCAGCAGTCCCTTTAGCATTTCTTGCATTGCTTGCTTTGGAGTAATAAAATCCTTTAGCCTTCTTTTTTTGTCTGTAAAGCTCCTAATTTCACCTTCAAGTTTGAATGATAGCCTTTCTGGATAGACTATTATTGGATTCAGTCCCTTGCTTTGCATCACTTTGTATACTTCATTCCATTCTTTTGTGGTCTGATATGTTTATGTTGAGAAAACAGTTGATAGTCTAATGGGAGTTCCATTTTAGGTGACTTTCAGTCTCTCTTCTGCAGCCTTAGAATTTTTCTTTTCTTTTATGTTTGCCAATTTAATTACGATATGTCTTGGTGTGGGTATTTTTGGGTACATCTTGCTTGGGACTCTCTATGTTTCTTGAACATATGTGACTTTTTTTCTTCCCCAGTTCTGGGAAGTTTCTGTCATTATTTCTTCAAACAGGTTTTCTATTCCTTGCTCAGTTTCTTTTCCTTCTGGCACTCCTATTATGCAGATTTTGTTTTGATTTATGTTGTCTGAGTATGTGACTCACTCCCGACCTCGCCATGCAAGCTGTTGTGGATGTGCTCAGGGTCCTGTCTCCTGTGGCAAGGGTCACCTGATGTCTCACTGGTATGAAACTCACTGTGGAGTCCTGGAGCCCACAGCTGGGGAAGTGAGGGTCCTGGAGTCTGTGGCTGAGTTAGTGTGACTCTGTCTGATGCAGTGCCACTCTGCTAGTCATTGCAGGGTGTCCCTGAGCCAGTGACCATGGAGTTGGAGGTCCTGGAGTTGGCAGCTGAAGCAGTGTGACTTTGGCTGGGGTGGTGCACACTCTGTGAATCACTGCATGGTCCATGGTGGTGATGTTGTGTTCTTATCTGTGGCTGCTCTTTCCTTCAAGATGGCGTGTTTGCCATCAATCTCTCAATTTTTTTTTAAATTAAACAATATATTTTCCCTTTTCAGTTCTGCCTCCGTGCTAGAGATCAGAAGGAAGTATGAGTCAGAGTTAATCCATGTGCAGGCCCTGTAAGAGTAAATGCCTTGATCTCCAGCACCCCTCCCTCTCCCTCGGCCTCAATCCCCACTGGGTTTCACAGCCGAAAGTTATGGGGACTTCCTTTTCTGTCACCTGAATCCTGGACTTGGTACCTGGGGTGGGGCTGGAACCCCTCCCTCCTCAGGGGATATCTTCATGGCCTGAGATATTTCTCCCAATTTTCATCCACCACACATGGGCGTGGTGCAGCCTGTTCTGTCTCCACTCCTCCTACCAGTCTCTCATATGGCTTCTTTTTTATTTCCCTAGTTGTAGGGCTTCCATTCAGTTAGATTTAAGGAGGTTCTGAATGATGGTTGTTCTGTGATTTTCATGTGGTTGTGGGAGAATACGAGTACCAAGTTTGAATGTATCATTTTTAAAATTACAGAGGATCTTTTGATATAAAAATGTGAAATACATGTATATATAATAATACTTATATATGTATATAATGTACATTATTTGTATTCTAAAATGTGCCATTGGGAAATATATGTGTATATAATATATATTGTTTTTATTCTACTTTTAATAATATTGGGAGAAGATTGTAGTCTTGTTGCCTTTACAGAAAAAAATGGTGGCAAAGTATTTTTTTTTAACCATATATATTCTTAAGCTAGAATAACTGAGTATTCTTAAAGAATTAACTTCAGGGACACATATATATTCAAAATATGAAACTGATCATCCTGATGTTTATGTCATATTGTATAAGCTGGTATACTTGGCTTGTACAATGACATTGTAGCATTCTCTTCTGGGATTTTGTCAGTCCTCTAGTATTTTGACAACTTAAAATTTCATTTGATTTGCATTTATGCTGGTTGGATCAAATTTTGAGAATGCTAACAAATGTGGAAATTTATTATCTTTGAATAAAACCTATTTTATTCTACTACTCATATTTGTAGGACCACATTGTATTTTCTAGTTCTTACTTATGAATACTGTATTTGCCTAACTATATGTTTGTTATATCTTTTAAATGCAATATTAATGTAAAACAGAATTCACTTTTTATTTGCTTAGTAGTTCTTTGTTAAAGAAATCACATTAGCTTTTAAATGCGTATTCATTGCCATAATTTTCATAATCCATTTTATTTTCATACTACTAAAATTATTGTCAAAATAAACTATCAACTGCCACTCTGACAAAATAGTGACAATTGTCTAAATGTGGGACCATCACTAAATAACAAAAGGATCAGAACAACTGAAGAAATAACACAAATATCCAGAGTTAGATTTTGTTTTCAAATTTGGAAAGTTTGCAAAATACATGGCAATAAAATCCTTGTAAATCCAGTCTAGTTGGAAGGAAACAAGTTAGTAAATATTAAGAAAAACAGTATGTCAATCTTATGCTTTCACCAATATACAAATAGATGCTGAGACAGCCATATTTATAGTCACCAATTAGCATGTTAGCTTTTCAGTTCAATAACTGAATCTTCTATTCTTTTATGTAATTTTTAAAATACACATTTTTGGTATCTTACCGAGTGTCATCACTTTTGTCCTTTTTATTTTTTTCTATTTTTGTCTAATTTTCCTCCTTCTGATCTCTTGCTACCTTGCTTTGTCACTTAGTCTTCGTTTTTATGTCCCTCTCTGACATTCTGGTATGTTTTTTCTCAGTTTCTGTTTTACCATTAAAGATTCTTTGTCCTCATGAAGGACATACCCCTTGTACGTTCCCATTTGGTACTGTAACTTCCATAGATGTACTTTTTTCTTTCTGATCCAAAATATATGATCTCAAATGTCCATCAACTAGTGAAATAATAATAAAAATGAAGTATATCAATAAATGGAATATTATCAACCATAAAAAGAAATAAAGCACTGATCCATGCTATAACATATATTAACTTTAAAAACATGCCAAATCAAAGAAGACAGACACACACAAAAATCACATATTATATGATTATTTTTATGCAAAATGTCCAAATACGTAAATACATAGAGACACTAAATAGATTAGTGATTGTCTAAGTCTGGGGAGGGTGGGAAGATTAGAAGGTGCTGGCTAAGGGATATAGAGTTTCTTTTTGGAATAATGAAAATGTTCTAAAACTGATAGTGTATCTGAATGTACACAATGTATAACTCTGACTATACTTAAGATAACTTAATTTAACATTTTAAATGGGTGAATTGTAAGGTATGTGAATTATAAGTCAATAAAGCTGTTATAAAATTAACTATCTATGTCTGCAGCAATCAATATCGATATGGATATAAACATATAATATAGAGAGATATATTTAATTCCCTCATGGATTCCCGCCCCCCCCCTTAATCAGTTCTATAAATATTGCTAGTCTCTCAGTGTATATCAACGGAGTCAAAAGAAAGCAAATGATTAAATTAATCCTAATGGAATTGCAAATAGCTGCTATTGCTATGTGGTCCTTAACTTTTTATGTGATTTAAAGGATGGATTTCTAGGAACTGCTTGGATCTATGTTAAATTTCAAAATAGTGGCTTTCAAAAATTTTGCATAAAATTTGCTTTGATTGGAGATTTTTCCGAAAAAAAAAAATTCAATACTCATTGGTGTTGTAATATCTATATTCTGGTGAAAATTTATCTTTTCCCTTCTACCAACACATCTTCTTTCCTTTTTCTATCTCACCTTGTGCCAACATCAACCTTTTGGGGGCCTGAAGTGGAGAATTCTTTATTTCAAACTTAAAATTCCTTTAGGGGAAACAATTTCCACTCATGAATGAATTTCTTTTCCTAAGTCATTATTAACAAAGACCTCAATTTGCTTCTAGCATCTGAAAATATTGGTATTACTTTTATCTATTTGCTAGTAAAGTGCTTTGACAATGAGAAATTCTCACTGGAAAAGAATGAGGCTCTGCTTTCTAACTCTAGAAAGGCTCTGTTTATCTGTACAAATAATACAATTTGAAGTGTTTGAAATAATTGTTTATTTATTTTTAGTCCTTCACAAGAATGAAATTTAACCCTTTGCACTCGCTTGCTTTTTTCTCGATTCCTTTATTCTAATGCTAACCTTGTCGAGTCACCCTCGACATCCGAGTGCAAAAGGTTAATAGTGATCAAATTATCATTATAGTTGTTAAATTAATATTGATCCTACCTAATAAAGCAGTAATATGCAAATTGACTGCACCTTCGCTACGCCTAAGTGACGCCCACCAGCCAATCCACGCCTATCAGCCAATCAGAGCGAGTATGCAAATAAACCAGACTAAGATGGCGGGTAATTTGCATACATAGGCGCCCTGAGCTGACCCCCTGCCACGGATTGCAGGGAGCTGTGTGTTCACTGGGCTCCAGGCCAAGAGCCCCCAATGGGGGCTGTTCGCCTGGTGCATGAGCGGACCCCCTGCCATGGGAGGCGGGAGCTGGGACTGGCAGGCGCTGGCTCCAGCCAAGCCCCACAGCGCCCACCGCCTCAGGAGGAACCCAAGCCACGCCCCCATCGGGACCCGGACTGGCAGATGCTGGCTCCAACCAAGCCCCACAGCGCCCACCGCCTCAGGCAGAACCCAAGCCACGCCCCGATCGGACCTGGACTGGCAGGTGCTGGCTCCAGCCAAGCCCTCCAGCGCCCGCTGCCTCAGGCAGAATCCAAGCCATGCCCCGATCAGCACCAGGACTGGCAGTCACTGGCTCCAGCCAAGCCCCGCAGAGCCAGCAAAGGCAGGAGGAACCCAAGCCATGCCCCGATCTGGGCCCAGACTGGCAGGTGCTGGCTCCAGCCAAGCCCTCCAGCGCCCGCCGCCTCAGGGGGAACCCAACCCTCGCCCTGATCAGGACCAGGACTGGCAGGCGCTGGCTCCAGCCAAGCCCCGCAGAGCCAGCAAAGGCAGGAGGAACGCCAGCCACGCCCAGTTCAGGACCAGGACTGGCAGGTGCTGGCTCCAGCCAAGCCCCACAGAGCCAGCAAAGGCAGGAGGAACCCAAGCCATGCCCCCATCGGACCCGGACTTGCAGGTGCTGGCTCCAGCCAAGCCCTCCAGTGCCCGCCGCCTCAGGCAGAACCCAAGCCACGCCCAGATCGGGAACCCGGGCAGGCAGCATGGATCAGCGCCCTAGCCACTGCCCTGATCCAAGCCACCATCACACCGCCTGCCTGTTCCAAGCTACAATGGGGGCCCGGGAAAGCAGCGGGGGGCAAATCCTGAGGCCGGTGCTTGCCTGGATCACGGACCCAGACTGGCAGCATGTGGCAGTACCGCACACTGCTGGTGGGGTCCAAGCCGAGAGGACCTGGGCAACTTCTGCCAAGGCCCGCCTGTGGGCTTGAGCAGAGGGAGAAAGCTGGCAGCTTAGAGGGCATTGCTCCCTCTGGAGCCCCAGCTTCCGCATCTCAGCTGTGAAAATTGACAAATGGTAGGAGGAAGTCCCACCCCCACAGAAACGGCCAGAATCAGCCCTTGATCACACAGCTCAAAGGCCTGACAGTTAAGACTCATTCACCTGTATCTCAGACCGTGGCAGTAGAGAGGTGGGACTATGTCCAAAGAAAAACTGTTGATACAACGTAGCTCTGCAGCAGAAAGATGCCGACGTTATCGACAGAAAATGTCTGAAGAGCAAAGGGCGTCTGATCTTGAAAGAAGGCGACGCCTGCGACAGAATGTATCTGAAGAGCAGCTATTGGAAAAACGTCGCTCTGAAGCCGAAAAACACCGGCATCTTCGACAGAAAATGTCTAAAGACAAACGTGCCTATGAAGTTGAAAGAAGGCGGTGGCGAAGACAGAGGTGTAGAGAACAGTTATCAACAAGTACTAGCAACATTGGTAGGAACTGCCTTCTCAGCAATAATGGAGTATATGAGGATGCAATTCTTGAACATAGTTGTGGTGGAATGACTGTTAGATGTGAATTTTGCCTATCACTAAATTTCTCTGATGAAAAACCATCCGATGGGAAATTTACTAGATGTTGTAGCAAAGGGAAAGTCTGTCCAAATGATATACATTTTCCAGAATACCCAGCATATTTAAAAAGATTAATGACAAACAAAGATTCTGACAGTAAAAATTTCATGGAAAATATTCGATCCATAAATAGTTCTTTTGCTTTTGCTTCCATGGGTGCAAATATTGGTGAAAAAGGATGGGGAACAGATATTGCATTAAAACTCAAAGACAACAGTGTACGCAACAATAATACTAGACAAAATGTAAAAACACGAGTCACACAAATGCTGTATTATGGATTTCATCTCTCTGTGAGGGACACGTTCAATCCTATTTTAAATGCAGGAAAATTAACGCAACAGTTTATTGTGGATTCATATTCAAAAATGGAAGCAAATCAGATAAATTTCATTAAAGCAAACCAATCTAAGTTGAGAGTTGAAAAATATAGTGGTTTGATGGATTAGCTCAAATCTAGATCTGAAAATGACAATGTACCGATTGGTAAAATGATAATACTCCCATCATCTTTTGAGGGTAGTCCCAGAAATATGCAGCAGCGATATCAGGATGCTATGGCAATTGTAACGAAGTATGGCAAGCCTGATTTATTTATAACCATGACATGCAACCCTAAATGGGCAGATATTACAAACAATCTACAACACTGGCAAAAAGTTGAAAACAGGCCTGACTTGGTAGCCAGAGTTTTTAATATTAAGCTGAACGCTCTTTTAAATGATGTATGCAAATTCCATTTATTTGGCAAAGTAATAGCTAAGATTCATGTCATTGAATTTCAGAAACGAGGACTGCCTCACGCTCACATATTATTGATATTAGATAGTGAGTCCAAATTACGTTCAGAAGATGACATTGACCGTATAGTTAAGGCATAAATTCCAGATGAGGACCAGTGTCCTCGACTTTTTCAAATTGTAAAATCAAATATGGTACATGGACCATGTGGAATACAAAATCCAAATAGTCCATGTATGGAAAATGGAAAATGTTCAAAGGGATATCCGAAAGAATTTCAAAATGTGACCATTGGAAATATTAATGGATATCCCAAATACAAATGAAGATCTGGTAGCACCATGACTATTGGAAATAAAGTTGTCGATAACACTTGGATTGTCCCTTATAATCCATATTTGTGCCTTAAGTATAACTGTCATATAAATGTTGAAGTCTGTGCATCGATTAAAAGTGTCAAATATCTATTTAAATACATCTATAAAGGGCACGATTGTGCAAATATTCAAATTTCTGAAAAAAATATTATCAATCATGACGAAGTACAGGACTTCATTGACTCCAGGTATGTGAGCGCTCCTGAGGCTGTTTGGAGACTTTTTGCAATGCGAATGCATGACCAATCTCATGCAATCACAAGATTAGCTATTCATTTGCCAAATGATCAGAATTTGTATTTTCATGCCGATGATTTTGCTGAAGTTTTAGATAGGGCTAAAAGACATAACTCAACTTTGATGGCGTGGTTCTTATTGAATAGAGAAGACTCTGATGCACGTAATTATTATTATTGGGAGATTCCACAGCATTATGTGTTTAATAATTCTTTGTGGCAAAACGCCGAAAGGGTGGGAATAAAGTATTAGGTAGACTGTTCACTGTGAGCTTTAGAGAACCAGAACGATATTACCTTAGACTTTTGCTTCTGCATGTAAAAGGTGCGATAAGTTTTGAGGATCTGCGAACTGTAGGAGGTGTAACTTATGATACATTTCATGAAGCTGCTAAACACCGAGGATTATTACTTGACGACACTATCTGGAAAGATACGATTGACGATGCAATCGTCCTTAATATGCCCAAACAACTACGGCAACTTTTTGCATACATATGTGTGTTTGGATGTCCTTCTGCTGCAGAAAAATTATGGGATGAGAATAAATCTCATTTTATTGAAGATTTCTGTTGGAAATTGCACCGCAGAGAAGGTACCTGTGTGAACTGTGAAATGCACGCCCTTAAAGAAATTCAAGAGGTATTCACATTGCATGGAATGAAATGTTCACATTTCAAACTTCCGGACTATCCTTTATTAATGAATGCAAATACATGTGATGAATCGTACGAACGACAACAGGCAGAAGTTTTGATAAATTCTCTGAATGATGAACAGTTGGCAGCCTTTCAGACTATAACTTCAGCCATCGAAGATCAAACTGTACACCCCAAATGCTTTTTCTTGGATGGTCCAGGTGGTAGTGGAAAAACATATCTGTATAAAGTTTTAATACATTATATTAGAGGTCGTGGTGGTACTGTTTTACCCACAGCATCTACAGGAATTGCTGCAAATTTACTTAATGGTGGAAGAACCTTTCATTCCCAATATAAATTACCAATTCCATTAAATGAAACTTCAATTTCTAGACTCAATATAAAGAGCGAAGTTGCTAAAACCATTAAAAAGGCCCAACTTCTTATTATTGATGAATGCACCATGGCATCCAGCCATGCTATAAACGCCATAGATAGATTACTAAGAGAAATTATGAATTTGAATGTTGCATTTGGTGGGAAAGTTCTCCTTCTTGGAGGAGATTTTCGACAATGTCTCAGTATTGTGCCGCATGCTATGCGATCAGCCATAGTACAAACAAGTTTAAAGTACTGTGATGTTTGGGGATGTTTCAGAAAGTTGTCTCTTACAACAAATATGAGATCAGAGGATTCTGCTTATAGCAAATGGTTAGTAAAACTTGGAGATGGCAAACTTGATAGCAGTTTTCATTTAGGAATGGATATTATTGAAATTCCCCATGAAATGATTTGTAATGGATCTATTATTGAAGCCACTTTTGGAAATAGTATATCTATAGATAATATTAAAAATATATACAAACGTGCGATTCTTTGTCCAAAAAATGAGCACGTTCAAAAATTAAATGAAGAAATTTTGGATATACTTGATGGAGATTTTCACACATATTTGAGTGATGATTCCATTGACTCAACAGATGATGCTGAAAAGGAAAATTTTCCCATTGAATTTCTAAATAGTATTACTCCTTCAGGAATGCCGTGCCATAAATTAAAATTGAAAGTGGGTGCAATCATCATGCTATTGAGAAATCTTAATAGTAAATGGGGTCTTTGTAATGGTACCAGATTTATTATCAAAAGATTACAACCTAACATTATTGAAGCTGAAGTATTAACAGGATCTGCAGAGGGAGAGGTTGTTCTGATTCCAAGAATTGATTTGTCCCCATCTGACACTGGCCTCCCATTTAAATTGATTCGACGACAGTTTCCTGTGATGCCAGCATTTGCGATGACTATTAATAAATCACAAGGACAAACTCTAGACAGAGTAGGAATATTCCTACCTGAACCCGTTTTCGCACATGGTCAGTTATATGTTGCTTTCTCTCAAGTTCGAAGAGCATGTGACGTTAAAGTTAAAGTTGTAAATACTTTATCTCAAGGGAAATTAGTAAAGCACTCTGAAAGTGTTTTCACTCTTAATGTGGTATACAGGGAGATATTAGAATAAGTTTAATCACTTTATCAGTCATTATTTGTATCAATGTTGTTTTTATATTATGAGTTTGTTATTGTTATATCATTTTGTTATTATTTATTAATAAAATTATGTATTATTTTCATATACACTGTTCTCATTTCCTTTTATCTCTCACACTTTTATTATAGAGAGAGGGCAAATAGCAACATTAAAATATTTCCTCTAATTAATTCCCTTTTAATGTGCATGAATTTCGTGCACGGGGCCACTAGTTATATATAATTTGGCAGCAATACTAAACAGTTCTGTTTCATAGTTATCAGCTGAAGTAACTAAGCATATTGTTAAAATAATGTGAAGGATTATTTTTGAAATTATAACTGAGGTGAAGGCATGTGTGATTGATGCCAGCGAGAGCTTTATATGTATCATGCATGTGCAATTATAACTTGTTAGAGATTCTAGTTGTTAAAATAAAAAAGAGTGTGATAAGAAGATTGGTAAAGTGGTGAAGGTCTTGAATGAGTTAAGAAAAATTTGTATGTTAACTTGGAATTGGAGAAAAACACAACATATCCAAATAAGCACATATTTCTACTTGACAAAGAGTACTGAAACTTGAGTAAGAACTTGCTATAGGGACTATATATACAGTATATGGGTATATATATATATATATATATATATATATATATATATATATTACCTAATAATAGACAAACATGTAAAATGACCATACCTCCACTATGCCCACAGCCAATCAGGAGTGAGTATGCAAATTAACCCGACAAAGATGTCTGGTTAATATGGGAGGGGGGGGGCGGAGGGAGCTACAGGAGCAGGGACTTTCAGGCTCCTGGGCAGCTGGGAGCGAAGCCAGGGGAAGGAAGGCCTATTCTTGCACGAATATCATGCAATGGGCCTCTAATATATATATAGTGGCCATATTATTATGACCACCTGAGTTTCATAGGCAAATTAGCTGTACACTGCATCATATGGGATATGGAAGCCGAAGGCTTGTTCAAACAACTTTGCTGTCTGCAGTTACCAAGATAAAACGTTTCCAATTCACACAGGAACACAAAGATTGGACAGTCGAGCATTGGAAAAAAGTTATGTGGTCTGATGAATCACGTTTCCAGTTGCATGATGCAGATGGCAGAGTGAGAATTTCACAGAAACAGCATGAAACATGCACCCCGCATGCATGAGTACAACCCTTCAAGCTGGTGGGGGCAGTGTTATGGTTTGGGGCATGTTTTCCTGGCATGATTTGGGCCCTTTAATTCGTGTGGAACAATGTCTGAATAGTACAACATACCTAAGTATCATTGCTGATCAAGTTCATCTTACCATTTTGATGGCGTATCCCAATGGAGATGGCTCCTTCCAACAAGACAATGCGCCATGCCACGGTACTCTTATTGTGCAGGAGTGGTTTCAAGAACATGAGGGAGACTTTACCTTGCTTAGGTGGCCCCCACAATCACCAGATCTCAATCCAATTGAGCATTTGTGGGACGAAGTTAAAAGAGCCATCAGGCAGCTGGTTCCACAACCATCAAATCTCACAGAACTGGACAGTGCTATTCATCAGGCATGGTGTCAGATTCCTCGCATCACCTTTCAACATCTTGTGGAGTCAATGCCAAGAAGAATCGCTGCAGTATTGAAGGCAAAAGGTGGCCCAACGAAGTACTGATGGGGTGTTCATAATAATCTGGCCACTCAGTATATATATGTGTTTATGTATACATATATCTCTATATATATCTATATCTATATATATCTATATCTATCTATCTATCTATCTATATCTATATCTATCTATATCTATCTATATCTATCTATCTATCTATCTCTCTATATATCTATCTATCTATCTATATATATATATATATATCCAGGTATCATATTCAAATGGCAGAAAATCAAGATAAAGAAAAAAATCAAAGGAAAGAGAAAAAGATGGCACTTTATTATATAGGAACAAGGGTTAAAATTATACTATACTTCTCAGAAATTATGAAGGTGTAAAGAGAGTGGACTGAAATATTTAAAGTGTTGAGAGAAAACACCCACAAACCTATAATATTGTATCCTATGAAAGCACCTTTAAAAGTGAAAGAGAAATAAATGCTTTTTTTAATATAACCAAAAATTGAGGGAATTTGGTGTCTGTAATTCTGTCTTGCAAGAAAATTGATAAGTTCTTCAGAGAGAATAAAAATGATATAAATTAGAAATTTGAATCTACTTAAAGAAAGGAACAGAATTAGAGAAGGAATAAATGAAGTTAAAAATTTAAATTTTCCTTATTCTTAATAGATCTAACAATTTATTCTAATGACAATAGCAGCAATATTTTCAATAATTTTAGTGTGTGTTGTGTGGAATGAATTCCAACAATGATACAAGGGATGAGAGGGATTAATTAAGAATACAGTTTGCCCTTGCACAATACAGGTATAAACTATGTGTGTCTGCTTATATGTGAATTTTTTTATTATATTAGGAAAATTTTTGGAGATTTTTCAAAATTTGAAAAAATTCACATATGTACTGCATAACCTAAAAATAATTTAGAAAATAAGAAAAAATTAAGTATGTTATGAATAACAGTATATAATATATATAATATATAAAATACATGTTAATTAATTGTTTGTTATTGCTAAGGCTTCCAGTCAATAGTAGACTATTAGCAGTTAAGTTTTGGGGGAGTCAAAGTGAGACATGGATTTTTGGCTGCATGCAGTTGGCACCCCTAATCCTCATGTTGTTCAAGGCTCAACTGTACTTTGTTATTAGAAGGTACTTGAACTACCAATGAAGCAGTACTACATTATTTAAAAGTGGACTTATATGAATTGTAAATGAATATTGCAAACTACAGGGAAAACAGTAAAAAACAAACAAAAAATACAGTATAATTGATATGCAAAGGAAGTTGCAAAATTGGAATCATATGAAATGATCAATTAAAGCCATAGAAGGCAGAAAAGAGAGGAAAACAAAAAAGTAACGGAGAACAAGGGCAATAAACAGAAAACAGTAGTAAGTATGTTAGAATTAAACTCTTACCAATAATCATTTTAAGCATCTATCATACAAATAAATTAATTAAAAGACAGAATGTCACAGTGAATCAATAAGCAAGACTAAAATAAGTGTTGTCTCCCAGCAGGAAGATGGCAACTGGCAAGAATGCAAGGAGAGAGAGAGTGTGAGAGAATGAGGGAGCGAAAAGGGAGTGTGTGGACCTGTGTGGTGAGTGTGTGTGTGAGCCAGGGACAGTTAGAACCTGCAGGATTTTGGGGGGCTGGAGGACCGGGCAGTCTTAGACTGCAAGATCCTGCTGCTGCTGCAAACACTCCCAGGCAGCCGGTGCTGGCACAGAAACCACACCATCTTGAAGGGCAGAACTGTGGTGACTGGGATTCTAGCCTCATAACCTCCCAGACTGGCCTCAGATGCAAACCAGGACCCTATAGCCACTCTGGACAAAGACCTGCTACCACAGCTGCAGACCCAGGGATACCGAGACTCCAGGCAATCTGGCCGCAGATTTCTGTGAGTCATAGAGAGCATCCCCTCCCTGTGGGCCTGCTGCAGTGGAATAGGGTCTGCACTACTCATGGCATGCACGCGGGCCTCCTGCCTACACTGGATGGCTGTGCAACCCCGCCCCCCTAGCAGGCCAGGGATTTTGATTATCGGTACACAAGCTTAAGGCCCCACTGAGCACCAGGGACTTTGATTCTTGGCACGTGCAAGTGGTGGCTCTGTTTCTCATCACGCGTGCACGCATGGGGACTCTGAGTATTGGCGTATGCAGACTGATTGTTGGCACCATGCGAGGCCATAATGAACACCACTAACTTTGATTCTCAGTAAGCACATGGGGACTCTGAGTATCAGTGTGCGTGGACTGATTCTTGGTATGCATGCAAGGCTGCACTGAGTGCCAGTGACTTTGATTCTGTTTCTTATTGTGCACTCACAGGGACCCTGATTTCAGAGTGCGTGTGAGGCCACATTAGGTGTCAGAGACTCTAATTCTCAATTCTTGGCATGTGCACATGGGGACTCTGATTCCCAGAGCACACCTGGAGACTCTGATTCTTGGCACATGCACGCAGGGACTCTGTTTCTCAGCACATGTGTGCGGGTACCCTGATTCTAGGTGTGCGTGTGAAGCCACACCAAGTGCCAGTGACTCAGATTCTCAGAAGGGGCATGGGGACCCTGATTCTCAACACACGCACGAGGCCATACTGAGCACCCATTACTCTAATTCTCAGCACAGGCATGCAGGGACTCTGATTATCGGGTGCATGGCTCCCACCAACCATGGCAACCACACATCTTGGTGTCTGAGCCCTTCTGTGATGCTTGGGTGGCGCGATGGTCCTTCCATACACGGCTCAGGCCCCCGCAACTTGGCACTTGGACCTTCTAGTGATAGCTATAATGGGGAGACAATGAAACAATCTCCAAAGGAAAGAAAAAGAGGAATCACGAAGAAAGAAAATAAGAAAAATGGAGGCATGCAATATGACAGAAAAATAATTCAGAGTAATGGTCATACAGTTCATAAACCATATGGACAAGAAAATAAACAACCTATGCAAAAAATCAGGAGGAAATCAAAAGTGATATAGCAACAATCAAAAACACTATGGAAGGTTTCAACAGTACACTAGAAGAAGTAGAGGACCAAATTAGTGAGTTAGAAGATAAAGTAGAAAAGCAAGCCCAATTTGAACAGCAACTGGGAGAAAATTAAAAAGCAGGAGAGCCTAAGGGGGCTTTGTGACAACATGAAATGAAGTAAAATATGTATCATAGGGGTACCAGAAATACAAGAGCAGCAAGGATTACAGAATCTATTTGAAGAAATAATGACAGAAAACTTCCCTGATATGGGGAAGAAAAAAGTCACACAAGTACAGAAAGTCCCATGCAAGATGAACACCAAAGACCCACACCAAGACATATCATAACTTGCCAAAACCGGTTTGGCTCAGTGGATAGAGCGTCGGTCTGCGGACTGAAGGGTCCCAGGTTCGATTCCGGTCAAGGGCATGTACCTTGGTTGCGGGCACATCCCCGGTGGGGGCTGTGCTGGAGGCAGCTGGTCGATGTTTCTCTCTCATCGATGTTTCTAGCTCTCTGTCCCTCTCCTTTCCTCTCTGTAAAAAATCAATAAAATATATTAAAGACATATCATAACTACAATGGCAAACATTAATGACAAAGAGAGAATCTTAAAGGCTGCAAGCAAGAGACAGGGAGTTATCTACAAAGGATCCCCCATCAGATTATCAAATTATTCCTCAACAGAAACACATGAAGTTATAAGGGAATGAAATGAAGTATACAAAGTGATGCAGAGCAAAGGACTGAATCCAAGAACACCCTATCCAGCAAGGCTATCAATCAAAATTGAAGGGGAAATCAGGAGCTTCACAGAAAAAAAAAAAAAAAAAAAGGCTAAGGTACTTTATCCTTACCAAGCCAGCAATGCAAGAAATGCTAAAGGGAATGCTGTAAAAATAAGAAATAGAAAGGGAGGATATAAAGTACAGAATGGTTACAAACAAGAACCTATCAATAAAAACATTAACGTAAATGGATTAAATGCTCCAATCAAAAGACATTGAATGACTGAATGGATAAGAAAACATGACCCATATATATGCTGTCTACAGGAGGCCCACCTCAGAACAAGGGACTCACACAGATTGAAAGTGAAGGGTTGGAAAATATATTTCAGGCAAATGGAAAAGAAAAAAAAAAGCTGGGGTAGCAATAATTATATCTGAAAAAATAGACCTCAAAGTGAAGACCATATCAAAAGACAAGGAAGGCGACTTCATAATTCTAAAGGATATAACTCTGGTAAACATATATACACCCAATGCAGGAGCACCCAAATACATAAAACAAACAAACAAACAAACAAAAACCTTCTGGAAAATATCAGGGGAGAGATTGACAGCAATACAATCATAGTAGGAGACTTTAATACCCCATTAACATCACTGGACTTAATTGACATCTTTAGAACATTCCACCCCAAAGCTACAGAACATACATTCTTCTCAAGTGCACATGGGACATTTTCAAAGATAGACCACATCTTGGGACACAGGCAATGTCTCTCCAAATTCAAGAAGAATTCATATTAAGCATCTTCTCAGACCACAATGGCATAATATTAAAAATAAACTACAATAAAAACAATCAAAAAAAGTCAAACACTTGGAGGCTGAATAGCATACTATTAAACAATGATTGGGTTATCAAAGAGATCAAAGAAGAAATAAAAAAAACATCCTGGAATAAAACAACAATGAAAACACAGCAATTCAAAATCTATGGGACACAAAGAAAGTAGTTCTGAGTGGGAAGTTCATAGCTCTAAAGGCCTACCTCAAAAAAAAAAAAAAAAGAAAGAAAGGAAAGAAAAGCTGGTAATAAAACATCTAACTCTGCACCTTGAAGAATTAGAAATAGGGCAACAAAAAAAGTCCAGAGGAAGCAGAAGGAAGTATATAGTAAAGATCAGAGTGGAAATAAATAACATAGAGACCAAAAAAAAAAAAAAATAGAAAAGATCGATGAAACCAAGAGCTAGTTCTTTGGAAGTATACACAAGATTAATGAATCTCTTGCCAGGCTCACCAAGAAGCAAATAGAGAGGATCCAAATAAACAAAATCAGAAATGAAAGAGGCAAAATAACAACAGACCCTGCAGACATATGAAGAATCATAAAGAAATACTATGAGCAACTCTATTCCAACAAACTGGTCAATCTAGAAGAAATCAACATATTCCTAGAAAAATACAACCTTCCAAAACTCAATAAGGAAGAGTAAAAAAAACCTGAATATGTCGATAACTATGGAGAAAATTGAAGCAATAATCAAGAAACTTCCAACAAACAAAAGCCCTGGTTCAGATAGCTTCATAGGGGAGTTTTATCAAACATTCAAAGAACAAATAAAACCTATCTTCCTCAGACTATTCAGAAAAATTCAAGAGGAAGGAGCACTTCCAAGCTCTTTCTACAAAACCCACATTACCCTAATTCCAAAACCAAATAAAGACAATATAAAGAAAGAGAATTACAGGCCAATATCTCTCATGAACATAGATGCCAACATTCTCAACAGAATTCTAGCAAATCAGATCCAACATTACATTAGAAAGATCATATACCATGATCAAGTGGAATTTATTCTGGGAATGCAAGGATTGTACAATATATGCAAATCAATAAATGTGATACACCACATAACTGAAGTGAGAGATAAAAACATATAATCATATCAATTGATGCATAAAAACATTTAACAGAATCCAACACCCTTTCTTGATAAAAACTCTCAGCAAGGTGGGAATAGAAGGATCATACTTCAACATAATAAAAGCCATATAAGACAAACCTACAGCCAACATCATACTCAATGGGCAAAAACTAAAACCACTTCTCCTAAAAACAGTAACAAGATAGGGATGCCCACTCTCACCACTCTTGTTCAACATAGTACTGGAGGTACTAGCATGGTGTTCAGACAAGAAGAAGAAATAAAAACCATCCAAATCGGAAAAGAAGAAGTAAAACTGTCTTTATTCGCAGATGACATGATATTGTACATAGAAAATCCTAAAGACTCCATAAAAAAATTATTAGACTTAATAAATAAATTATCCAACACAGCAGAATACAAAATTAACACCCAGAAATCTATGCATTTTTTATACACCAATAATAATTCACAGAGAGAGAAACTAAAAAAAAATCCATTTATCATTGCAACACAAAAATTAAGATACCTAGGAATAATTTTAACAAGGAGGTACAAGATCGGTACTCAGAAAATTACAGGACACTGAAAAAAGAGATAGAGGAAGACATGAACAAATGGAAGAACATACCATGTTAATGGATTGGTAGAATCAACATCATTAAAATATCCATACTACCCAAAGCAATCTATAAATGCAATGCAATCCCCATTAAAATACCAATGGCATGCTTCAAAGACCTAGAACAAACTCTCCAAAAATTTATATGAAATAAAAAAGACACCAAATAACTGCAGCAATCTTGAGAAAGAAGAACAAAGTTGGAGGGATCACAATACCAGATATCAAGCTATACTACAAAGCCACTGTTCTCAAAACGGCCTGGTACTGGCACAAGAACAGACATATAGACCAGTGGAACAGAACAGAGAACCCAGAAATCAACACAAGCCATTGTGCTCAAATAATATTTGACAAAGGAGGCAAGGGCATACAATGGAGTCAGGACAGTCACTTTAATAAATGTTTTGGGAAAATTGGACAGATGCATGCAAAAAAATGAAACTAGACCACTAATTTACACCATACACAAAAACAAACTCAAAATGGATAAAGGACTTAAACATAAGATGGGAAACCATAAAAATCTTAGAAGAAGCCATAGGCAGCAAAATATCAGACATATGTCCTAGCAATATATTTACTGACACAACTCTGAAGGCAATGGAAACTAAGGAGAAAATAAACAAATGGGACTACATAAAAATAAAAAGCTTCTGCACAGCAAAAGAAATAATCAACAAAACAACAAGAAAGCCCACTGAATGGGAGAACATATTTGCCAATGTTATCTCCAATAAGCGTTTAATTACCAAAATTTATAGGGAACTCATACAACTTAATCATCTCAGAGATGCAAATTAAATCAACAATAAGGATTCATTTCACACCTGACAGAATGGCTATCATCAACAAATCGACAAACAAGTGCTGGAGAGGATGCGGAGAAAAAGGAACCCTGTTGCACTGCTGGTGGGAATGCAGACTGGTGTAGCCACTGTGGAAAACAGTATGGCATTTCCTAAAAAAAATTAAAAATGGAACTGCCATTCGACCCAGTAATACCTCTTCTAGGAATATATCCCAATAAAACAGTAACACCAATCAGAAAGGATATATGTTCATAGCAGCACAGTTTACAATAGCTAAGATTTGGAAACGACCTAAATGCCCATCAGCAGATGAGTGGATTAGAAAACTGTGGTACATCTACACAATGGAATACTATGCTGTGGTAAAAAAAGAAGGTATTCTTACCATTTGCAGCAGCATGGATGGAACTGGAGAGCATTATGCTAAGCGAAATAAGCCAGTCAAAGAAAGATAGATATCACATGGTCTCACTCATTTGTGGAATATAATGAACATCATAAACTGATTAATAAAAATACATACAGAGAAAAAGAAACATCGAACTGACTGTCAATCTACAGCGGGAAGGCAGAGGAGGGTTAGGGTTAGCCAGAAAATGGAGATTTAGGAAGCTTAGAAATTTGACCCAACTGAAAAGAGGTAGGAAATGGTGGACCTTGAAAATGACTTCAGGTTTTCTCACTGCACAGAATATAGTCAAACACTGCTGCAGTTAAGTATTTTACCCTTTGTCCTCTACAATAATAATCTGCTTTGTGTTGATATTTACTGCTCTGTTGTGGACAATTACCTGAAAGAGAAGTTAGGGTGCCTCACTGGGCTGGAAAAAGTTTAGCTACATCAGAAAGCAGGTCTAATAAAGCAAGTTTATTCTATATATATAAAAGGCTAAGTTGACTTGCACATGCACAATACATATAAAGCTCTCACTGGCGTCAATCACACATGTGTTTCGATCTGTCATTGTCAATCATGAATTTGGTTGACGCTTTTATTATAGAGAAAGGGTGAATAGCAATATTAAAATATTTATTCTAATTAATTTCCTTTCAATATGCATGAATCTGTGCCCTGAGTCACTAGTATATTTCATAACCAGTCAAGTTTTGTCAAAGAACTTTAGAAAGTGAAGAGCTCAAACAGAGGAAGAGAAAAGATGCATGGAAATACATTTTAATGATCTTGAAAGCAAAATGGAAAGATGAAAGGAAGAAAAGGAGGAAGAGAAGGGCGGAAGAAAGAACAAAGGAAGGGTAAATTGAGATTCTTTTAAAGAGGATCTTACTATGAATATATTTCACTATATTATATTAAGACAAATAAGAGGACCAGACAGTAGTAAGTGAAGATTCAATTGCAGGCTAAGAATTCCTGCTTGAAGGAAAATAAATCATTGTATTCTCTTTCCTGTAGTACCTACATTTCTTTTCTCTGTTTCAGGATTTCTATGCTAGATTATAAATTGTTAGCTATTAAACCCACTGATGTCTACATTTCTGAGTTCCTCTTCTTTGCATGGTTATGGGTTAGGGGTTAAAATTTTCAGGAGAAGAGCTCTTGGTAGATTTGGAATGGTGAAGTTAAGTAAAGCTATTGTTCCTGAAAGGTCATGGAGACCAGACACCTGGGCAGACAGATTTATATAAGATTCTCAGACATCTTGGTTAACATGCATTCTGCTGTTGCTTTGGACACATTTGGTGAGAGCTTTTACAAAGACTTAAGACTTGCATCACTTTCCTGGTGAACTTTTAAGAGCCATTGTCATTGCTACACCAAGCTGAGTTTCTCAGTAAACTTTATATTCAGACTCTAATTCACTCGTAAGATCTGTTCACATTTTTTCCTCTTCCTGAATTTTATAATTTATCCTGTCATTTTCATTAATGTTTGTAGTGGCTTTATTTTCTTGACCAAATTCCAACTAATATAATTACCCATAGTGACAAGTAGCTCCTTTTTCCAGATTAAGTATTACGTTTAAATGAGAATGTCAGTTTTAGAGAAATATCAGTTTGGAAAGGAAGAGGTTTAATGGGCAAATATTTAAATTTAACCTTTCCTATATATACTGAGTGGCCATATTATTATGAACACCCCATCAGTACTTCATTGGGCCACCTTTTGCCTTCAATACTACAGCGATTCTTCTTGGCATTGACACCACAAGATGTTGAAAGGTGATGCGAGGAATCTGACACCATGCCTGATGAATAGCACTGTCTAGTTCTGTGAGATTTGATGGTTGTGGAACCAGCTGCCTGATGGCTCTTTTAACTTCGTCCCACAAATGCTCAATTGGATTGAGATCTGGTGATTGTGGGGGCCACCTAAGCAAGGTAAAGTCTCCCTCATGTTCTTGAAACCACTCCTGCACAATAAGAGTACCGTGGCATGGCGCATTGTCTTGTTGGAAGGAGCCATCTCCATTGGGATACGCCATCAAAATGGTAAGATGAACTTGATAAGCAATGATACTTAGGTATGTTGTGCTATTCAGACGTTGTTCCACATGAATTAAAGGGCCCAAATCATGCCAGGAAAACATGACCCAAACCATAACACTGCCCCCACCAGCTTGAAGGGTTGTACTTATGCACGCGGGGTGCATGTTTCATGCTGTTTCTGTGAAATTCTCACTCTGCCATCTGCATCATGCAACTGGAAACGTGATTCATCAGACCACATAACTTTTTTCCAATGCTTGACCGTCCAATCCTTGTGTTCCTGTGTGAATTGGAAATGTTTTATCTTGGTAACTGCAGACAGCAAAGGTGTTTGAACAGGCCTTCGGCTTCCATATCCCATACGATGCAGTGTACAGCTAATTTGCCTATGAAACTCAGGTGGTCATAATAATATGGCCACTATATATATATATATATATATATATATATATATATATATATATATATATATATATATATATATATATGTGTGTGTGTGTGTGTGTGTGTGTGTGTGTGTGTGTGTGTGTGTGTATATATATACACACATATATATATATATATATATACATATATATATATATATATATATATATATATATATATATATATATATATATATGTAGTCGAGGCCTGTTGCACAATATTCATGCAAGAATAGGCCTCTCTTCCCCTGGCTTCACTCCCAGCTGCCCGGGAGCCTGCAAGTCACTGCTCCTGTAGCTCCCTCCCTCCCCCCATATTAACCAGACATCTTTGTCGGGTTAATTTGCATACTCACTCCTGATTGGCTGTGGGCATAGCAGAGGTATGGTCAATTTACATGTTTGTCTATTATTAGGTAAGATATATATATATATATATATATATATATATATATATATATGTGTATATATATACATATATATATACACATATATATACATATACTGTATATATAGTCCCTATAGCAAGTTCTTACTCAAGTTTCAGTACTCTTTGTCAAGTAGAAATATGTACTTATTTGGATATGTTGTGTTTATCTCCAATTCCAAGTTAACATAGAAATTTTTCTTAACTCGTTCAAGACCTTCAAAGGTAAAGTCACTTTACCAATCTTCTTATCACACTCTGTTTCATTTTAACAACTAGAATATCTTTAGCAAGTTATAATTGCACATGCATGATACATATAAAGCTCTCGCTGGCATCAATCACATATGCCTTCACCTCAAGTTATAATTTCAAAAATAATCCTTCACATTATTTTAACAATATGCTTAGTTACTTCAGCTGATAACTATGAAACAGAACTGTTTAGTATTGCTGCCAAATTATATATAATCAATATTAATTTAACAATTATAAGGATAATTTGATCACTATTAAATTTCATTCTTGTGAAGGACTAAAAATAAATAAACAATTATTTCAAACACTTCAAATTGTATTATTTGTACAGATAAACAGAGCCTTTCTAGAGTTAGAAAGCAGAGCCTCATTCTTTTCCAGTGAGAATTTCTCATTGTCAAAGCACTTTACTAGCAAATAGATAAAAGTAATACCAATATTTTCAGATGCTAGAAGCAAATTGAGGTCTTTGTTAATAATGACTTAGGAAAAGAAATTCATTCATGAGTGGAAATTGTTTCCCCTAAAGGAATTTTAAGTTTGAAATAAAGAATTCTCCACTTCAGGGCCCCCAAAAGGTTGATGTTGGCACAAGGTGAGATAGAAAAAGGAAAGAAGATGTGTTGGTAGAAGGGAAAAGATAAATTTTCACCAGAATATAGATATTACAACACCAATGAGTATTGAATTTTTTTTTTTCGGAAAAATCTCCAATCAAAGCAAACTTTATGCAAAATTTTTGAAAGCCACTATTTTGAAATTTAACATAGATCCAAGCAGTTCCTAGAAATCCATCCTTTAAATCACATAAAAAGTTAAGGACCACATAGCAATAGCAGCTATTTGCAATTCCATTAGGATTAATTTAATCATTTGCTTTCTTTTGACTCCGTTGATATACACTGAGAGACTAGCAATATTTATAGAACTGATTAAGGGGGGGGGCGGGAATCCATGAGGGAATTAAATATATCTCTCTATATTATATGTTTATATCCATATCGATATTGATTGCTGCAGACATAGATAGTTAATTTTATAACAGCTTTATTGACTTATAATTCACATACCTTACAATTCACCCATTTAAAATGTTAAATTAAGTTATCTTAAGTATAGTCAGAGTTATACATTGTGTACATTCAGATACACTATCAGTTTTAGAACATTTTCATTATTCCAAAAAGAAACTCTATATCCCTTAGCCAGCACCTTCTAATCTTCCCACCCTCCCCAGACTTAGACAATCACTAATCTATTTAGTGTCTCTATGTATTTACGTATTTGGACATTTTGCATAAAAATAATCATATAATATGTGATTTTTTGTGTGTGTCTGTCTTCTTTGATTTGGCATGTTTTTAAAGTTAATATATGTTATAGCATGGATCAGTGCTTTATTTCTTTTTATGGTTGATAATATTCCATTTATTGATATACTTCATTTTTATTATTATTTCACTAGTTGATGGACATTTGAGATCATATATTTTGGATCAGAAAGAAAAAAGTACATCTATGGAAGTTACAGTACCAAATGGGAACGTACAAGGGGTATGTCCTTCATGAGGACAAAGAATCTTTAATGGTAAAACAGAAACTGAGAAAAAACATACCAGAATGTCAGAGAGGGACATAAAAACGAAGACTAAGTGACAAAGCAAGGTAGCAAGAGATCAGAAGGAGGAAAATTAGACAAAAATAGAAAAAAATAAAAAGGACAAAAGTGATGACACTCGGTAAGATACCAAAAATGTGTATTTTAAAAATTACATAAAAGAATAGAAGATTCCGTTATTGAACTGAAAAGCTAACATGCTAATTGGTGACTATAAATATGGCTGTCTCAGCATCTATTTGTATATTGGTGAAAGCATAAGATTGACATACTGTTTTTCTTAATATTTACTAACTTGTTTCCTTCCAACTAGACTGGATTTACAAGGATTTTATTGCCATGTATTTTGCAAACTTTCCAAATTTGAAAACAAAATCTAACTCTGGATATTTGTGTTATTTCTTCAGTTGTTCTGATCCTTTTGTTATTTAGTGATGGTCCCACATTTAGACAATTGTCACTATTTTGTCAGAGTGGCAGTTGATAGTTTATTTTGACAATAATTTTAGTAGTATGAAAATAAAATGGATTATGAAAATTATGGCAATGAATACGCATTTAAAAGCTAATGTGATTTCTTTAACAAAGAACTACTAAGCAAATAAAAAGTGAATTCTGTTTTACATTAATATTGCATTTAAAAGATATAACAAACATATAGTTAGGCAAATACAGTATTCATAAGTAAGAACTAGAAAATACAATGTGGTCCTACAAATATGAGTAGTAGAATAAAATAGGTTTTATTCAAAGATAATAAATTTCCACATTTGTTAGCATTCTCAAAATTTGATCCAACCAGCATAAATGCAAATCAAATGAAATTTTAAGTTGTCAAAATACTAGAGGACTGACAAAATCCCAGAAGAGAATGCTACAATGTCATTGTACAAGCCAAGTATACCAGCTTATACAATATGACATAAACATCAGGATGATCAGTTTCATATTTTGAATATATATGTGTCCCTGAAGTTAATTCTTTAAGAATACTCAGTTATTCTAGCTTAAGAATATATATGGTTAAAAAAAAATACTTTGCCACCATTTTTTTTCTGTAAAGGCAACAAGACTACAATCTTCTCCCAATATTATTAAAAGTAGAATAAAAACAATATATATTATATACACATATATTTCCCAATGGCACATTTTAGAATACAAATAATGTACATTATATACATATATAAGTATTATTATATATACATGTATTTCACATTTTTATATCAAAAGATCCTCTGTAATTTTAAAAATGATACATTCAAACTTGGTACTCGTATTCTCCCACAACCACATGAAAATCACAGAACAACCATCATTCAGAACCTCCTTAAATCTAACTGAATGGAAGCCCTACAACTAGGGAAATAAAAAAGAAGCCATATGAGAGACTGGTAGGAGGAGTGGAGACAGAACAGGCTGCACCACGCCCATGTGTGGTGGATGAAAATTGGGAGAAATATCTCAGGCCATGAAGATATCCCCTGAGGAGGAAGGGGTTCCAGCCCCACCCCAGGTACCAAGTCCAGGATTCAGGTGACAGAAAAGGAAGTCCCCATAACTTTCGGCTGTGAAACCCAGTGGGGATTGAGGCCGAGGGAGAGGGAGGGGTGCTGGAGATCAAGGCATTTACTCTTACAGGGCCTGCACATGGATTAACTCTGACTCATACTTCCTTCTGATCTCTAGCACGGAGGCAGAACTGAAAAGGGAAAATATATTGTTTAATTTAAAAAAAAATTGAGAGATTGATGGCAAACACGCCATCTTGAAGGAAAGAGCAGCCACAGATAAGAATACAACATCACCACCATGGACCATGCAGTGATTCACAGAGTGCGCACCACCCCAGCCAAAGTCACACTGCTTCAGCTGCCAACTCCAGGACCTCCAACTCCATGGTCACTGGCTCAGGGACACCCTGCAATGACTAGCAGAGTGGCACTGCATCAGACAGAGTCACACTAACTCAGCCACAGACTCCAGGACCCTCACTTCCCCAGCTGTGGGCTCCAGGACTCCACAGTGAGTTTCATACCAGTGAGACATCAGGTGACCCTTGCCACAGGAGACAGGACCCTGAGCACATCCACAACAGCTTGCATGGCGAGGTCGGGAGTGAGTCACATACTCAGACAACATAAATCAAAACAAAATCTGCATAATAGGAGTGCCAGAAGGAAAAGAAACTGAGCAAGGAATAGAAAACCTGTTTGAAGAAATAATGACAGAAACTTCCCAGAACTGGGGAAGAAAAAAAGTCACATAAGTTCAAGAAACATAGAGAGTCCCAAGCAAGATGTACCCAAAAATACCCACACCAAGACATATCGTAATTAAATTGGCAAACATAAAAGAAAAGAAAAATTCTAAGGCTGCAGAAGAGAGACTGAAAGTCACCTAAAATGGAACTCCCATTAGACTATCAACTGTTTTCTCAACATAAACATATCAGACCACAAAAGAATGGAATGAAGTATACAAAGTGATGCAAAGCAAGGGACTGAATCCAATAATAGTCTATCCAGAAAGGCTATCATTCAAACTTGAAGGTGAAATTAGGAGCTTTACAGACAAAAAAAGAAGGCTAAAGGATTTTATTACTCCAAAGCAAGCAATGCAAGAAATGCTAAAGGGACTGCTGAAAAAGATGAAATAGAAGGAAGGAAGGAACACAGGCATAAAGAATAAAAATGTCAACAAACAAGTACCTATCAATAATGACCTTAAACATAAATGGATTAAATGCTCCAATCAAAAGACATAGGGTAGCTAAAAGGATAAGAAAATATGACCTACATATATGCTGTCTACAAGAGAACAAAGGACTCACACAGACTGAAAATAAACAAAGGACTCACACAGACTGAAAGTGAAGGGATGGAAAATATTCTTCAGGCAAATGGAAATGGAAAAAAAAAAAGCTGGGGTAACAATACTTATATCTGACAAAATAGACCTCAAAGTGAAGGCCATAACAAGATATAATGAAGGCCACTTCCATAATACTACAGGGATCGAAACAACAAGAGGATATAACTATGGTAAATATATATGCACCCAATGACAGAGAATCCAAATACATTAAAAAAAAATCCTTCTGGGACAAATCAAGGTAGAGATCAACAGCAAGACAATTATAGTAGGAGATTTTAATACCCTGCTAACATCATTGGACAAATCTTCTAGACAAAAAATCAACAGGGAAACAGCAATCTTAAATAACTTACTAGATCAGATGGAACTAATTGACATTTTAGAACAGTTCACCTCAAAGCTACAGAATATACTTTCTTCTCAAGTGCACATGGGACATTTTCAAAGATAGACCACATATTAGGGACATAGGCTAAGCCTCTACAAATTCAAGAAGATTTAAATCATATCAAGCATCTTCTCAGATCAAAATGGCATGCAATTAGAAATCAACTATAATAAAATCTCTCAAAAACAATCAAACACATGGTGGCCAAATAGCATGCTATTAAACAATGAATGGGTTACCAAAGAGATAAAAGAAGAAATCTGAAAACAAAAACAAAAAACAAAACACATCCTGGAAACAAATGACCATGAAAACACAACAATCCAAAAATCTATGGAACACAGTGAAAGCAATCATGCATGGGAAGTTCAAAGAATTACAGGCTTACCTCAAAAAACAAGAAAATCCCACTTGGTCATGGTGTATGATCTTTCTAATGCAATTCTGGATCAGATTTGCTAGAATTTTATTGAGGATTTTAGCATCTATGTTGATCAGGGATATTGGCCTGTAATTATTTTTCTTTGCAGTGTCTTTACCTGGTTTGGGGATCAGAGTAATGCTGGCTTCATAGAAAGAGCTTGGAAGTGTGCCTTCCTCTTCAATTTTTTGGAATAGTCTGAGCAGGATAGGTTTTAATTCTTCTTTGAATGTTTCTACTGTTTGAATTCTTGAAATTCATTAGGAAATGCAAGAGAGAGAAATAGTAATAAAAGGGATTCCCTTAATGTGCTAGTTAAAATAATAGTCTCCCAAAATGCCCAAATTCTAATTTCTGGAATCTGTGTATGTTTCCTTACATGGCAAAATAATTTTATGATTGCATATGGAATTAAGTTTGCTAATAAACTCATCTTAAAATATTAAGATTATCCTGGATTAACTCGGTTGGGCTCAAAGTAATCACAAGAGGCCTTAGTAGTACAAGACTACTATAGAAAATTGGTGTCAGAGTCATATGTTGCTGACTTTGAAGATGAAAGGGAACCAACCATCTGCTAAGAAATGCAGATAGCCAATAAAAGCTGGAAAAAGGCAAGGGTTATTTCTCTCACAGCCTCCTGAAGGAATTCAATCCTGCCAACACTTTAATTTTTAAAAATATGTTTCTATTGATTTTTAGAAAGAGAGGAAGGGACATGGGTAGAGAAACAGAAACATTGATAAGAGAGAAACATTGATTGACTTACTCCTCCTGCACTCCCCCTACTGGGGATCTAGCCTGCAACCTAGGCATGTGTCCTGACCCAGAATCCAACCAGTGACCTCTTGGTGCACTGCTTGTCTGACATGATCACCACAGAAACCATCTGCTGTGGCTCCTGAATTAATGTCTGAGTAAACATTTTCAGGCAGAAAACTGACCTAAAACCACTGAGCCACACCGGTAGGGCAACACCTTAATATTTGCCCAGCCAGGCTGATTTTGGACTTTCTTATCTTTAAACCATAAGATTATAGTTATAGATTATATATACATTTGTAGTTATTTGTTACAAGGAAGTATAAAATTAAAACACTTATGACTTGAAAAATTTCTTGGTGAACTGTTCAATATTTTAGACAATTATTTTATTAAAAATTCATATGTTTGATATTCTGATTTAAAAATAAATTCATAGTATTTTGATATTTATAATTATGCAAAGTCACATATCTGATATATGTGTTATAAAAAAATGTTCAACTTAAAGGTTTAAATAGAACTATAGCTCTCTCTCTCTCTCTCTCTCTCTCTTCCCTTCCTTCCTCCCTCTCCCGGTCTTTTACTCCAAATACACAGACCCTTATTTTCTCTCCTGATAGCCAAGTATCGTGAGTCATTTAGAAAAAAACCTACCTTCTTGTCCTTTTCTCTCCTCCAAGTTTGTATTCACTAAAAGCTGCAAAGAAATATATAGTGAAATCCACTGGAATCTTTATCTAGACTGCTGCTAATACTAATTAATATCTGGCATAATTCTAATGAACAATCCTAGGTCCTGAAGATTTTATTTTATTTTTCATTCTAAAAGTTTTACAGTTTCTCATCATCTACTTAAGTACATGAATATTTTGAGTTATTTTTGTATATGATATAAGGGTTAGGTGAAGGTTCTTTTTTTTTTGGCGGGGGGAGGGCTATAGAAGTCCAATTGCTCCAACACCATTTGTTGAAGGGCTATGTCTCCTCCACTGAATTGTTTTAGCACCTATATGAAAAAATCAGTTGAGGTAAAGCCTTTAACTGGGCATATTTGGGCATATTTATGGAGGGTCTATTCTATTTTATTGATCTATATGTCTATAATTTCATCAGTATTAGTTGTCTTGATTACTGTAGCTAATGTAATACATTAGAGTCTTTGAGTAAAATCATGCTTTATTGCTTCAACTATTGCTTTGGGATAAGCTCACATTTTTCCATTAGAAAAAATAAAAATAATTCAAAAGAAAGAGAAACAACACCCCACCCCACCCACAAACACATGCAAACACATAAATATCACATCACAATGTTCCCAGGCATAAACAGCAGTATTTTCTTTCCAGGTAGCATAATACTAAACCTTTTTAATTGTGTAAATATATTTATTTTTTATAATTTTAATTCAACTTCAAGTGACAATCAAAACCCCAAAGAAAATTCCCCAACATTTAATAACTAAATTTTCCCCAAATTTAATGAATTCCAATTCTTAGTCCTTTTATTTCTTCCTTGTGTTTAGTTTCCCCTCTAGTCTTATAAAATGTGGCTGATCCTATCTATATTTAATTATATATGAAGTACTAGAGGCCCAGTGCATGAAATTAGTGCACGGGGGGTGTCCCTCAGCCCAGCCTGCACCTTCTCCAATCTGGGACCCCTTGAAAACACAGATATTTACATTACAATTCATAACAGTAGCAAAATTACAGTAATGAAGTAGCAACAAAAATAATTTTATGGTTGGGGGTCACCACAACATGAGGAACTATTAAAGGGTCACGGCATTAGAAAGGTTGAGAACCACTGCTTAAGAGTGTGAATTTCTTCTAGAATAGCGCTTAAAACAGGTCTTTGGGGACTGGAGACTGTTGGAGGACAGCATGGCGGTGAGGCCCTGAAAACTGAACTGCTTGTCCGACATTATCACCAAAGAAACCATCTGCTGTGGCTCCTGAGTTAATGTCTGAGTAAACATTTTCAGGCAGAAAACTGACCTAAAACATCCAGGAGATGTTAAATGGAAATGTCATTACTTCATGATTCTTCAGATATTTTTTTCAAGAACATGGACAGAACACATACCTGGTGGGAGATAATAGTAATTGTTTATCATTGCATTCATTTTAACATCCTGAACTCTGCATGTGAGAGTGTCCTAGATAAAATAATAGTCGTTGATATTATTTCATCACCGCCATGCACCTTTACTTTTTTTTTAGTTAACAGATATCTTACTTAATAAAATACAAAAGTTCGTTTGGAGCAGGAAAAAAATGGGCAAAAGACCTAAGTAGATACTTTTCAAAAGGGACATACAGAAGACCAAGAGACATATGAAAACATGCTTAAAGTTACTAATCATCTTAACGATGCAAATGAAAATAACAATGAGGTACCATTCTTATACCTGTCAAAATAGCTATCATCCACAAGTCAACAAACAGCAAGTGCTGACAAGGATGTGGAGAAAAGGGAACCTTATTGCACTGCTGGTGTGAATGCAGACTGGTGCAGCCACTGTGGAAAACATTATGGAGTTTCCTCAAAAAATTACAAATGAAACTTCCATTTGACCCAGTGAACCCACTTCTAGGAATATATCCCAGGAAACTAGAAACACCAATCAGAAAGGATATATGCACCCTTATGTTCATAGCAGCACAATTTACAATAGCCAAAATTTGGAAACAGCCTAAGTGCCCATCAGCAGATGAGTGGATTAGAAAAGGGTGGTACATCTACACAATGGAATACTACCCTCCTATAAAAAAGAAGGAATTCTTACCATTTCCAACAGCATGGATGGAACTAGAAAGCATTATGCTAAGCAAAATAAGCCAGTCAGAGAAAAATATCACATGATCTCACTCATTTGTGGAATATAATGAACATCGTAAACTGATGAACAACAAAAAAAGATCCAAAGACAAAGAAGCATAGAACAGATTGTCAAACTTCAGAGGGAAGGCAGGGGAGGGTTGGCATGGTGGGGTGGGTAAAAGATCAACCAAAGGACTTGTAGGCATGCATATAAGCATAACCAATGGACACAGACACTGGGGCAGGGGTGAGGGCATGTGCCAGGGGGTGGAGTGAGCTGGGGGGAGGTCAAGGGGGGGGAAAGGAGACATATGTATTACTATTTGTAATATTTTAAACAATAAAAAAGGAATTCTAAATAAAAAAATTAAGCAAAAGAAATTGTAAAGAAAATTAAAAACCTCCCATAATCCTATTACCTGGAAAAATGAATGTTAATATGTTAAAATATACCCTTCCAGTTTGTCTCCTTTTCTCTCTCTTTCTCAATAGTCAGTTTGATAGATAGTAGATGATAGATAGATGATAGATAGATAGTTGATAGATAGATAGATAAATGATATAGCGATATCAATATGGAGATAGAGATATAGTGATACAAATACATAGGTAAAGTGAATCTTAAATATTTATAGATTCCATATTCACAAAGTTGTAACTCCCAAATTAATACTTGCAGTGCTTACATAGTCATTTGTGGATTATATGCAAAGCAGTGAAAATTTAAAGCACGTTCCCAGCTGAGGTTAAACCAGACAACAATGTGCAGTAAACAAGCTTCCTTTTCACTATGTAGTTCCATGTTTTTCTAATTGCTGTGCTTTTTGTTGGCGATTCCACTGTTTTAATTGACCACCAAACAGTCCTGAAGTGCTGTCTAGTGTTCCTAAGGGCAAGAAGGCTGTGATGTGCCTAATAGAGAAAATATTTGTGTTAGAAAAACTTTATTCTGGCATCAGTTATAGCCCTGTTGGCCATGAATTCATTGTCTTTAAGTACACACAAACTAAGATTATGAATTGATCAGTTAACAACTATGTTTCATCAGAGGCTCACAGGAACCTCCTTCAGTATTTTCCCTAAAAACAATCGTTCAATATTTGCTAATTAAGTGCTTGTGGCAACTTTATAGAGCATAACTACTCTGAATAATGAGAATTGACTATATATATATATATATATGTTTGTGTGTGTGTGTGTGTGTGTGTGTGTGTGTGTGCATGCATCTTTTATGATAATGGTATCTTATAGTACACATGGTTGTCGATAAACTTTTTACTTCTGATGTTTTTCTTTTTCTGTAACATCCCTTTTGGTGGCTTCATAAATATACTTTAAAATATATTTTTATTAATTTCAGAGAGGAAGGGAGAGGGAAAGAGAGGTAAAAAATATCAATGATAAGAGAATCATTGATTGGCTGCCTCCTGCACATCCCCTACTGGGGATCAATCCTGCAACCCCAGGCATGTGCCCTGGACTGGAATCAAACCCGGGACCATTCAGTCCTCAGGCCTGTGCTCTAGCCACTGAGCAAAACCTTCCAGGGCTCATAAACATACTTTAAATGTTTGATGCAAGCAAATCTCTGAGAATAGCCATTAAAAATTGTGTATGACTCTTGTCTTTCTTTTTTATTAGTTTGCACAAAGTTCCATGTGACTTGTCTTGATTTAAGATTTTGTCCCTTGGGAGGTTTCTAGATGAAGCTTATTGTCTTATGTCTATTCCTGTATTCCTCATTTGCCTTAGAAATTTCTCTTTCAATGTGTCCAATCTTTGGACATTATAAAGAATACCTTTTCCAAGTCAATCCCAGTCTATCTTTTCCTAGTAGGAACTATTTATCCCTTTTCTTCGGTCTTCTTTAACCTCACTTCCTGGTTCATTCTTATTTTTTCTATTATAACTTATAGTTTATTTATTGATTGATTAATTATTAATCTCTCAGTTTTCCTCTTTCCCTCTGATACTATGTCCTGTTGAAATCTTGTGCTACTCTCTCTGTGTTCTTTAACAGCTATTTCCTCCCATTCTTTGGGAAAATGTTGCTAGCTCAATGATGTATTCTCTTTCTTCTTGGATTTTTAACATTGGGTCAATTGTAATCATATCATTCTGATTATATGGCTTGATATTTGGCAAAAGGAATAAATAACTCATTTTTTTTTACCATAGAACATATCACTTTTTTACATAAAGTAATCCCTTAAATGAAAATTGTTTGTGGTGATACAATGTATTCTAATAACTTTTTAAACCATACCAGACCACTTATGTTCCAGTCCCCTTATCAAGCACTTCCACCTCTGCCTTAGATGTAAAATATCTGATAATTCAATACATTCCTTTTCATGGGCCATTTCTTTTTAATAACTGTATTTTTCAACCCAAACTTTCCACATCTAATTATTTATAAATTTATGAGACAACTTCATTCCTCAAGAGAATAAATGAAGTTTATATCCTTTGTCTACTAAGTGAAACCACCAGCTAAGATTTTCTAACATTCTAAGTCATCTTTTTCTTGATGCATTTTCAGTGTCAGTCTCATTTCTCTACTAACCCTACAATTATATTGAATTTTTTCTTGTAGTAATTAGAATGACTGAAAATGAAACTTTTTGTTTAAACTAATTGTAGAATAATCATCATAATTTAGGACTTGTGCAATTCATATAAGGAAATTAATTTAGAAATTAATCAGATTCCTAACAATTATGGTACTTGCCTGCTGTTTTCCTACTTTTAAACATATATGTAATAGAACTTTACTGCAAAATCTTCACTATGCCTTGCCTACCCCACTGCAACTCTTTCAATAATCTCATCCTACTTCAATTTGTACAGAAAGCAAAATAAAAACTTGAACACTGACTCCTTTCTATCCTTTTCCTTGTTCTCTCTTCCTGCCCGTTGTTTAACCTTCAGTTTATTTAATTCTGCTCCAAATCTTACATTGATTTTTGTGGTTTCCTTTACAGATTCATTTTGCAGCTATTTGTGAATGACACTAAATATCTGCTTCAAATAACATCAGGGGAATAGCACTTTCCTGTCATGCTTATGCAAGCCTCTACGAGAAAATCTCTTCTGTCCCCTGAATGGCTTTAAAGCAGTTTTATATATCATGTGAACATTCACTCAATACTTGGGAACAATGTCCATCTCCTGGACTGCTTGTGCCTCTTTATAACTCATACCTTATGTGGACCTGATTATGTCTCACCCTTCTCAATATGGATAACATTAGATTAACTTTAAGTCAGTAATGCATCCAGCCCAGATGCCATATGAATAGTCATCTCTACCAGGGGGCCACATATAATTGGTTATGATGATTCAACCTAAAAAAAACAAAACACAAAAACAAATAAAAGCTCTGATTATCACTATACAAGTTGTTTATTGTAAAGACTCCAAGGAAAATGAATACATATAACATATACCTACAACACAATCAGGGCCCATGGAAACTGGAAAGCCATTTTGGTGTACATGAAAGAAATATTACCTTTTTTTTGTTTGTTTTTGTTTCTTTTTGTTTTTGTTTCTTTTTAATTTCTTTATTGATTAAGGTATTACATATGTGTCTTTATCCCCCCATTGCCCCCCCACCCTCCCACTCATGCCCTCACCCCCCTGTTGTCTCTGTCCATTGGTTAGGCTTATATGCATGCATACAAGTCCTTTGTTTGATGTTTCTCCTTTACTCCCAACTACCCCTACCTTCCCTCTGAGGTTTGACTGGCTGATCAATGCTTCTTTGTCTCTGGATCTGTTTTTGTTCATCAGTTTATGTTGTTCATTATATTCCATAAATAAGTGAGATCATGTGATATTTAACTTTCTCTGAGTGGCTTATTTCACTTATCATAATTCTCTCCAGTTCCATCCATGCTGTTGCAAATGGTAAGAATTCCTTCTTTTTTACCACAGCATAGTATTCCATTGTGTAGATGTACCACGGTTTTTAACCCACTCATCGGCTGATGGGCACTTAGGCTGTTTCCAAATTTTAGCTATGGAGAATTGTACCGCTATGAACATAGGGGTTCATATATATTTCTGATTGGTGTTTCTAGTTTCTTGGGATATACTCCTAGAAGTGGGATCACTGGGTCAAATGGGAGTTCCATTTTTAGTTTTTTTTTAAATAAATCTTTATTGTTCATATTATTACAGTTGTTCCTCTTTTTTTCCCCTATAGCTCCCCTCCACCTGGTTCCCACTCCACTCTTTGCTCTTACCCCCCTCCCCACTGTCCTCATACATAGGTGTATGATTTTTGTCCAGTCTCTTCCCGCATCCCCCATACCCCTTCCCCCCAGAGAATTGTCAGTCCACTCCCTTTCTATGCCTCTGATTCTATTATATTCACCAGTTTATTCTGTTCATCAGATTTTTTATTCACTTGATTTTTAGATTCACTTGTTGATAGATATGTATTTGTTGTTCATAATTTTTATCTTTACCTTTTTCTTCTTCTTCCTCTTCTTAAAGAATACCTTTCAGCAATACCTTTCAGCATTTCATATAATACTGGTTTGGCGGGGATGAACTCCTTTAGCTTTTTCTTGTCTGTGAAGCTCTTTATCTGCCCTTCAATTCTGAATGATAGCTTTGCTGGGTAGAGTATCTTGGTTGTAGGTTCTTGCTATTCATCACTTTGAATATTTCTTGCCACTCCCTTATGGCTGCATAGTTTTTGTTGAGAAATCAGCTGACAATCATATGGGTACTCCCTTGCAGGTAACTATTTTTCTCTTGCTGCTTTTAATATTCTCTCTTTGTCTTTTGCTCTTGGCATTTTAATTATGATGTGTCTTAGTGTGCTCTTCTTTGGATTCTTTTTGTTTGGTGTTCTCTGTGCTTCCTGGACTTGTAAGTCTATTTCTTTCACCAGGTAGGGGAAGATTTCTGTCATTATTTCTTCAAATAGATTTTCAATATCTTGCACTCTCTCTTCTTCTGGCACCCCCATAATTCAGATGTTGGTACGCTTGAAGTTATCCCAGAGGCTACTTACACTACCTTCATATTTTTGGATTCTTTATTCTTTTCTTTTTTTTTTTCCGTTTGGGTGTTTTTTTGCTTTTTCGTATTTCAAACCTTTGACTTGATTCTTGCGATCCTCTAGTCTGCTGTTGGATCTCTGTATATTATTTTTTATTTCAGTCAGTGTATGCTTAATTTCTATTTGGTCTTTTTTCATATCCTTGAGGTTCTCACTAAATTTATTGGCGGTTTCTAGAAGATTCCTGAAAAACCTTATAACCATGGTTTTGAACTCAATATCCAGTCGTATGCTTTCCTCCATTTCTGTCATTTGTTACATGTTTGTCTCTGCATTTTGGCTGCTTCCCTGTGTTGATAGAGTGGCTTTGTGTGCTAGGTGTCCTATAGGGCCCAGTGGCTCAGCCTCCCCAATTACCTGAGGTGGACACTCTTTGTGCACCCCTTTGCGGGTTGTGTGCACAGTCTTGTTGTAGTTAAGCCTTGATTGTTGTTGGTATCACTGGGAGGAATTGACCTCCAGACCAGTTGGCTGTGAGGATCAGCTGTGTCTATGATGGGAGAACTTCTGTGCTGGAGACACCCTTATGGGGCAAGACTTGCTTCAGTGGTGCTTTGGTGCTCACTGAGTCTGCCCCCTGAGTGTGTCCTTTATGGATCTGAGGAGTTGTGATCTAGATGGTCCCACTCTGACCCCTGGGTACACTGGCTCTTTGATCTCCAAGGAGGTGCAAATTTAACCTCTGCCTGAGGCCATCCAGCAGGAGCTACAAAGAGATCTGCAGATTCTTCTTCTTTGTTTGGGGTTTGGAGGTGCCAGGATGATGCCCAGCTGTGAAGCAATGCAACCTGCTGTGGGGCCTTGGGCCTTCTTTTGGAAGTTCTGGGGCTCTCTTGCCCAACTGCAGTTTGTTAGGTAATTTTAGATTGCAAAGAGCCAGGCCATTCATATGAAAAAGCCTTTGTGCACAGCTTGGGTGGGGTGGGGTCTCAGGGAATCAACATGGCAGAGCAAACAGCTATGGCTGATCCTCAGCCCTGCCCTAAGAGGCCCCCGGGTCTCAGTGTCCCTCGGTCATTGCTGCAAGCACCTCTGAGAGAAAGCCGCCCTCGCATTCCACCTGATGCCAGACAGTCCAGTTTTTCACAGTATGAGTCTGGGTCCTCGGAGTCTAGCCTGGAACTGGAGTTCAGAGCAGTCGGGAGCTTGTGTCTCCCTCCTGATTGAAAAAGATAACCACATACTCAGTTTCAGCCCTTTCTGCTCTCGTGCTTGCCTCTATACCTCTGCACTTTACTTCCGCACCTCCTATGAGTCTCAGTGTTCATTTCTCTTTCCTTCTAGTTGTAGAATTTCCACTCAGCCAGACTTCCTGTGGTTCTGGATGATGTCCATTTTGTCTTTTAGTTGTAGTTTTGAAGTGGTTGTGCAAGGCAGCAATTTCAGGTATTTACTTATGTGGCCATCTTGGTTTCTCCCCATTTTTAATTTTTTGAGGAAACTCCATACAGTTCTCACAGTGGATGCACCAGTCTGCGTTCCCACCAGCAGGGCACTAGGCTTCCTTTTTCTCTGCATCCTCACCAGCACTTGTCCTTTGTTGATTTGTAGATGATAGCCATTCTGACAGGTGTAAGATGGCACCTCATTGTTGTTTTAATTTGCATGTCTCGGATAATTAGTGACTTTGAGCGTGTTTTCATGTTTCTTGGCCTTCCTTCTGTCTTCTTTCAAAAAGTATTTATTTAGGTCCATTGCCCATTTTGTATTGGGTTGTTTATCTTCCTTTTGTTAAGTTGTATGCGTTCCCTGTAAATGTTGGAGATAAAACCCTTATCGGAGATAACATTGGCAAATATGTTCTCCCATGCAGTAGGCTTTCTTGTTTTGTAGATGGTTTCTTTTGCTTGGAAAAAGTTTTTATTTTGATGTAGTCCCATTTGTTTATTTTCTCTTTAGTTTCCATTGCCCAAGGAGCAGTATTAGCAAAGAAATTGCTTTGGTAAATGTCTGAAATTTTGCTGCCTGTGGATTCCTCTAGTCTTTTTATGGTTTCCCATCTTATGTTTAAGTCCTTTATCCATTTTGAATTTATTTTTGTGTGTGGTGTAAGTTGGTGGTCTAGTTTCATTTTTTTTGCATATGTCTGTCCAATTTTCCCAACACAATTTATTGAAGAGACTGTCTTGACTCCATTGTATGTTCATGCCTCCTCTGTCAAATATTAATTGAGCATAATGGTTTGGGTGGATTTCTGGGTTCTCTATTCTATTCCATTGATCTATATGTCTGTTCTTGTGCTAGTACCAAGCTGTTTTGAGAACAGTGGCTGTGTAATACAGCTTGATATCTGGTATTGAGATTCCACCTACTTTGTTCTTATTTCTCAGGATTGCTGCAGCTATCTGGGATATTTTTTTTTATTCCTGATGAATTTTTGGAAAGTTCATCCTAGGTCTGTGACATTTGCCATTGGTATTTTAATGGGGATTGCATTGGATCTATAGATTGCTTTGGGTAGTATGGTCATTTTAATGATGTTGATTCTACCAATCCCTGAACATGGTATGTTCTTCCATCTGTTTATGTCTTCCTTTATCTCTGTTTTTAGTGTCCTGTAGTTTTCCGCTTATATGTGTTTTACCACCTTAGTTATGTTTATTCCTAGGTATCTTAATTTTTTTGGTGCAATGGTAAATTGGATTGCTTTATTAGTCTCTCTTTCTGTAAGTTCACTATTGGTGTATATAAATGCCATATATTTTTTGGTGTTAATTTTGTATCCTGGTACATTGCCAAATTCATTTATTAAGTATAATCACTTTTTGATGGAGTCTTTAGGGTTTTCTATGTACAGTATCATGTCATCTGCGAATAAGGACAGTTTTGCTTCTACTTTTCCAATTTGGATGCCTTTTATTTCTTCTTCTTGTCTAATCACAATGGCTAGTACTTCCAGTACTATGATATAGAAGTGTGTTGAGATTGGGCATCCCTGTATTGTTCCTGTTCTTAGGGGAAATGGTTTTAGTTTTTGCCCATTGAGTACGATGTTGGCTGTGGGTTTGTCATATATGGCTTTTATTATGTTGAGGTATTATCCTTCTATTCCCACCTTATTGAAATTTTTTATCAAGAAAGTGTGTTGTGTTTTGTCAATTGCTTTTTCTGCATCAATTAATATGACTATGTGATTTTTACCTCTCAATTTGTTTATGTGATGTATAATGTTTATTGATTTGTGGATATTGTACCATCCTTGCATCCCTGGGATAAATCCTACTTGGTCATGTTGTATGACCTTTCTGGTGTAGTTCTGGATCTGAATTGCTAGAATTTTGTTGAGGATTTTGGTATCTATATTCATGAGGGATATTGGCCTATAATTCTCTTTCATTGTGTTATCTTAATCTGGTTTTGGTATTAGGGTGATGCTGGCTTCATAGAATGAGCTTGGGAGAGTTTCTTCCTCTGGAATTTTTTGCAGTAGTCTGAGGAGGATAGGTTTTAGTTCTTTCTTGATTATTTGGTAAAACTCTCTTTGAAGCACCTGGCCCCGGGCTTTTGTTTGCTGGAAGCTTTTTGATGAATGCTTCAATTTCTTCCATAGTTATCGGCCTATTGAGATTTTTAGATTCTTCCTGATTGAGTTTTGGAAGGTTGTATTTTTCTAGGAATAGTTCCATTTCCTCCGTGTTTCCTAGTTTGTTGGAATACAGTTGTTCATAGTATTTTTTTTAACACTCCTTTGTATTTCTGTGCGGTCTGTTGTTATTTCTCCTCTTTCATTTCTGATTTTATTTATTTGTGACCTCTCTCTTTGCTTCTTGGTGAACCTGGCTAGAGGTTCAACAATTTGTTTATCCTTTCAAAGAACCAGCTCTTGGTTTTATTGATCTTTTGTAAAGTTTTTGTTTGTTTGTTTGTTTATTTTTGTCTCTATGTCATTTATTTCTGCTCTGATCTTTATTATCTCCCTCCTTCTGCTCACTCTGGGCATTTCTTGTTGCTCTTTTTCTAATTCTTTATGTTTTAGAGTTAGATGATTTACTACCATTTTTTTTTCTTTTTTTTTGAAGTAGAGCTATAAACTTCGCTCTCAGGACTGGTTTCATTGTGTCCCATAGATTTTGGATTGTTGTGTTTTTATTGCCATTTGTTTACAGGATGTTTTTAATTTCTTCCTTGATCTCTTTGGTAACCCAATCATTGTTCAATAGCATGCTATTCAGCTTCCAAATGTTTGAATGTTTTGGATTGTTTTTATTGTAGTTTATTTCTAATATTTTGCTGTTGTGGTCTGAGAAGATGTTTGATATGATTTCAATTTTCTTGAACTTGGGGAGACTTTGCTTGTGACCCAATATTGGTCTATTTTTAAAAAGGCCCCATGGACACTTGAGAAGAACTTATATTCCTTGGTTATAGTGTGAAATGTTCTGAAGATGTCATTTAAGTCCATCTGATCTAGTGAGTCACTTAGGGTTGCTGTTTGTTTGCTCATTTTTTTGCTAGAGGATTTATCCTGTGACGTCAGTGGTGTATTAAAGTCTTCTACTATGATTGTATTGTTGTCGATCTCTCCCTTGATAACTTCTAGGAGTTGTGTTTTTTTTTTAAATGTATTTGGGTGCTCCTGCATTGGGTGCATATATGTTTATCAGAGTTATATTCAGTTGTTGTGTCAATCCCATTAGTATTATGAAGTGGCCTTCCTTAGCTATTGTTATGGCCATCACTTTGAGGTCTATTTTGTCAGATATATGTATTACTACCCCAACATTTTTTAAAATTTCCATTTGTCTGAAAGATATTTTTCCATCCCTTCACTTTCAGCTGGTGTGAGTCCCTAGTTCTGAGGTGGGTCTCTTGTAGACAGCTTATACACTGAGTGGCCAGTTATTATGACTACCCATCAGTACTTTGTTGGGCCACCTTTTGCTTTCATTACTGCAGTGATTCTTCTTGGCATTGACTCCACGAGATGTTGAAAGGTGATGCGAGGAATCTGACACCATGCCTGATGAATAGCACTGTCCAGTTATGATGGTTG